>CM067065.1:35084900-35584900 GCA_033980235.1 Diadema setosum
AATATAAGAACGAACCAAGTCCATGGAAAACCATTTCAAGTAAACTTAAAAAAACTTCATATCTTTTTTATTTGTCCAATAATATTCTGTTTAACTGTGATGGGAATGCAACATTATATATACAAATTAGAACATATACTATTATGACAATTAACATTTGCATTAATTGTGGAGAGGCTATTTTGTGTGATGGACTTGGGTCGTTCTTTGATTATTAATATACATGATATTCTGCTATAGAGATGGGAGAAGGATGAGAGAGGGCGCTATTATATGAATGTAAGAATGACCCAAGTCCTTCATTCCTACATTCATATAAGATTTAACTCATTCATTTCAGGCACTTCCGGGGGTAATTAGGATTTATCATTTATACACAAGATAAGTCCATGCATAAACTACAATTTCCCATGTCAAACTGAATTTGGCCAAAAATTGGACTTGGGTCGTTCTTATATTCAGGTCTTTTTTTTTTTTTTTTTTTTTTTTTTTATGAGACCCTGATTCATTATTGACTAAGTACTTAGACTGAACAGTTACAGAACCAAAAATATCCTGCAAAAGGATCCAAAGCTTTATCCATGATAGCTTTATCCACATAACAAATTTCTCTAAGCGTTTGAATTCTCAAACTTTACTGTCTACTAACTAGGCTTCCATGATCCACCATGGCCAGTCTGAATTTTCCAGTCACCAACGCGGAGTGCCGCCCGGATCGACGAGTTGAAGCGTTGAAACCGAGGAACCGCTGCACTTAACCGGTTCGACCACATCTCGGACCACGCGTCCTGGTCGGTTTCCGAGTCTTCCGGATAGTATGGATACACAACGAGCGGATCGATGTTGTGCAACAGCTCCTTCCTGGGTGATGGAACTACGCCCCTAGAAAAAAAAAAAAGTTTGTTGAGCTCAAATTCTTGGTGGTTGTTCGTTCTTTGTGAGAGCATTTACTATCAAACCATGGGGAGGGGTGGGTGGACCTATGATGGATAGTATAGGCCTACATGAGTAGCAACATTTTCGTTCAAAATTCCTTTTCTAAAAAGTGGCAGTTTAGTGAAATAGATTATGGATTGTCTCTTCTTGTCATCGTGAGGCAATCGGGTGACCCCAAATCACAATTACACAGTAATTAGACTTCTTTGATATTCATAACCGGCAGGCAGTTCATGTGCAATTATGACATCGTTTCTTCAGTAGTAAAAGGTGCCGTTTGTCGTGATGTAATGCTAGCAAAACATAACCAGGGGTCCTGTTCATGAAGTCATCACATAAAACGTCTTTACATTAATCTCAGAATAACCAAAGTCGCTCATGATATTTATAGCTATGACAACCTTAAAGGAAGTAAAATCCATTTCATGATGTCTCTGATAAATGTGTCTCTTGAGGTAAAAAATAAACAAAAATAGATAAACAAATAAATTAAAAAAAAAAAATATCTCATAAGACTCTTAAGAAACATGCCCGCGTCTGGCTGCTTGTATTCTAGATTTTGGACTCGTTTTGCGATATTTTCAGTCGCCGAAACAGCTTCTAAACCTCACTGTAAAAGTCACGTCGAGTGATGGCGCGATTCTGCTTTCATGCTGGCACTGCAAAATTACAATGCGCTAGCAGTCTGAATTTCTGTCGTCGACATAATACTCTTTGGCCAGACTGGACTCTCTCTATTTCCGGGCAGACACGTTTAAAGTATCTACGTACTCTAGACAGGTTCTGGGAAACGTACAATCAGTTTCAGTGTCTGCTTCGAAGAATAAAAATAATATGGTAAAAAAGGACTCTAGAATCTAGACTAGCCTCTTTGCTGCCCTCCCCCATACTCCTTTGGTACTGTACAGTCATTGCAAAAAGGACTATACAGGTCGTTATAATATGCCCATAGATGGGTTCAAGTTCAAGTTCAAGTTCATATTTATTCGTTTTTCCACAATATATAACACAAACATAAATCTCACTTTCTTAAGTGACAAAATCAATGCATACAATTGTACAGAGAAAACAACAATAATAGCAACAAAAAAAAAAAACTAACACTAGCGATACATTGCAATAGTTGCTAAGATAACGAAAGTGAAATAGTTTTCAATATATGCACTGTGTGAAAAAAAAACGGAGGGACCCACTAAAAAGACAGAGCTTGTAGAGTGTGGGCCCCTCTTTTATTAGAAGTCCGATGTAAAAATTGAATTGAAAACAGCAAAATATCCGCACAAAAAGTTCGTCACAAAAAAAGTTTGGGTTAAGTTTGGGTTAAGTGAATGCGAACTTTTATGGTGGCAATATTCTCTCTGTGCTCTCACTCGAGATTTGTTAAAATATTATCTGCTCATAAACATCACTCTATAGGTATATCCTCTTATTCTAACATATCGGGGGACCGGTGTAATTTCTTCCGTCAATATTAGAGGGAAAGGTTAAGTGAGCGCAATATAATAATATGTGTATTGCTTCCAGGTTTGGGTTGAATTTCTAAGACTACGATATTAGCTCTGACCTTTTGTATAACATCCTCATTTTTGTAGAAACTACGAGATCACAGCACTTCCATATTAGACAGTGAGTGTTATCAAAGAAAGACGAGTTAACAGCGATGTGTTTGTCAATAGAAAACATTTACTATTTGTTTGAAACCCCCGCAACGTTGTCGTTACTTACTTGAAGCCTTACACTTCACCCTTAGAGATATCCATACTCCATTTGATGTGCAAAACAGAATTAAGTGTAAATTCAAAATCTCAGTTCATTATCTCAAACGGCAAGAGGGATGGATATTGACATTGTTGCGCGGACGTATTTCAGTGGATAATATCCGCAGAAAACACACATACAAAGGTATACAATATTTTGTCCGCAGTCATTTAGGTCGTTAATGGCAGGACCTTGATGATTCCTATACAATGGTTATAGCTATCAACTTGAAAATCTCGTTTGAAAGAGGTTGACCCTTATTAATTGTGTGAAGACTTTGGACAGTGCCTATAATGCTTTGTATATTCTGTATCAATCAGCACTCAGGACGCAAAGGGTTTCCTTAACACCAGTGAATAAATTGTTTTACCTGATCGTGTCCCACATGTTGAAGTCGTCCAGGGGCTTTGTCCCATTCAGGCTGCCACCTGCTAAACCAGCCACGATGGTGGGCAGCCAGTCACTGATGTGGATGAGCTCGTGGTTGCTGCTGCCTCGGACCGAGGCAGGTAGCAGCGGGCTGTGGACGAAGCCCACGCCCCGAACTCCCCCTTCCCACAGGGTCCCTTTCTCGCCCCTCAACGGCCAGTTGTTGGCGGCGCACTGCGTTGGTCCACCGTTATCTGCAGAAGATGTTACCATGGGAATGTAAGATGAAGCCGTGATATTTACCAAATTTTGTTTTTATCCAGGAGCACATAATTAGGCCTATGTCCCGTCGCTATTTTTTGATAACTTCCTTTGATATATATTCGAATACGTATCCGTGGTGTGACTGTTATTTCTTTGTTTTTGTCTTAAATTGTAAATTTGTTCCTAAATTCCTATGACGTGACATATAATTCTCCGTGACATATTATTTGTAGATTATTCCCTTTTAGTGCATGTTTTATATTAGTGTAAAGGAATATAATGCAAATACATCATAATTTCTATTATATCCCAAATGTACAGAAAGTGAGACGTAGGCCTACAGATAATTTTTTATGACAGACAAATGGACACAAGGAGAAAAAATACTGACATCTCCTTGATATGGGATAGTAAAATGTGTCCAATGGCTGATTAGATATGATCTTATTATGATCAATACCATCATTCATACCAGTAGAGAAAATGATAACAGTGTTGTTGTACAGGCCGGAGTGTCTCAACGCCTTCGTAATGTTGCCGATGCCCTCGTCCATACATGATACCATTCCGGCATACGTCCGCCGCCGCTCGCTTTCCACGTGTGCGTAAGGAATCTTGTATCTTTTAGGAACTTCCAGGGGCTCGTGCACGGCTTGGTACGCGACGTACAGAAACAACGGCTACGGTTTGAGAAATAAAACAGGAAGACACACTCAATATGAGACCGTAAACAACAATATAAAGACAAAAACTACAGTACAAATATATATATATATATATATATATATATATATATATATATACTAAAATACAGTAAACTTAACACGAATCCACTGGTAGATGTGTCAGTGTAGATAAATCATCCTCCTTCCATTCGTTTGCGGGGGGGGGGGGGGAGTATAAGTAATTGTCGATGGTCGCTAGGTCATGAACCATTAAATTGCCTCAAGTGTAGTTGCGTAATTGTTATTTGTGTGAAATTGATCCAAACTTGATATCAAAACGGCTGGCTGACAAGAGAGATTTTTTTGTTTTATTTTTTGTCAGAGATATACTTCTTATATGAAGCACATTACAACTACGCACATGCACAATATGGTATAGATATAATATAAACGTGTTATCATGATGGTTTATTATCAATCATGAACGTTATAGTACAGTAATATGGGAGAATCATAGAGTTATTATGTGTTGGCTATAGATGGTGTCTAACACATGAATCCCAGTGTCACATTGTTGGTCTTATTATTTATGAAAATGAAAATGGAAATGAATGAATGAATGAATGAATGAGGGAATGAATGAATGAATGAATAAACGGATAAAAAGCTTTTACTTACAGACTGGTGGACATTTGTTCATTTAGTACTACTTAACTTTTGTAGAGAAAGTAAAGAATAAATGAAAAAAGAAATAATGCATCAAGCATGCCTTTCATCTGTTCAACCCTTGACCCTCTCACCTTTGACCTGTCATGATGCTTGATAGTGTGCACGGCCTTTTCTGTGAAGATGTGCGTGGAATAGTGACCTCGGAAGTGTTTCACGACGGAATTGTTAGCCCGCAGGTCATAGCCCTTCATCACAGTTCCGCCTAGCTTGAACGTGTTGTTGTGTGTGTAGTACCCCTCCTTGCCAGACAGGTAACCTTCATAATAATTTTATGATTGATGCCGTACACATGTTACTCTTGTTTTTAAATCAGCAAATTCAGACAGGAAAAGATGTAGACGGACAAAAAACAAGCAAACACTTATTTAAGGTTTGAGAAAAATCAGACAACCTGTTTACGACTTGTTTTCTGTTTGTCGATTAATATACGTCGTCCTCTAAACTGGACAGGATCTCACAACAGCAAAGACAACAAACAGCAAAAACAGACAACAAATGCACACAATTTTTACAAATCTAAGTTTTCCGTGAGACCATAATGAAGTAAGACCATCACTATAAATGGCATTGACCAAAAAAAAAAAAAAAATCACCTCAACAAGGGCAGTGTATCTCATTAGACGATGCATTTTTCTTTAAATCTTGTTAGTGTAGTTGTACGGTTCCACGTCATCTTGACATCTTCTAGGAGTATAGAAGTGGACTCATCAGGCTTTTATCGTGGAATTTTGCGGAGTATTTCGTTGAAAAGTTACATTGCATTACATACGAAACTTGACATTTTTATCTACGATTGTTTTTTTTTTATTCTGTTTTATCTTTACATTTTCTGGGCTTGTTACCACAGATTTTGTAGCGGTATAATACAGTGCACTCCCGTTATAACGAACACGGATATAACGAAATTCCGGGTACAACGATTATAATAGTCAAACCGCAACTCATTTTCCAACGTTTGTTTTCTATTGTCCATTTGTTCGATATAACGAAAGAACTTCTATAGAACGAAGGAACACTGCCGGTCCCGAGGACTTCGTAATAGACTTCGTAATAACGGGAGTCCACTATATTGGGAATGGTTCACATTGTGCATTATGTTACTAGCGTACCCGAAGTCTTGAATGCAATAAGTTTCTAAAAGAAAGAAAAGGGAAAAACCCCGAGGTAATCACCAAAAAATGAGTCGAATCCACGTTCCGTTGGCAGGAAGGCGTCCTTGTAGAACCCCAAGTGCCACTTGCCCACCATGGAGGTGGCGTAGCCGCGCTCCTTCAGTTTCTGCGGCAGCGTGACTTCGTCCAACGGGAGCGCGTTGGGCTGAGGTGGCCGGATCACACCGTGTTGAAGCCCCGTGTGAATCTGTTGCAAACCGCCAACATGCAGGGATTAGACCAAGACATTTTTCCCCCTATTTCTTTAGGTAGACATTGCATGACTACGTATGGTTAACGGGTGAGATTAAAAGATCAATACGGGAGATCCGACGCGTATAGGCCTACACCTATTGACAAAAATTGACATTTAACATGTTTAATGTTTATCTTTCTCGGTGTCTTATCCGCCAGTTGACTATATATAGAGTATACATTAATTTACCCCTCGGAAGGACCTCAATAACATTTTTTTCTTTTCCAGCCATAGTCATAATCTATAGTCAATGCATTTTAATACCCCGAATGCTCTTTACATACACCAGCTGGTTCTTGCTGAACGTTTGGCAAACTTTTATGATGATGATGCTTGCGTTGTATATTATGTAACAGGGCCTTTGAAACAATCCACACACACACCAAAACGATAATAATAATGATGATGATGATAATAATAATAATAATAATAATAATAACAATAATAATAATAATAATAACAATACTAATCAGAATCAGAATCATTTAACGTAAATAATCTTAACGAAAACCACGACTTTTTCCAAAAGTTCTGCTCTTAACTCTTGACACCCTCAAACATACAAACACACACACACCTACGTGTCTATGGTGGAAAACGAGGACCTGTTCACCCATAAGAACTTTACCACATAAAAGAGGACCTGTGTGTCAGTAGAACTCTCGTCAACCGAGGACTCATTCACACACTCACACACTCTCTCTCACACACACACACACACACACACACACACATGATATTAAAACATGTTCCGCGGCCCCTGGGTAGCTCTTCCTGTTGATTAGGTACAATAATAGATTATAAGACATAATCAAACCGCAATCATCATGTGTGAAATGAAATGAAAGTGGTAAGAATTAAAGAGTTAAGTGTGTACGTGCGCGACTGTTCCTGACCTGGTATCTCCCCGTTAGTAGCTGACTCCTAGAGGGCGTGCAGATTGGCTGTACGTAGTACTTCTCCAGTTTGACCCCTCCACTAGCCAGTGCGTCCAGTACGGGGGTCCTGATGGCAGACATGTGGTCACGACCGTGGTATCCCACGTCATTGAACCCGAGATCATCGGCTAGGATGAAGACAACGTTAGGTGGGGAGCTGGCTGCCTTCTCGCCTCCAACATGTCCTCGTGAGCAGCACCATACGAGTAGAAATAAACCAGCGGCCAGAACTTGTCCGTTGACTGCCGTTGATCTCATGGTTAACTATTATTTACCCACCGTGTGGCAAAAACGTATAGGTAACCTATCTACGACCGACCGCCATTACCTACCACTATATACCACATCGATATCCTTACTGGAGAGAGTCTTCCTTCGTTCCTTCAAACCTAGATCCGTAAAGGTGAGTCTGTCCAGTCGTGAGTATGTCCCTCCCTCCCCCCCCCCCCCCGACTTTATTCTGATCTCCAGACCCTTTGTCAACTGTACTCCTTTTACAAAATACTCCGTGGTGACGAAATCGGCGCCCGTGATGAAGTCGTTGCCTTTGCCGATGGACCATTCAGCTATAAACCTGCTACTTCTTTTGTAGTTAGACGGCGTTCATATTAATTAATACAAAGGAAATAGTAATTACGAGCAGACGGTCTGGAAGCCAGACTACCTCTATTGCGATGTAAATACCAGATGAATCATTGATTCTTTCACTCTCACGTTCTTCACTTTACAATCTCTCAAGCTTCCTATAAAGGAACGTATTAGCTATTGTTTCCTGCAACCTTGAGTGAGCACTCCGGCACAATGATGATAGTACAGCGCCCCCTTTCGACACAGAAAAACCTTTTCCACTTTGATTCGGCTCCTTACCAACGATATTTTCTTTCTTTTTTCTTTCTTTTGTTTATGTTTTTATTTAAATTCTGTTTTATCGGATCTATCAGGAATTTATTGTGTGTCTTCTCATATATAATTTGATGAATGTTTCTTTTTAATGAAAAACAAAATTTATGTCGGATTTCTTCACCTGTGTTCCGTTCTTTATACAAGAAACAAAGGAAAGACAAGAAAATGCTTCTCAAAAAATCAATCAGTAGTTGGTTATGATTAAAGGACAAGCCTTTATTCCACTTTGATTCGGCTCCTTACCAACGATATTTTTTTTCCTTTTTCTTTCTTTTGTTTATGTTTTTGTTTAAATTCTGTTTTATCGGATATATCATAGATTTATTTTATCTTTTCTCGTATATAATTTGATGAATGTTTCTTTTTAATGAAAAACAAAATTTATGTCAGATTTCTTCATCTGTGTTCCGTTCTTTATACAACAGGCAACAAAGGAAAGACAAGAAAATGCTTCTCAAAAAATCAATCAGTACAATGTAGTTGGTTATGATTAAAGGACAAGCCTTTAGGTTCGGGAATCTCTTGTTGAACGTTACTCACAAAATAATGTGAATACTTCACGAAACTTCCCTAACCATTACAAGTCAGAAAAAAATAGAGAAATAATGGTTACATTGTATTTTATTATACCAGGTTCAGAATGTAGCTGTTTGCAGTGTTCGGCTCAGCTGTCTTTATTAGTGGGTTGGTGCTTAATTACTAAGCCAGTGTTTGGCAATACATGTACAAGAAAACAACAACAACAACATGAATTTGTTTTGGGACCTTGCAATATTATTACGTCGTTCCATCGTTCAATCTTCTTGTCTATACTCCATTTTATTATACCTTTATACAGTCTCTCCTATCTCTCCTATCCGGCCTCCCTTTAACACATATCTATATTATCCGGATGCAATCTCGACGGATTTTTTTTTTAATCACTCTGAAGGGGGATTCCAAACTCGTAAAAAAAAAAAAAATTCTTACACAAACTAACATGAATTGAATATTGTTCTCAATATATTTCAAATACATTCCAATCTATTTTTCATCTAGAATTTAATAACCTGCATTCAGACATTCACTACCCCAAAATCATCGCAAGAACATAGACAGAGAACATTTCATTAAATCAGGGCACGGTACAGGCGATCGTTCATTGAACAAATCATCAGATAACTCTGAACGCAAATCAGGTGACGAGCCAGGACGTGACATACTTTCACGCAAACGTGTACCTTCCATTGGGTAGGCAGCCACGTGTATCGGATACACATCGTGATCCCCATATCCGGCTAAATCCTCTATCCGGATGAGCACAGGTCCCGACATGTCCGGAAAGGAGAGGTCGGTGTCACTGTGAGTGTACTCAGAATTCAGATGGCATACATTAATTCGTGCTGTTAGACAATATCTAACAAAATTCGGTATGTCATGATTTACTAATGCCTTGCAATTTTATTACCAAAAAAAAAAAAAAAAAAATCAATTATTCTAGCCATGTACTCATGCTGATTTAACAAATATTTAGAACAGAGACCAGCTCAGGAATCAATATTGTGTTTTAAAGAAAAGAAGAAAAACAGGGCCATAAAAACACTTTTGCACAAGATAATACTGAAATAAATCAAAACATAATACAATGTAGATCTTAAAACGAATCTATGGCAAATATTAGCGAATACGATGAAGCTGAGCCTACGACTTCAGTACAATATACAACGTACAATGTACTTAAATCGCATGTATACACAGTAACTTTAAAAAATACGTTTTCAAACATACACACACACACACACACACATATATATGAAGAGTTTGTTTGCAAAAACCGATAAGTCCATATTTGCCAAATGGAGATATTTGCGATTAAAGGTAAAAAAAAAATAAAGAGAATAATAAGAAAATTTTTGCTTCTTTTGACCATAACTTCAAAAATATACCTTTATATGTAGTGACCAATATATCATTTGAAAGGTATTATTTTGTACTTTATGACAGAGATCGTACTTCAAAATCTTCAATAATGGACTTATTGGTTTTTGCAAACAAACCCTTCATTTATATATTGATATAATTGTAACATATTGGACGTTACGTCGTGTTTTGTTTATTGACCAAAATAAATGTTGAAAAAAAAAAAAACAGCGTTGATTCACAAACAGCTTTATGTATGAAGGAGTTCCACAAAATGTTTAATGCTGAGTTTCCCTCATACAACGCAGCAGAGGTTTGCAGGTGAATATGGTACAGTATTAATATAGCTGCAACATGAGAGACACAATGAGGCTTACACGTGAAACTGACGAAGAACCATGCAAACAGTCATTTCTCTTCTTTTTTCAAGATCATTTTAATAACAAATGAATTAAACATCTACAATTAACAATAAATTTATCATATAATTAACTATATCAGATAATTTCTTTATAATTATGCATCATTTTGTACAGATTGATGTAACAGAAAAAATTCATGGTTATCTAATGACTACCACACCGCACGGAGGTTAGCACTTCCACCACACACCAGGATACCACTTTATAAATCCCACAAAATATTAACGAACAAACAGCTTGCCTACATACAATGCATGTGTTCAGACATCATTACGGCAGGGCACAGACATATAATTACACGGTTAAAATGCTGCGATCATAACACGTCGATGACCTTCACATTTCTGCGCTTAAAAAAAAAGAAACAATAACAAAACAAAACAAAGGCGAAAGATATAGGCATAATATATTTTCCCATATAAAAGCTCCAAGTTCTCCTCTCTCTCTCTCTCTCTCTCTATCTATATATATATATATATATATATATATATATCATTATAATATACATCACTCTATCTAACTCTCCATGTAGATAGATGGATAGACTCTATAAAAGGTGTAACTTTAAATTTACATGATAAACATTCATCATACCAATGTCATAGACATACACGTATTGTATTTGGACTGATCATCATAGCGCAAGTAAAACAAACTTAGACGGACTCATGATTAAATTTAATGACAGCCCACTGAAAGAAGTGAGGAGTTTGTTTGCAAAAACCGATAAGTCCATATTTGCCAAATGGAGATATTTGCGATTAAAGGTCAAGAAAAATAAAGAGAATAATAAGAAAATTTTTGCTTCTTTTGACCATAACTTAAAAGATATACCTGTATATGTAATGACCAATATATCATTAAAAAGGTATTATTTTGTACTTTATGACAGAGATCGTACTTCAAAATCTTCAAAAATGGACTGATCGGTTTTTGCAAACAAACCCTTCAAGTGGTTCTTGTACGACCTGTCCGACAGCAAATCGACATCCACGCCGACTACACCCAAACAATGAACACGACTCATTTATTTCGCCAAAGACGGAATGATTACACAATGGCCTTGACAACTCCTTTATACCAATGCACTGTCACAAGGTCAAATTAACTTCCCCTCCCCCCCCCCCCCCCAAAAAAAAAGAGGAGGTGGGGACGGGGGCTGTTTGTAAACTACACTGTACAGTCAATCTTGTGACCTGCATAAAAAAGCCTCGTTCCCGAATAAGAGTACAAAAGAAATATACGTTTTTGTATTTTCAGTGTACAAATAATGTGACTTCGAAATATAAATACAATAATATAATGTGATCTTAAAAAAAAAAAAAAAAAAAAAAAAAAAAGAGAATCGCCAAGAAAAAACAAATCAGTTTAGGTGAAGACCCAACCAATATTGTAGCATTGCAAGACGAATCTTCCATTCTTAACACCACACATAAATGTTCTTCATTTCAGCCAAGAGTGATACAATTGCCGTGTATTTTTAACTATAGGCATCTCTTGAAAGTGCGAGCAGGTACCTTACTGTCAATGAAGCTACGATTGTAGACAATTGTTTTAGTGAAATGTTACAACTAATTCTCGGTTACTATGTCTTCTGGGAGTCAGTCACCAGCCTGTACAATGAAAAGTATCCGTCTTTCTTCGTTTTCTTCTCTTCTCTTGCTAGGTTGGATCCAGGCATAAAACTGCAATTTTCGTCTTTGTTGTGGCTTGGGATTGTTGTTGTTATTGTGGTTGGTCTGTTTGTTTCCCTTTTGTTTTTGGTCTTTTTGTATGTTTTCAGTTTTCAAGCCTCTTATATCTCTGTACTTGTAGTGTTTCTTGTAATAGTCATGATCCCTTCACTTTATACATTATTTTGCATTCCATTATTTGTGAACTTCTCACGTCACGAAACGCTGCAAACGAGAAACAAATCGTGACAAATGTCTTCTCGGGATGCCGCTTACCGCAACAAGGTAATCACGACCAGAAACAAAACTAAAATTGCAATAATTGAGAAAAGTGTGCCCCCAGTGCTTCACAGAGCTTCATGTGCCCATAACGAAGATTTTTTTGGTTCCTTGACATATCGGGGACAGTAGCAGACATCATTATACTTCTTTTATGATTTAGTGTTGTATGTGTTGTCAGGGAACCCTGGACTTGGTGTGTACTGGGGAGGGAGTGTTTCGGCGTATCCTCCAGATGGGGCCACGGGCGGTGGGGCGCTAGCCGCGGCGGTTTGGGGATAAGTCGGTTGCATCATACCTGCCTGAGGGAACTGTTGGGGAATATACGCAGCAGGCTGACCGTACGGTGGAACTAAATCGGAAAAGAAAAATGAGATGGTTGACTTTCAAACTCAATTGTATCCGTACGAGTTCGTGTGTCAATAAGGTAAGAAGATTCTCCAGAAAAAGAAAAAAGACAAAGACAAAGAACGCTGTAACTTCCATAATCATTGATGTCTTATATGCATGTCTACTCTTATGGTATTAAAATAAAACCATCACACAAGTATATCAAGTATATCTTAATATAGGCAGTTAAATATGAGTGTGAATGGGGACAACTTTTATCTATTTTCTCTGCTTTTTTTATTCATTTCTACGAGAAAAGGTTAACTGCTAGAACCCTCATCAACCAGTGGAAAGAAACATTGCGACCTGAGAGAGGTACTGCATTCACTTATACACTCCAAAAAGTCTGACGTTATAAATATGAAAGAGCGATCTGGTTTTAAATTTCCGGTGATTATTTTGTGGTGTTAGATTAACACCCCCGCGTGTCACTTTAGAATATAGAACTGTTCTCTGAATAGCTCCTTTAGTTATTATTCTTTCGTTGATTTTGAACTTCAATAAGACGATAAAAAACTCTCCGATAAAGTGTATGATTTTTGTGGTGTTGAATTAACATCAGCGCAGTGTTATATCAACACAACGAAGTGCCAGGTGAACACTTTTCAACACCATTTCAATCTACTTTCTACACCTGCCAGTGTGGTCCTCTACGAACACTTGATCGGTGTTAGATTTAGCACCCATGGTGTTAAATCTAACACCGATTTTTTTTTTTGTGTGTGTGTGTGTTTGTGTGTGCTATGCTCTTACCCATTTGCTGCTGTGTGTAAGCTGGCGGTGACATCACAACCACAGGGGCGGGGTTGTTGGCATACTGCATCACCTGCGAATGAAGAAAATGTTACACAGTGATCACGACTTGGTGGACTTGGCTTACGAGTGGTGTTGGTTCTCACTGCAGGGGTCGCGGAACGAGGGGGGGGGGGGGGACTCTGGACTCGTGGACTCTTGCATCACACCGATTTAGAACATTACCAATCACCCCCCTCCCCTTTCAATCTTTCCTTCCACTTTCAAAATTTCTTTTCTGAACACGGTGTATTCAAGTGAACCTCTCCTAATTTATTCTCACCACCATGCAAGCCTTCAAGAGGACAAAAATTCTTTCTTCTTTTTTTTTTCGATAAGCGAACGATGGGATGATTATGCCTTGGTATCACTTTAACGTCCTGTTGTCATCGGGATCTACAAATTATGGTAAATTTTGGTTGAACCCCATTTGCATAACATTTAAAACATTGAAATACAGTATCTTCGTTTTGGGCTCTTTTTTAATCATCTGATGTAATGATGATGACGATGATGATGGTAATGATAATGGTGGTGATGATTATTATCATGTTAGTACAATTATTATCATTATCATTGTCATTATAATTATTTTTGTCATTATTTTCTCTTAATCACAAGAATTATCAGTGCATTGACAACTGTTATGTGAAAACAGTGAACCCAGTGCACTGAATGTCGCAATTACAAACAAATAGCTTGTGATTAATCTTAATAATAACTTACGGCCGAGTTGAACTAAAGTCTGGAAAGCCTTGAAAAATATTAATATCCTCGGGGGGTTTTTTCCTTTCTTTTTTTACGAATGAGAGAAAACTGAAAATATTTATATATATATTTCTTTCAATTTTAGAATATCAATGAACAGCTTTGGACTGATGCCGGAGTGTCATCACAAATCCTTCATGTTTACGAGAAAAAAAAATGCATAATTGAAGGGGAAAAATGAGCGGTATAAACAATTTTCCGTTCAATGGAATATTTAGTAATGATCTACGGTCTTCAACAGTCATTGCAGCTTACCACAGTGTTTGGTTGAGTGACGCAGCATACACCTGCACAGCAAAACGACGCCGCTACTATGGCGACGATGAGCTCGACAAAGCCGACGATTGTGATCAAGGTATCCAGGGCAATCCGAGCTTGCTGTGAACCCGAAAGGGAGCGATAAAAACATAATCACAAAGAAAGAGAAAGAGACAGAGTGAAAAGACATCACCAAAGAAACGTCTGTTGTCTGTAAGACAGCCTGTTGACATGAGCACATCGTTAGTGATTGGGTATATATCACTTTCTCAATCACTGAGTGCCGATAGGAAACCGGTTCCGTGTATTAACTTTTAATTAATTTTTAGCAATGGATGCCAACGCATTTTCAAAAACAATCTTCGAATTCGTTAAGCATTCGTTGGGCATTCGCTCTCATGAAACCATAAGCATTTCTTTTTATATTTATTGTTTTTCCTTTCCCCAAGAGACGACGATCATCTGTTAAAATTCCATCGAGAGCTACAAATTATAGCATAAACATCCTTGTCTTTCAATTAAAAAGATACAACGCGCGGGTATTATAAAAATTGCAGGTAAATGGAAATTGATAATAAGAAAATCATAAGGTGAGAATTATTATACAGGACTATTTCATCCTTGCATCACTCTTTTTCACCTGGAGGAAATTACATGAATACTCCTATCAGTTCCTGCAGGATTTCGCTATCCAGGAAGAACATTATACTGGTATCTAATAAAGATACAGATACCTCCGCTCACTTTCTTATAAAGCTTGCTGCACACTATACGATCCGACCAGTTGTACGACCGTAAGACCGGAAGTGTGACGTCACCAGTTTTGCCAGTTTCCAGTCGTACGACTGGGTCTTAGCGCCAGTCGTAAAGATTTGACATGTTGAATTTCCACGACCGGTCGTGGGCTTTCAGCCAATCAAGATACAGTAAAATGCAAAGCACGTAGTGCGCACTGCGTGCGCTTTATACTCATTGGTAAAATGTACTGAAGAATATACTAGACAGAACAGTCGTAAGCCTACTCGTAAGGTCAGGTCGTATAGTGTGCGTTGGCAGGTTGTACGACTGGGTCTTATGGTCTTATGAAGGTCTTATGGTCTTATCAAGGTCGTATAGTCGTAAAGATTTGACATGTTGAATTTCCACGACCGGTCGTAAAATGTACTGAAGATCTAGACAGAAAAGTTGTAAGCCTACTCGTATAAGGTCAAGTCGTATAGTGTGCGTTGGCAGGTCGTACGACTGGGTCTTATTGTCTTAAGGTCGTATAGTCGTGAGTCGTAAAGTGTGCGGCGGGCGTAAGGCATCCACGGTCTCGCTCGTTCTTATGTATCTAAACTCATAACCATCCGTCATACATCCCGGTACATTCTTCTCTCATCACAAGACATCACGCAGAACTTCGGTCCATCCCGCCACCAGGACGCTGATGGTCACAATCATCATTGGTGATTTAAGATAAAAAAAGTTCACCTGTTGCTCCCAAATTGTAGAATCCATTACCCCTAAACTCTCTGCAACCAAAAGCAATCAATCCCTCATCATCTTCAATAAACAAACAAACAAATAAATAAATAAACAATGAATTAATGAATAAATAATCAATCAATCAATTAATCACTCTAAAACATTTAAAAACTCACTAATTCATTGATAGTCCCATTGCAAAGCACAATGTTTTGAACATGTTTGGATACCATGAAGGTCCCATGACATTTGCTCCTGTGACAACTGCTCCTCCCAAATAATCTGCACTCTGAGCCAAACATAAATTTCTATAGACAATCATAACCCTCAACCTATTTATACTCCTCACATCAAACTTGACCTAAAACCCTGACACAACCATATTAAACCCTAACCCCGAGTCGCTGACTGGAGCAATTTTGGCAGTCGCAAATGTCGTGTCACTATTAAGGGCAAATGCGTAACACAAATCTATTATTATCATCACTATCATAATCAAAAGTAGGAATATGTATGCCTCCAAAATACATACCTGAATGCTGTACCCACAGTCGGCAACGCCCAAATAGCTGCAGTCATCAAAAGCACTGATGAAAACCGAGGTGAAGCCAAGCCCAACAACAGATAACGCAACAAGGCTAGATATAATGGACATCACCATATAGGAGACGATCTAGATGTGTACGAGAACAAATGACGAATATAAACTTGTGCGTATGATGGTATCATAATAATACATTGTATATATTATATGAGGAGTTTGTTTGCAAAAACCGATAAGTCCATTTTTGAAGATTTTGAACTACAGTCTCCGTCATAAAGTACAAAATAATACCTTTTAAATGATATATTGGTCACTACATACAGAGGTACATTTTTGAAGTTATGGTCAAGAGAAGCAAAAATTTTCTTATTATTCTCTTTATTTCTCTTGACCTTTAATCGCAAATATCTCCATTTGGCATATATTGACTTATCTGTTTTTGCAAAACTCTTCATACATATAATATATATGATTATACTTGACAACTAGAAATCGACATACGTTTTCTGCATTTTCAGATGTTTTGTTAATCATCTGATAAAGGCATGTTGAGCTCCTTTATTAGAACACCACTATTATAAAAAACGCACTGAATTATCAAACACTTTCCTCGCTATGGCTGAGTTTTGAATAACAGTGACGTGCGGTATAGTGAGAACATGAGTCTCTATTTATTACAATTCTGGTATTTTTTCTTATGTATTATTACATTTTAAGTGACTTGAGGTGTGGCAGACATTCTAGTACAAAATCACAATATGAACTATGAGAGGAATTCATACATAAGTTAGTAAACGGGAATATGAAGCAAAACAAAAACGAGAAACCTCTAAAAATGATACATACCACACATGTGTTCTTGTTGTGCGAGACCACTCCAAGAATTCCAGTAGGCAAAAAGAACTGAGGAAAAGAGAGAGAGAGAGAGGAGGGGGGGGGGGGGGGGGCAGTCATAGTATTATGTATAATTTTTATTATACAAATGATGAACGAGACCAATCAAGCATGAGCCTCTTACACAGCTCTCCCAGCGTGGCCCATGATAATGTAACGGCTTATGATAGCACTGCCCGCTAGTAATCATGGTCCTGAAAAGGGACAATAACCATTAGATGCAAAGACATTGTTGAGAACTGTGTTGGGCGTTTTCTTCCTCTTTTTCTGTATTTCTTTCTTTTTCTTCTTCTTTTTTTTTTCCCTCTCCTTCAGCTAATATCCTTCCTCTTTAAGTTTTGGATAAATCCCTAATAAAAAAAAATTAAGCGTAATACTACCTTGTTCACGAATACTATACCATCCCTTTATTGGGAAAAGATAATGATTTAGAGAAAAAAAAATTGCAACTGATTGATAAGTTGTCCTACATCGACGTAAATAAGCAATGAATTGATTAGTGTTTTACTAGTAGCCATGATTAAAAAAAAAAGTTAAAATATCAAGAGCGTACATCCTCGAAAACACTGATAAATTCAGTGCTTATTTACGCCGATGTAGGGCAATTTGTCAATCAGTTGCAATGAAAACACTTCGACGGAAGATTTTCATGAATTTGAAAAAAATAACTTACCAAAATACCACTCCAGATGCCATAGCCAACAATGCTCACCGATGACCCAACTACGAGTTGAGCGATGCCCAGTGCGAGAGCTAAGATAGAACATGTAAGCTGGACCCACCCAGTAGCGCGACCTCTCTTGGCGTTGTACCGTGAGCTCTGGTTCGGGCTCGTCTGCTGCACAATAACCGCATGCTGGTAGTTCACGGCCATCGGACCGGGTGCTGGGCCGACGGGGTGGGGTGCCATAGCTTGGGGCTGGGCAGCCGTGGCAGCGTTACCACCGACAAACGTTGCCATCTGCATTGTTAAAACGTGCTCAGTGTAATTCAGTGAACTAAAAAGCAAAAAGGAAGGTATCATAGTTTCGATGGAGATGGAGCTTCAGGTTTCTAATGCTTTTTGATGATGATTTTTCAACACGTTCAAGGTAATGAGAAACCTCATATGAAATATAAAAGAGCATATAATTCTAAGAGGAATTCAAAGTTTATTCGATGAAATTTGGTTCTCAAATGGCTGAAATATCAAAAAGGTGATCCTAAAAAATGTGGGACCCACCTTTTATTAAAATTACTTTGTTTTATACTTTCAACGGTTTTAGATATCTAAGCCATTTCAAAACTGATAAATATCAAATAAACTTTGAATTCCTCTTAAAATTGCATGCTCTTTAACATTTTGATATAATAGTGGTTTCTAAGTATTTGGCTAGTGTAAACAGTCACTGAAATATTTTATACATTTACTGCAAACGATGTGTGTTTCTACTAGCGCGACTTATGTTAGTTAACGTTATGTCTTTCAAAAGCCGCTATACTTACAGTAATTCGCCATTGCATAGAACCTGAAGGGAAACAACGGGCAGCTAGCTAGGCACGTTGGTTACCGGTATGTGTCGTCATTTGCCCAATTCATGACAGAACCTCAGTCCGTGCACTACACACCACAACAACTGGGTATTCGAATCCGAAACACACGCTTGCAAATAGTAAAATGAATTATCATCTATATAGGACGTTTTAGCGGCGCATTAAAAACGCGTATTGTAGTCAACTCAATTTTTACCGTTCAATATCGGAGCATATTGAACGAATCGCATAGACCAACGTATTAATTCCCCATAGGCTACCATTGTTACTTGCCGTTCAAGATCACACAATGACAATGACAATGACAATGACAATGACAATGTTTTTTTTATTTTCCCATGTCATTCAAATATAGAGTATTGGGGAAAATCAAATCATAGCACAGAGTAATAACACGAAAACGAAGAAAAATACAATTTATAACTACTATTTACATTATTTACAAATCAACAGCAAAGCACAGTAGATAATATACATTTGATATAATTGGCGAAAAGCTTGAACGAAATTCAGTATTCAATATTCACGATATTCAATTCTGTCTCGTTTATTGCGTGAGCGCTTGCTGAATGCGCAAATACTTGCTACTATAGTGCGCGTCATTTTGTTACATTTTTCACAAGCGCGCAAACATCTTGCTAGTTGTTTGTTTCAATACGCAGTTTTAGGGGCTTCCCCTTTTCAGCACTGGGATGGGACTGCCGAGTCAACTTCAAAGACGAGTAGAAGCCGGGTAATTTTGTGCAGTTAATGGTTGCTCTACTTGATTGTATAGATGATAATAATTATATTGGATGGCCTTGATTCATGGAATACCAGGGAATATTGCACTCGTTAGAGTCAATATTGCACTCATCTTCGATTCGTGCAATATTGGCCCTAACTCGTGCAATATTCCCTGGTATCCCATTCATAGCCATCCAATATAATATAATTATTGTTTTCTGCAGTGTTCATCTCCCGGGTGCAATAAACCCACGGATTATGACGTCATCATGCATATTCAACAGGCGCGTCTGCTGATCTGCAGCTGCGCAGATTCTCCGCGCATCTATCTCAAGCGGCAGAGTCAGGTTGCTAGGATTCATTTGGTCGACGTAGTCTGAAAGACTGTGACGTCATAGTCGAACTGAATAAAACTTCCGCATACCGCACGCAAACTATAATACACATACTTTTTACATACTGGCAGTTTGCAGGCAATATTTATTTGCGTCAGCAGATATCTCCCCGTTCGGCGCTTGCTTTGCCGCCGGTGAAAACACCGTGAGCTTTAATACAAAAGAATCTTCCAAGGACAAAGAAGTCCGATACGCTACGCACTCAAGTCATCATGCCCACCCCCCCCCCCCAAAAAAAAGAGTATTAAAGGCATTATTTACCCTCTGTAGCAGATGAAACGAAAATCCAGCTTTAGCGCTTCACAAAAGTTCCAACATGTGAGTCAGGGATAGAAACAACCGATGTAAAAAAAAAAAAAAAAAAAAAACGTTTTTAAAACAGTATAATAATCAGTAAATTGTTAAATATGAATGTGAACAACGATTATAATTACATTGTTTCTAGAATTAACCGTTATCAGTTTGTGGTTTGTTTGTTTGTTTGTTTCTTTGAGAAAATAGTGATATCTCCTCATATTTTAGACTTACTTGCGGAATTTTATAAGAAAGGATGCAAGGTAGGATGTTTTGTGATATAACTGACGTACAACGCATCTCAATTTGAAAACTTGAACAGATTTTATTTTTTTTTTTTAATCTCTGCTCCCAATGGTAAAAAGTACATTTATAGTCTCATTTTTTTTTAAAGACACAGATATTATGCCGTCGGCAACTTACTTCCTGAAGAAGTGGTGTTTTTTTGTTCTCTCAATCGCCAATTAGGGGTGCGACACCTGTCCAAAAGGAAAAAAATAAATAAATTTGATACGCTTTCGCCATTTGCACATGTAGCGTTGTGTACATAGGTATAAAGCATGGGCAATTCTGGCACGGACAATGCTTTAAACCCTATTACAGGATATCTACTGCTTTTGGTTCACAAAAAGAGTCAAATTTATGATAATAACAATTTCACATTTCCTCGATACAATTCTGTGTGTAGGCCCTATACTGGTAAAACGAGAACGTTTGTTACTCTTCATATTTTCGCGAATTTCTCCAGGAGCGAAAAAAATCACGAAATTAGAATGCACGCAAAAGTTATTGTCTTCATTAAATGCAAGTGACAACTCGTGAAAATGTCATGACGCGAAAGGGCCGTCGGTTCCAAGTCTCGATAATTCCATGCTATTAATGTTTCTAGTTCTAAACAGTACGTCTTTAGATACTGTTTCGATATCCAATGTCATTTAAGGAAACGGCTGCAGCCGAGGAATAGGGCCCACACCTGTAAATAAAATGAAATGTCCCAGACCCCTTTACAAATTCGTACCAAAGATACCAAAATAAATGAAAAAAAAAAAAACAATAAAAATTAGTGATGCAGTTTGGCATAAAACTGAATAGCTGTGTATAGTATGAATTCCTCTTCATACTGCATTTTGGTTTGAAGATGAAAGCTTTTCTCATGGAATTTGAAGGGACTATATTTCATTGGATTACGTGTACGGAAAATAGGTGATTTTTGAGTGACAAGAACTTGTAGTCTGGCTTTGCGGACCCTTGGACAGAGTTTGAGCCGAAGAACCTGCCATGAAAACTTGATGGATGACAGGGTATATAGCTCACTTATTCACGTTAGTGAAGATGAACCACCTTATTTCTTCCAGCTATTTTACAGAATTTTTTTGACATTTGAATTTTAACACACGTCTCTATGGGGATTTACCCGTGTGAGCCCTAACGTTTGGGCAGTTGTTGTTACGTGTAATTTATTATGTTTTGCAGATAGTATGAGATTATTTCCTGAAAGTCGCATGAGAGACTTTTCGCTCCGGGATTTCGATTCGGGTCCATACGGAATTAAAACCATGTCAACCCGCTACGACCCGTACCGTAAACATTGTCATCATCCGTTGCATAAAGGCAATACGGTACTGCGGCATACGGCAGGGGTCCATACGGTTTTACGCTGCGTGTTGCAGCGGGTCGATGCTGGTCAATGCTGTTCGAACCTTGTCAATTCGGATATCAATAGTTAATACGGAATTGAAATCCGTGAGAAAATTTTGAACATGACCAAAAAATGTTTCACCGTCTTATCTAATTAGCCCCCGGAATCAATCAGGAATTGACACGGGTTATGATGCCGGTCAATACGGGTCTCTAGGGCTCGAACAGGGTCGATACGGTTTTAATTCCTCATGGACCCGGTACGAAATCCGGCCGTGTGTTACTCTAGCATTAAGATCCATTTACCCGAGGCGTTATAACGATTGTCAGCATATAATACAAAACAATAAAATATAAAGTATGTTTTAGTTAATAGGCCTACTAACTTCCCATTAAGCTGAGATCGCATAAACAAATGGCGGAATCAATGTACAAACAAAACATTTATTTATAATCAATCATCTAGACCCAGTTTCAATCCGTCGTTTTGGACATCACACAATAGGTGTTTGGAGACAAAAACTATAGGGCCTACTGTGCACATTATTACATGATAAGCTAAATTGTACAGATGGCCAGTGAAGGAAATGAATAAATGTAAGACAAGAAAGAGGCTTTCTTTTCCTAAAACCTCAAATGATTCTCCACTGCCTCCGAAAAAAAAAAAAAACATGGTTTCTCTTCAAACTGCCTAGTAAAATAATTATGTGGATTTCAAAATTTTGCAACAAAAGAAAAGTTGCACAGCTTACCATCAATAAACGAGCAGACAGCGGAAAACAAAACAAAAATGTATTTACAAATTATTATTAAACTGTCTGAAAGCTTTTTCAGAGTCTAAAAGTATAATATCTTAAACCTCTAATTGCAGAAAAACCCATTCAATTTGATTAAGTGGTACAGAGAAATGTGACTTGTTGTGAAGCATGTGGTGGATGTACCTTCCAAGTTCAGCACTTGGATGCTCTTGAAATTGCATATCAATAATAATATGTGCATACATTGGACAGAAAGTCTAGGAGGGAAGGGATTCCTGACATGCTCTACAAAAATCCTCATTTCTCTTTGACCACTGAAGCAAATCGAATTAGGGTTTTCCTCAAGACGTGGGTAATAACTTAATTCACTATTTTTGAAGTTATTATTGCGGAGGGTCCTGTCGTTTTTTGGTTTGTTTTTTTTTTTGGGGGGGGAGGAACATACCGTATTAATCGTCGGTATGTCGGATGCATTAGAAATCTGCCACGTGTTTGTAGAGTATTTGTTTAAAACATTTTTGAAAATTTCTCCTTATCCTCATCCTTTTTTAATGATCATTATCCAAGTGATGTTCTATAAATTTGGTAATCAAGACATAATTGATTTCTTGAAGTAAACACAGGTGAGAAATACATGACAATTAATAAATTTTGTTCAGTTTCTTAATCATGCATTCACCATTCTCTCTTGGTGTATATCTTTTGTTGGTTTTTATAATGGAAATGAAGGACATAATGACTTTCTTGTTTGTTTATTGTGACTTTTCTTTCTTTTTTCTTTTTTTTTTGCATCGGATGTTCAAGAATAATACATATGGATTTGTAATTGTGCCGGGGAGGTTGTTTTTAATACTTGGGATATCCATATCGTTTATATGTAGGCCTATATTTACAATATTTTGTCAATATATACATTTCAGAAATATTTCAATTGATTTTGATGTTATTTATCGATTTACCTTCCCTTGAATGTTGGGTTACATGTATGTACGTAAGATAATGTACCCTATACAAGATTATATACCCTCGCAAACGAACATTATACGTATGATTATGAATATATATATATATATATATATATAATAGGAGGCGTATTGTTATGTCAATGCAATGAATATTATGAACGTAGGATGTCGATGCACGCTGAAGTTGTGTACACTTAGACCCCGTTTACAGTGCGGGGCCGGGCTCGGCCGAGCCTCGCAATTTTGTCCGTTTACACTGCTGGGCTCGGCCGCGCTTTCGATTCAAACCTTTCATTATTTGGTCGTAGTGGCGCTCTGCTTGTAAACTAACGCAATTTGGTATTGTCTGGTTTTCAGACCCTTTGCCAACTGAATTCCGTGGCGACGAAGTCGCCGTTCGGGCAAAGGCCTTTGCCGAAGGAAAAAATCCTTTGCAGGACAAAACCACCTTAAACTACAGGTTGTATACTAGTTTTCGACGTTGAGGGGGTTAATATCCTGAACAGCGAAAGATACAGGCAGAGGGTTTGGAAGCCAGACTAAAATTGGCCGCGCATTTGGCCCAGTTTGCGTTTACACCAAGAAAAGGCCGGGCTCGGCCGCCGCTCGGCCGCGGCCGAGACCACCTCCAGAGCGAGGCCAAAATTGGCCTCGCATTTGGCCTTTTGCGCGTTTACACTGAAGCGGGGCTGGACTCGGCCGCGGCCAAGCCGCGGCCGAGCCTCGCACTGTAAACGGGGTCATACTCACTTATCATAATGATGGGACACATAATAAAAATGTTGAAATTGGCAGAGTATGCATAGGAAACAATACTGAATACAAAAATCTGTTAAAAGATAAGCTCGATTGAAGTATAGCAGGCCTATGGGGTATGGCCTAGCCGATATGTAGGTCTTTATATATTTGTGAGGTTTCTGTAGTGTAGCCTGTGTATAACGTGTGGCAGGAGCTCAACCCTACTTCTCATTCTCTTTGAAGTGAATAGTTATACTAGACGTAAGACCGGTCTGCTAACACAGTTGGAAACTTTTATGCAATAGGCCTATATCATATTCCCTGATATAAACATCATACGAAAGTTATACATGACAACCCGAAAGAGCGTGCTTGGATACTTGTAAACGACTTTAAGGTATAACAGCACAATGCAATGCAAACTTCAGCCAAAAAATACTTCACGCATGCACGGAATACAATAGAAAGATGTTTACAGTGGATAAGGTTCTGTGGTGTACTACACGTTCTCGTTCCTACAGTATATCACGGAGGTGAGAAGTCTCATCTCCCTGCGTTCCTATGCACAGCACTCTATGTCACATTAAGAGTCAGTAGCACATTCGAGAATATTATTATGTTTATTATGGCCCTCGTCACCTCATCATGCAGTAATGTAAGTGATAATGAATGACAAAGACGGCAACAGTTAATGCTTACTTGTCCGGGCGCACACAGCGAAAAGGCTGATCAAAGCAACGATGGCTTCTTCGGAACGATTTTCACAGCTAACTTTCTGACAAGACGTTGTACTCGTTCGCTGGAATTGCACGGATCGTACTAGTATACTCTCTATGCGAGAATCGCAGGAGAGCGAGTACATACATTCACGAACAGAGCAAAACAAAGGAACAAGCGCTTTGCTACAAGTACGTGTACAGTCGTGTCGGATGGCATTGTGCACTCTATGCAAATGCGTCACAATAAACGCTTCTATAGAACGCCATGTGTTGCAAAAGTCTGGAAAACCGCCAATCGGAACATTGATTTTCCTCGCACGCGCAGAGTTACATCTACAGAAATGGTAACTTTGCCATCCAATGGTAACTTCCATGGAATTCTTGATTTTGATTGGCTGTTGAGTATTGTTGCCATGGTAGTTACCATTGGATGGCAAAGTTACCATAATAGTAACTTTTATGCAACGGGCCCCTGGGTGGTATTCTGTAAGCGCGATCCTTATTTCGATCCTAGGAGCGCGCGTAGGACAGAAAATAGGATACCCTTAGGACAGGCAAAATCGGTATTCTGTAAGCCTGTCCTAAGCCTATCCTAGGACAGTCATTTATGAATAATGAATATTAATGAGGAAAGACAGGACACACCCGACGCAGTGTCTATAAGCCAATCATCTGGCTAATTTTACGCAATGCGCGCCCAAGATCTACATTGCTCAAACACGCGCTTCACGCAGCTCTACTGTGCGAGGAGTTAAAAATGTTTTGTCAGTCTAATTTTACAGTTAAGAATACAATTTTGATTATCAAAGCTTTAGCACGCACTTAGGCTAGCCCAACATAATAAATGTGACCTTACGATTTCCATTAATTTTCCATTAGTTTTTTTTTTAAACTTTTGGAGGATATTGGGATAAACTGGGATATCATCACTGCATGCCAAACTTCGCCCTTAATTCAAAGTTATTATAAAATATATAAGATTTTCTTAAATAAATATAAAAATAATGATAGATGCACACACACACACACACACACATGCGCTCACAATATTCTATGATCGATATGCTTGTAATAATGTCTTGCTTTTATATTGTTACTGTTTGTCCCACTTAAACCGAACCAATATTCCACTTCTCCCAGAAAAAAAAAAAAACAATGATAACACAAATACGACACGTATAGGAATATTGCGTAGCAACCCGCTATGTGGCTAGCATCAAAAGTCTTTGGGTCCGATACATATGTGCCCCATTCTAAATATCAGAAAGTTATTCGAGAAACTTCATAAAATCACAATTTTTGTCCCACTTAATTCACCCCGCTAGCTCTCCCCTATCTTTATGGTAGTATACTTACATGCAGGGCAATGATATCAGATTACTAGATTAAACAAAGATATAAACATGGAGCTACTATAGCTCCATGATATCCTTGTATAAACGGGTGCTGTTCGTTATTCCGAAGGTTCGCTATTCCGAAGGTTCGTTATTCCGAAGGTTCGTTAATCCGAAACACCCAAATCCCCTATACCTAGATTT
The DNA here is from genome assembly GCA_033980235.1 of Diadema setosum. NCBI lineage: Eukaryota > Metazoa > Echinodermata > Echinoidea > Diadematoida > Diadematidae > Diadema > Diadema setosum. The sequence goes on from CM067065.1 coordinate 35,111,560, forward strand.
TCGTTAATCCGAAAATGAAAAAGGGTTCCTTAATCCGTACATTTGTGGCGTTATTTCGAAGGTTCGTTCTTCCGAAGATTTGTTAATTCGAAAATGAAATTCGGAATAACGAACCTTCGGAATAACGAGTTGTAACCGTATAAACACGTAAGTTCACTACATTTTGAAATTAAAAAAAAAATGTTAACCCATGCACATGGACTGTCACACACTACGTACGTCTTAAACCTTTTAGACCTTTTTTTTTTTCTCTCTCTCTCTTCTTCTTCTTGTTAGCTCATGAAACCCGGAAGTAGGCCCCCACGCTTTTAAAAACGTTCCGCCGGCCCTGTTTTATTCTTCACGCGACCTAGAAGCGCACTGCGTACGTTTCTTTTTCTTACTAGATCTTCATAGCAACGACTTCGAGGGTCACGTGTGGGCGGCGAAGGTAGGCTACTTGCGCTGCGTCCACATGACGTTCGGGCCGACGCTGAGCATAATAATAATGATAACAACAATAATGACAATAATAATGATAATAATAAAAATGATAATAATAATTATAATATTAATAATGATATTAATTATTATTGTCATTATTACAATATTAATAATAATTATAATAATAGCTTTTGTTGTTATTGAGTACATAATGTACTTTTGATTTTTGTGCCGAATAAAATGAAGTGTGAATTGCAATTGAAAATGGCGAACAACAAACAAATAAACACATACCAGCTAAATAAAGAATACAATTGTTTCGAACATTATAGACTGCAGTTTTAGAATCCTCAGTATGAGAGGAACAGAAAACTCTGTTATACGATCCATGTATTTATTTTCTTATTCATGAACATACAAAATAAGAGACAGCAGGTCGTCAGTAGGCCTGTATACGCAATAGCCCGGCATAAAGCGCCAGAAAGATTGCCTAGAGGCTATCCTTATTTTTGCTCCTAAACTTGATCCTACTTGTGCTTACAGAATACCACTTATCTTAAGATCTCATTAACATCTAATTACATCTAATTAACATTTCAAGTTACGCCCCTATCCTAAACTGAGAGAGAAATAAGGATCGCTGACGTCACTATCCTATTTCTCCTCCTACGCGCGGTGTTACAGAATACCAATCGCGTATTTAGGAGCGAGAGCTGTCCTAGGATCCTTACAGAATACCACCCCTGGGTTTCGAGCTGTGCGCGAAAAGATGAAACTACTCATCAGAGGTTTAACAGGGCCGGCGCATTGTTTTCAAAAGTGTGGGGGCCCACTTCTGGGTTTCATGAGCTAACAAGCAAAAAAAAAAAAAAAAGGTCCTCAGGTCATCTCTCCCCGTCCACTCCACTTCCGGGTTTCTTCAGCTACCAAGCAAAAAAAAAAAAAATAAAAAATAAAAAAAAAAAGGTCCTCAGCTCATTCTCTCCCCTCCCATTGTAGTGCCTCTTACGTACTTCCGGGTTGAAAAAAGTGTGGGGGCCCAAAGTGATGACACCTTATGTATTCCTTTGTATGGTGCACAAAAAGTTTGGGGGCCCGAGCCCCCACGGCCCCCACAGCTGCGCCGCCCCTGTTTAAAACTACTGGTCAGCGGTTTTGAGCTGAGCACGCAGAGATAAGACTACTGATCAGAGATTTTTTTTTCGCTCTTGCAAAGTTGGAAACCTCTGATGAGTAGTTTTTACTTTGCACGAGCAAAGGAAAAACCTCTGATCTTTGGTTTAAAACCTCTGATCAGCGGTTTTCCGATTCTTGCAACACATGGCGTTTCATAAGTACACATTCGCGGAAACGAAGCATGTGGTTATTCTCCGTGGCTGCAGTGATCACGCCCGGTTGTACCAACTCGGGATATGCCATGACTCTCTATAATTATATAATGATGTCATTACCTGTATCAGAATTGCTCCCTGTTCTTATCCTCACTACCTGGCTATTTTAGCAGGGGGTATGACCTCCCTAATAGGGCTCACACGGGTAAATATTTCCCCATAGAGACGTGTGTTAAAATTCACAATTCAAAAATTTCTGTAAAATAACTGGGAGAAATGAAGTATTTCATCTTCACTAACCTGAAAAAAAGTGAGACACGTACATGTATCCTTTCAGCCATCAAATTTCCAAGGGGGGTTCTTCAGCTCAAACTCTGTCCAAGGGTTCGCAGAGCCAGACTACGAGTTCTTTTACTAAAAAAATCACATATTTTCTGTACATGCACCCACTCAAAATGTAGTCCCTTCAAATTCAATGAGAAAAGCTTTCATCAAGCTTCCAAACAAAATGCAGTTTGTAGACAAATTCATACTTAATATCTGCAGCTATTCATTTCTTTTTTTTTGCCAAACTGCATTTTTGATTTTTTTTAATAATTGTTTTCTTAAATTATTTTAGTATCTTTGATACGATTTTGTGATGCAGTCAGGGACATTCCATTATATTTACAGGTGGGAGCCCTATAATGGCTCTTGCATGGACCCTGATTAGTGTGTGGTAGGGTCCATGCTTCTGCGGATGGAGTATAATAATTGTATTCCCCTGCTTAAATCTCGACTGTTCTTCTCCATATAAGCCTAACACATTTCTTTCTCTTCCCCTTTATTTTCATCTTTACCTACCCCCCCCCCCTTGTTCATGCCTACTTTTTGGTATTCATCATCCAAGTTTTAAAAAGAAATGAAACCTACCAACATTAATCATTTGAACTACAAATTTTTTCCCATACTAGTTTAAAGGGACATTCCAGACGATTTTTCATAATTTCACATCATGTAGTACATAAATCGACAACTTCATGTATAGATTTGTGTAATTTATTGTGGTTCTTGAGCAGAGAAACAATACTTTGAAAAAAAAATTAAACATATTATACTGAACTAGGATGATGACATAGGAGGTTCACATATTTCAGAAATGTAGCAGTGTAATTCCATTACAATACCGCTTGCTTGCGAGTTCACCTGTGTATAATCTATGCATGCCTTCTTCTTTTGTTCTGCTTCCTTGAGCCCAAACTCATGCATTCCTACGGTGACTCTGCCATGTCATCATCCTTGTTCATTGCAATTATTTTTTGCTGTAAATGTTGAAAATATTCTTATTCTTCATGCCAATTATCATAAATTCTGAAACTCTGTCCTCAGTATTAACTAATCTATAGTTGTTCAAATGTAAAAATCTGAAAATCATCCGGAGGTCTCCTTTAAGTCAAGTTAAGACGCTATCGATCATTGAAGTTGTCACCATTTTGTCACTGAAATAACCGACTAGCCGCTGTTATCAAAGCTATAGGTCCTATAGTCACTGTGTTCATTTTTGGTGTCCAAAGAATGCCCCGAATATAAAATTGAAATGAGTAAACAAACAAACCAACAAAATAAGGTCATGACGAACTAGCTTTAATTCAGTTGGATCAATCGACACTCTAGTGTCTCGCCTGCATCATGCATCTATCCACGATAATAACTACGTCATTATTATTTCTTATTGCTATAGCCCCTACAATAATGAAAATAACTCTTCCAAAATTTGATTGCAAGAGGTAGAAGAGGCCCATTGTTTTATTTGAAAAGAAAAATAAACCAATGTGTTTTGTGTAGTGTCTAAATGTGTGTAGGCCTAAATGCGATAACCAGTAATGCGTGAGAATGCCCATTGACTATTATAAAAGAGGTTACAGCTCGTTATTCCGAAGGTTCGTTATTTCGAAGGCTCTTTATTCCTAAGATTCGTTATTCCGACGGTTCATTGTTCCGAATTTCATTTTGGGATTAACCAATCTTCGGAGTAACGAACCTTCGGAATAACGCCACAAATTTTCGGATTAACGAACCCTTTTTCATTTTCGGATTAACGAACCTCTAGGTATAGGGAATTTGCGTGTTTCGGATTAACGACCCTTCGGAATAACGAACCTTCGGAATAGCGAACCTTCGGAATAACGAACAACACCCATAAAAGAAGCAAGCTGTTTCGTGCAAAACATGACGTGGTTGAACATCAAGGCTTCCTTATACCTATGCGTCACGTCGGACGCTCCACGACTCTATTTCCGACCGCACTCTACCGTATGTCCCCCCCCCCCCCAAAAAAAAAAAAAAATACAACGGGAGCTCCGCAATATCTGAATCAATCTAAATACAAATTCAGGGTATGGAACTATAACTCATTGCCCACATCTTACAGAAAACCCCATTCGATTTGCTCCAGTGGTCAAAGAGAAATGAGGTTCCCACATGCCATAAGTTCATTCATTTTCATGAGTTGAAGGGGTTGGTGCAATATAGTGCTAACCCACACTTTTGTCAAAATTGAGTTAGATGCATTTTCATAATCCTTATCCTTTACTCTAACCTCTGTGAAAATATCATATTTGAATTCAACCAATAAGATGGTAAAAATGCATGCATTCATGTTTTATTAATGTACAATGTATGGACTTTCCAAACATTCAACAGCGATTATCTCAAAATGACTATTGTGTGGGTTAGCACTATATTGCACCGACCCCTTCAGTTCATAACTCACAAGGTCATTATACTGTTTTCCATGCATGGAACGCTTTATAGGACGAGCAGGAGGTAACAGTGTCGGGGTCCATCGTATGCTTCGCATTATTTAGGCAGGTACTATGGGGTAAACATGACTTTGTCGGAGTTTGTCTTTGGGAGAAAATAATGGGGTACGCATTGTTGTGTGTGTGTGTGTGTGTGTGTATGTGTGTGTGTGTGTGTGTGTGTGTGTGTGCATGTATACTCAGTTTGTGTCTACCCCACCAGCTCTTCTACCTCCTCTTTTTTTTTTTTGGGGGGGGGGAGGGGGGTTAGTTCCAGGTGAGCGTTTTGTTTGGTGACTGTTTCGTTTACTGGGTTTTTTTTTTTTCAGGACTTTGTCCCCTTTTATAAGTGTTGCTGTTCCTACTTTTTGTTTCATCTGCAAATGAATTATGCCTTGACCCGGTCGCGTACGGGCAACATGGAGTGGGAATGGGCGAACTCTTGGAAAGTTCTTGGAATGAAAAGTCTTCAATGATTAATTTTGTGCACAGCTTTAGCATATTGATCTCTATGTATGTAAACACAGTATGCAAGAATCTTCAGCTCATTGAAGGAGACAGACTTAACAAGAAGAAGAAGAAGAAGAAGAAGAAGAAGAAGAAGAAGAAGAAGAAGAAGAAGAAGAAGAATTTCGAATTGAGTCGACCGTTATCGGCGTGGTTTATCCTTCGCTTCCCGTATTCGCTCACTCACAGCTGACGAGCACAAAACATTGTCCGATTTATTTACTTATCCATCAATTAAAATATGTTTATTGAATCATTGTGTTATGCATTGATTAGGGATAATTAGTTTATTGGTTAATTATTTCATTAATCAATTTATCCATTCATTTAATTTGTTCATTTACTTATTCATTCATTCCTACATTAATTCAATCATTTCACACATCTATCTTATGTGTATTCAAATCTGTGAACATGTTCATAAGAATGGTAGCATGGAATAACAAAAGTACCGATAAGCACCGAAGTAAAAAAAAAAAAACAAAACACAAAACAACAACAAACAAACAAAACAAAAACAAAAACAAAAAACAGTATAAAGTAAAAGACAATGAATTGCAATGCAATCAGAAATGTATGTCTATGGTGGAAACCGAAGACCTGTTTTACCAATAAGAATTTTACCATATAACCGAGGACCTGTGTGTAATAAGTAAGACCCCGTTTACAGTGCGGGGCCGGGCTCGGCCGCGGCTCGGCCGCGGCCGAGTCCGGCCTCAATTGCACGGCCGAGCCTCGCAATTTTGTCCGTGTACACTGCTGGGCTCGGCCGCGCTTTTGATTCAAACCTTTCAATATTTTGTCTTAGACCCCGTTTACAGTGCGAGGCTCGGCCGCGGCTCGGCCGCGGCCGAGCCCAGCCCCGCTTCAGTGTAAACGCGCAAAAGGCCAAATGCGAGGCCAAAATTGGCCTCGCATTTGGCCTCGCTCAGGAGGTGGTCTCGGCCGCGGCCGAGCCGCGGCCGAGCCCTGCCTCTTCTTGGTGTAAACGCAAACTGGGCCAAATGCGCGGCCAATTGCGCGGCCAATTTTAGTCTGGCTTCCAAACCCTCTGCTTGTATCTTTCGCTATTCAGGATATTAACCCCCTCAACGTCGAAAACTAGTATAGTTTAAGGTGGTTTTGTCCTGCAAAGGATTTTTTTCCTCCCACAAAGGCCTTTGCCCGAACGGCGACTTCGTCGCCACGGAATTCATTTGGCAAAGGGTCTGAAAACCAGACAATACCAAATTGCGTTTGTTTACAAGCAGAGCGCCACTACGACAAAATATTGAAAGGTTTGAATCAAAAGCGCGGCCGAGCCCAGCAGTGTAAACGGACAAAATTGCGAGGCTCGGCCGCGCAATTGAGGCCGGACTCGGCCACGGCCGAGCCGCGGCCGAGCCCGGCCCCGCACTGTAAACGGGGTCGTAGTGGCGCTCTGCTTGTAAACAAACGCAATTTGGTATTTTCTGGTTTTCAGACCCTTTGCCAATGAATTCCGTGGCGACGAAGTCGCCGTTCGGGCAAAGACCTTTGCCGAAGGAAAAAAAAAAATCCTTTGCAGGACAAAACCACCTTAAACTAGACTTGGAATTTGTCAACACTGACAAATTAGGTGATCCGATCTATTTGGAAATCAACGATTCAAATCCAGATCCCAATAGGCATGGCCATAAATGTTTCATCTGCGTTTAGGGGATATTTGCCGTGTGATGTTTGGATTCTCATTTAGAAAAGGGAGTCAGACCTGCCATCTTTGGTACCGAATTCCGTATACACTAACGAAGATACAGAATGAAGTATATTTGACATTTGACCCCACTTTCCACAGCCAAGATGGTATCTGAGCAAAAAGTGGTGATTTTGTGAAATGATCCTTGTAACATGGTCTTTGCGTGTGCAAAATATGGGAAAGATAGGACATGTATTCACCAAGATACAGGATGAAACATTTATGACTTTTGACCCTAATTTACATACCCAAGATGGTGTCCGATCAAGTAGTTGTTATTTTATGAAATAATGTACGTGACATGAACTAAACATGTGCAAAATATGGGGGTGATAGGGGCTGTTTTTCTTGAGTTATTGCAAAGAAAGTTGCAGAAAGAAAGAAAATCTCAATACATCGAAGATAAGCTTTAATTTCAACCAAGTTTTTTAACGTGATCCCGACATAGTATGAAAAAACAATGTGTAAGTAATGATAGTTCAAAGTCTCAGCTACAACATATTAAAATCAGGGAGAAATTCACCGAAGCATAAGTGAGCTAGTGCTCGAAAAAGATAGTCATGTCAATTTTCATTTGCAGAAAAAACTGCACTCCCATAGAGATAACTCGTCATAACAAAGATAGAGAAAGAAGTACATATGACATTTGACCCCACTTTGCACAGACAAGATGGCATCTGAGCAAAAAGTAGTTATTTAGTGAAATGATTCTTGTAACATGGTCTTTACGTGTGCAAAATATGGGAGAGATAGAACATGTATTCACCAAGATACAGGATGAAACATTTATGACATTTGACCCTAATTTACATACCGAAGATGGTGTCTGATCAAGAAGTTGTTATTTTATGAAATAATGTACATGACATGAACTAAACATGTGCAAAATTTGGGGGTGATAGGGGCTGTTTTTCTTGACTTATTGGAAAGAAAGTTGCAGAAAGAAAGAAACATCTCAATACATCGAAGATAAGCTTTAATTTCAACCAAGTTTTTTAATGTGATCCCGACATTGTATGAAAAAATGGAGTACACAATGCGATAGCCCAAAGTCTCAGCTACAACATATTAAAATCTGGGAGAAATTCACCGTAGTGTAAGTGAGCTAGTGCTCGATAAAGGTAGTCATGTCAATTTTCATTCCAAGAAAAACTGCACTCCCATAGAGATAACACGTAAACTGGTGAAATTTGACAACATTACTTTCAATCCGTTTTTACGAGGTGATAACGTAATCCAGTCAAAATTTTGTAATTACACTTTTAAAAGAACATTAAATAAGCTACAACATACTGAAATCTGGGAGAAAATTACCAAAGGATAAGTGAGATACGCTCAAGTGAACTTGAAATTTGGTGACGTCATTTTGAAAATTTACTTTTTTTATTTATTAAGAAATCTGATATCTTTTAGTCATTTTTTCAGCATCGCCAACCCATGAATTGACATGTACAACTCATCAGCTTTCAGAATATGTAAAGAAAATGGGGGGTCACCGTCCATCCTGACGAGTAAAATCGGATTTAAAATTGGCGGTTTTTTTGCATAGTTGCACTGTATATCGCCATTGACGCGCGCGCGGAATTTCAACTTTGACGGGCCTGTATGACGTCATATTGAGTCGGATCGACATGAAACTTGGTAGAAATATTCCTTGACGTTTCAGACATCCGATCAAAGTGAAAAAACGGGAAATTTCTATTGTATATGAGCTGTGCGTGCGTATATGTGCGCGCGCGTACGCGTCCGTCCGATTTTTTCAATTTTTCAAAAAATGCTCCAAATGGTCTGAAACGTATGCAAAAAAAATTTGATCGCGATTGGAGCATACAAATATTTCAACGCGCGCGTACGCGCACGTTTTAACGATGCGATGAATTTTGAAAACATGAGTAGAATTCCCTTGAATTGAAATTTACGTGACGTAAATTTCATTGAAAAATTCCATTCCATTAATGAGATATGATTGAAAATGTGTTTTCATATAATGACGTCATAGTGACGTCACGGTCGACTGATCACTACGATTTTACTTGACCCGTCGTCTTTGGGACATGATACATATATGGCATAATTTTGACATTGATAGGAAGAGGACTTTTTGAGCTAATCTCTACACAAATTTTGTCCAGAAATAAAGAAGAAGGAAAACAAAGAATCCGTACAGATACAGAAGGTGATCCGAAGGATACTCGGATCACCTAACTATACTGGTTTTCGACGTTGAGGGGGTTAATATCCTGAATAGCGAAAGATACAGGCAGAGGGTTTGGAAGCCAGACTAAAATTGGCCGCGCAATTGGCCGCGCATTTGGCCCAGTTTGCGTTTACACCAAGAAGAGGCCGGGCTCGGCCGCGGCTCGGCCGCGGCTCGGCCGCGGCCGAGCCTCGCACTGTAAACGGGGTCTAGGACTCTTGTCAACCAATAACTCATTCGTATATTACCATCCAGCCGAGGACTTATTACAATAATGCTAATCGAGGACCTACAAACATGTACTCCTACATGCAAAAGCATGCAAAAGCAGACCGTTTAGAATGGTCTGCATACCGAGAACGTCCTCGATTCTCTGTGTGTCGTATGTGTGTCCTCGTTTTACACCACGGGCAAGTGCACACACACACACACACACACACACACATACACACACACACACACACACATTCAAAACCAATAGTTTGTTCGTGACGTCGTTCGAAAATCATTGCTTAAAGGCATAATTTACCATTTGCAGATGAAAGCATTGGTGCTTTAAAATAGTTCTAAAATGTGAGTTAGGGATAGAAACAACCACTGTCGAAATTTGAATCCGTATAATCGATGTTAAGTGTTGTTAAATACACAAAATTTGAACAATAGTTATAATAAAAATGTTTCCAGACTAAAACCGTATACAGTTACGGTTTATTGAGAAAAACCCTTATATCTCCTTATATTTTAGGTTTTATTGCAAATATTTCATATGGTAGGATGTTTTATGATACAACAGACCTACACATATGCATCAAATGTGATATCTGGAACATTTTTGAAATCACTGCTCCCAAAGGTAAACTGGACCTTTAAGATGGGGAAACAAATGATACTGGAAGGCACGGTACTTCAATGTCTTATGAATAGTCACCGACTCGGAGACATGCAAGTAATTTTCAGTCCACTGGAAGTTCGACTGTGTCTCTTGTTAAATATATTGTAAGATAAGTACTTGAGCAATGATAAACAGATAAGGTCTAGAGCAGAATATTTGTTTGGAATTTAATGAAATAATGTGTGTTTTAATGATATATACATATATAAATATATATATATATATATATATATATATATATAGAGAGAGAGAGAGAGAGAGAGAGAGAGAGAGAGAGAGTGAGAGACAGACAGACAGATAGAGAGAGGGAGAGAGACATTTATTATGTATGAAGAATTTCATCGCCAAATGAGCTAAGCGCCATTTCTAAGCATTTCAAAGTAAGTCGAAGGAGTCTCGAGATACGCCATTTGGAGTTCCAACAAGGTTCTTATCAACAAAATAATTTTCGGTGTATACAGTGATAATGGTAGTGTCCTGGAGTTTATGGTAATGCAATTCTTTTTTATGTCTGTGTTGTTGTTTTTGTTTTCATACCTTCTCATCACATTGTGCCTGTGAAATATTGTAACCACGGACAGCCCGCTTGGTATCATTGACTGATGATCATTAAGGTGACAAGGAATTGCAAAAAGGCTGAAAAAAAGTGACACCAAAAAGAAGGACAATACTATACAGACTCATCGAAAATAAAACAACAAGAAAAAAAAAACTAATACAGATGTACCATCAGAATTCATCCAGACGTCTAGCTCACATTATGTCATGAAATGCCTGAACGCAGTCGACTATTTGATCATTATGACGTCATCTGTTGAGGAGAAGTAAAATTAATAGATCATGTAGGCACGTGACTGTCGAACAACATTGCGAAACAAAGGAAATACCTTGGATAACGAGCTTTCCCACATGGTATCTCACCTGTGACTAACCTCAACCAGAGCATGATGCGACAACAGGACAATTTGATTTATCAGAAATTATGAGTAGGAAAATTCATTGGAAGAAAATTAGGTGTTTTTTAAAGGGAAAATGTAGAAGGGAAGGGCAGGAAAAAAAGAAAGTGTTCCGATCACAAAGAGTAGGGTACTACTGATCCCATCCATGGCAGGGTAGTGCCTTTAATGTGTAAAGCAGGCATTCGGGTGTTTTGATACGAACAACACAGGGTTATAACACAGTGTGAAAGACAGTGTCAATTGTGTTCTTATTGTTAATCTAAGAATATCACCAGATTCCCAGATCTGGGGCCTGTTTCATAAAGAGTGATCGTCATGCAGATTGGCTTTTACGATTGATGTGATTCAGAAAAATTACACTCAGTCTACTTTTAAAGGGGATGGCTAGTCAGTGGCGTATCTAGGGAAAACGGCGCCCGGGGCAAGCGCGGAAATCTACGCCCCTAATTTCTGAAAAAGTGTTCAACCCAAACCCCATCCTAGTAGGGACTTTATGCTTTTTGATGCTTTGTCAAGCACTTAAAAGGGGTCTTTTGGAGAGTGATTTAAATGTAATAAATCGTGATAAGTTTTGGCGAGCGAGCGCAGAGAGCGAGCCGCAAATTTTTGTGTTTCAGCTTACAAAACATGGAATTCTTGTCTTTTTTTGCTTAATAAATCTTACAATTCTAATCAAGATATAGTGACGGCCTTACAGATAACGATTTATACCAACAAACTAAAATACTCCAACTTAGTACGCGCGAGAAAGCCGAAATTTGCATATTTCCGCGTCATCATCACGTTTTGTTCTTCTCTTTTTTTTTGTGACAAATTTTGGCGAGCGAGCGCAGCGAGCGAGCCGAAAAATTTTGTATTTCAGATTACAAAACATGGAATTCTTGTCATTTTTTTTGCGTATTAAATCTTACAATATTATTCTAATCAAGATATATAGTGACGGCCTTATAGATAACGATTTATACCAACAAACTAAAATACTCCAAATTAGTACGCGCGAGTGAGCCGAAATTTGCATATATCCGCGTCATCATCACGTTTTGTTCTTATCTTTTTTGTGTGTGACAAATTTTGGCGAGCGAGCGCAGCGAGCGAGCCGAAAATTTTTGTATTTCAGCTTACAAAACATGGAATTCTTGTCATTTTTTTTTTGCTTATTAAATCTTACAATTCTAATCAACATATAGTGACGGCATAATAGATAACCTAACGATTTATACCAACAAACTGAGGAGTTGAAGAAATACTCTAAATTACTATGCGCGAGTGAGCCGAAAATTTTTGTATTTCAGCTTACAAAACATGGAATTCTTGTCATTTTTTTTTTTGCTTATTAAATCTTACAATTCTAATCAAGATATAGTGACGGCCTTATAGATAACGATTTATACGAAAAAACTGAGGACTTGAAAAAATACTCCATCTTAGTACGCGCGAGTGAGTCGAAATTAGCATAATATCCGCGTCATCATCACGTTTTGTTCTTATCTTTTTTGTGTGTGACAAATTTTGGTGAGCGAGCGCAGCGAGCGAGCCGAAAATTTTTGTATTCCAGCTTTCAAAACATGGAATTCTTGTCATTTTTTGCTTATTAAATTTTAAAATTCTAATCAAGATATAGTGACGGCCTTATAGATAACGATTTATACGAAAAAACTGAGGACTTGAAAAAATACTCCATCTTAGTACGCGCGAGTGAGTCGAAATTAGCATATATCCGCGTCATCATCACGTTTTGTTCTTATCTTTTTTGTGTGTGACAAATTTTGGCGAGCGAGCGCCGAGCGAGCCGAAAATTTTTGTATTCCAGCTTTCATAACATGGAATTCTTGTCATTTTTTGCTTATTAAATTTTAAAATTCTAATCAAGATATAGTGACGGCCTTATAGATAACGATTTATACGAAAAAAAATGAGGACTTGAAAAAATACTCCATCTTAGTACGCGCGAGTGAGCCGAAATTTGTTTATTTCCGCGTCATTATCACATTTTGTTCTTATCTTTCTTGCTTTTTTTTGATAGACTTTGGCGAGCGAGCGCAGCGAGCGAGCCGAAAACTTTGAATTTCAGCTTACAAAACATTGAATTCTTGTCATTTTTTTTTTGTTTACTAAATCTTACAATTCTAATCACGATAATAGTGACGGCCTTTACTTAGATAACGATTTATACCAACAGAGGACTTGAAAAAATACTCTAAATTAGTACGAGCGAGTGAGCCGAAATTTATATGTTTCCGCGTCATCATTACGTTTTGTTCTTATCTTGTTTGATTTTTTTGCGCCCCCCCCCCCATGTTCGAAACCGTTGCCGCCCTCCTTTGATCCAATTGGCGATCGCTTCAGAACGAAAGAAATTGCAACTGCTGCTCCATGTGACATTTTGCCTGCTAAATATAGAATGACATGTGTGAACACAATATACATTGTCATTTTGTCCGCATCATCTTCATGTGTTGTTTTTTATCTTGTTTGACTTGGTTTTCTGCCCCCCCCCCCCCCCCCCCGGTCCGGGCGAGGGTTTTTTCTTCTTTTTCTTCTTCTTCCTTTTCTTCCCCCTTTTTTTCTTTTTTTTTTTCTCTTCTTCTTCTTCGTTTTTTTTTTTCGTTTTTTTTCGTTTTTGGCGCCCCCAAGGAGTGGCGCCCGGGGCACGTGCCCCCCTTGCCCCCCCCCCCCCCCCTAGATACGCCACTGTGGCTAGTAACTGATCAGTGGGAATCAGTTGGAATGCTGGGGGATGATTGTTCCAATCCTTGTGGATTCATTTAAGAGTACATTATTGTTGTGTGAAAATTATTTGCTTCAGAATGGTCTCATATACAAGTAATGTGCAGTTTAATGTTTCCAGGTTAGCATGTGACGGGGCGATTAAACTGCACATTACTTGAATATGAGACCGTTCTGAAGCAAATGATTTTCACACAACAATAGATATATAATGTACTCTCAAATGAATCCCAGAAGAATTGTAACAATCACCCCAAGCATTCCCCCTGATTCCCACTGATCAGCTACTAGCCATCCCCTTTCAATTTGTGTTAAAAGAAAAACATAGATAGGGCTTATCTATGATACAGAATTACGGTCAATTTTCTTCTTACGCGATTCGCCATTATACGCTCAGCGAGCCTACGACCATCAAAACTCTTTTTTAAACAAGCCCAAGATTTTATAATGTTAATGTGCCTGGAATGCAGCTGTCATGATTTTCTTTTCCTTGAACATTTTGGACATTCGAAGTGATCATGTTAAAGCTGCCCATTCCTCTATTTAATAATTGGGGGGAAAAAAGGAAATAATCTTTTAGTAGTACCCAAGACGGTCTGTAGAGCCCACAAATGTTAAAATAAAAGACTAATGTCAGAAGTACCACAAATGTTATAACGCGTCAACCACAAATGTCAAAACTCAGTGTTTGCATTAAGAAAAAATAGTAATTCACACTATAATTTCATCAATGTTTGTCTGAACAGGGGCATGTTGCATAAAAGTTACTTCTGTGGCAACTTTGCCATCCAATGGTAACTACCATGTTAACAATACTCAATATCCAATGCAATCAAGAATTCCATGGAAGTTACCGTTGGATGGCAAAGTTACCATAATAGTAACCTTTATGCAACAGGCCCCTGGGAGTTGGGAAGAGTCTCTTCCCAGCTTCCTGGTCTGTCTGTCCGTTTGTCTGAAAAAAAAAAATGGGATGAAACTTGATGGGTGGAAAAAAATTGATTCAGAATTATCCCCAAATGTCATAACGCGTCAACCGCATAATGTCAAAACTCATTGACGTGTTATGACATCTGTGGAAATTTTGACATTTTATGTTGTTTTTGTCGTGTTAAGAGATTTGTGGTAATTTTGACATTAGTGGGCTCTACACGGTCATTCGTATCACTGATTGTTCCTAGGTTCATCCCCAACTCTTTGCAAAGAAATACAACACAGACAGGTTCACATATATATACATATATATAAAGATATACGACATAATAGTAATAATAAGAAATAATGATTGCATTTATAATGCGCTCTATACTAGTCAACGTAATCATTTAATAATCATTTGGATTGATGCTTGCAATGAATATCGAACAAACGATTTGAGTACAACGTTGTAAGAGTTGCATGAGGATCGATACCGCCAAAATCATCATTAGCTAAAGGTGACAAATATCGTGCAAAGGTGTAATTATGTGTATTGTTTCTCTAACTCTGTGTTTTACTTTGTTTAGAATAGTCATGGCATGACTAGAAAGTTTTGAAACAATACACCTAGAGTCTGGTAGCATTTCATGTCTTTATATGTACCATAGTCCTGCCTTTTTAAATCGTTCCAGTTTCTCCGTGTGGCTTTTGATCCAGTTATTGTGCACCATTACCGGCTGTTTGAGGATGTTTGCTGCCCTCCACGTCTCGTTGAAGTAGTCCCTCCCGTTGACGAACAGCGCCCTTTCCATCTTTCTTATCCTCAACGATTTTGAAAGCGTTTTGTTCTTGAGCAGCTTGTTCAGCAGGATCTGGTCAGGAATTTTCGGCTCGGCGGAGATGCGCTGTATCCATCGGCGCAACAGATTCCGCGTGGCGTTGGTGGCGCTGTAGTAGGCGAAGCCCGCGCAGATGACGTCAGGACGGCCTTTGTTGTCGGCAGAGTAGAGATCGACCTGGAAGTGAACGTCGTAGTCGTCTGATAGATAGGAAAGGGGGTTCTGAAGGAGGACGATATCGACATCGGAGAAGAGAACGTCTGTACCTTCTTCCAGGATGCTTAGAATATACTGCGGGCGCTTGTT
Organism: Diadema setosum; assembly: GCA_033980235.1. NCBI lineage: Eukaryota > Metazoa > Echinodermata > Echinoidea > Diadematoida > Diadematidae > Diadema > Diadema setosum. Next base: position 35,127,153 of record CM067065.1, read on the forward strand.
AACCAAGTTGTTGTAAGCTGCGGAGCCGAATTTCACTACGCCTTGTAACGAGCCAGCTTTCGAGGCTAGTTTAACGTCTAGGTTCATATCACCGCGCATGCTCAGTAAAGTGTGAGATTGTGCGTCTTCGGCAATGATTGTGATGTGATCAACGACGCCGCTTCTTTTCAGGCTTTCCAGCCAGTTCTCCGTAAAATTAACGAAGCCCTCATTAGTTGTAGCAAGGATTGTCCAAGGGCGTGACCTCTCAACTTTGGTCACCTTAACGTCTCTTCCTGCTTTTTCTGAGCTTGCATTTGGGTAGACAAAGTGTTCCAGCGACTTTCGTTTTAGAGGTTCCTGGAAAAAATCCGACAGCTCTCCTTGCACTTCCACTGAACTGTCGTCGCTTTCTCCCTCTTCCTGCGGAGAAGCGTCGATGATGTCCGATGACGAGATCGACGTCGATGTCGATGAGAAGGAAGATGATGACGGGAAGTGAACCAATGCATCTTGGGAAGAGGAAATGGACGAATCAAACTCCAGGGCCTCCTCGGCACTTACTCGAAGGGTTTGAACCTTGATGGCGAAGCGGGGAGCGTTTGGCTTCCAGGGGTTCGTGTATTCTGAATGAAAAGTAAGAATGACGACAAAATGGTTTTAGATTTGCTTTTCATCATTCTTTTTATAGCTAATGCAATGCTATAATTTCGTTGTTCAAAGATACAAGCACATAACGGAATGATAAAAAAACGGGAAAAGAGAAATCGTGTTGATGAATTAACTTTTGAAACCATATTCAATACTGCCATTAACTCTCTGCATACCACAATATTCACCCATCCAAGGGTATGTATGTAACATTTGTGCATTTTGATGCATTGGCACAGAAAGTTTAGGGTTGAAATGAAAATTTACAATGAATTAGTTAAAAAAAATAACTGCAACAACAACAAAGAATTGAGCATTCGTACAATTGAATATGCATCATTAATATCATTACTACTACTACTACTACTACTTCTTCTTCTTCTTCTTCTTCTTCTTCTTCTTCTTCTTCTTCTTCTCCTTCTTCTTCTTCTTCTTTAACCCAGGTAATCGGCAGATGCCGTTGGACATTCAGGACTCACTACATCCGATATCGGACCCAATTTTTTAGGCCGATTTCCTGTGTTTGATGGACTGGTACAGTATGCATACCTTCTGACGTCAGACATCCCAGCACGAAACACATCGTTGCCAAACTAAATATTACTAGGGTGAACCGCACCTGGAGTTCGGAATGATAGACATAATCAAACAAAACAAAATCAAAATATATCGACATAATCATCACCTATATACTAGGTTGTTGTTCTTTTTTTTAATCCCTCTTTTGATTATTGATAGGTCAAAAACTATACATCAGATGACAGTTCCATTGATATGAGTAATAGCTAAATAGTGTACAGTTTAGTTGAAGGTGATTTGAATTTGAAAACATGTCGAATTAGTTTCGTAAAATCCATGATTAATTTTAATTTATTTTTCAAATTCAATTTTCAACGCAAAAAAGAATCAAAATCAAAACCTGATCGTAAAACTCAGACGGCGCGAGATCGATGTTAAGATAGATATTACAAGCAATATTACAATATTACGATACAAGTAAAGGCGTGCATGCAACAGAACAGATTTTTCTATTCTTCATATTTTTTGTTTTGTTTCTCTGAACGTCCGTCAGGTGTTCTCGAACATCTAAAGCTCACTAATATCTGAGAGAAGATGGCAGATGAGAAGATTAGCAAAAGAGAAATTGGAGAGAAATAACAGAGAGAGAGAGAGAGAGAGAGAATAAGATAAAGAGGGAGAGAGAGGGGGAGAAGGGGAGAGAGAGAGATGGATGTTATTGTGTTTTCTAATCTATTTGTATGAGTAGCAAAGTGCGCTTAGAAACGTCAGTATGAAGCGCCATATAAATGCAATTATTATTATTATTATTATTATGGAGAGATGTTAATTCTATGCATCTGTCCGACTAGTTTTAGTTTGTTCCATGTCCGTCTCGTGTTTTGCCTATTCATATTATGCCCTTTGTTCCAAGTGCTGGTGACACGACATTTGCTCCTGTGACTATTTTAATTCCTCCGGTCTAAATTTCTCTAAGGACTTAAAAGGGAATGACAAATTAACCCATGCCTATTCCTTTTGTTACGCATTCTTGTGACGAACCCATTGCTAATGAACTGCGGGGAAAAGATAGAAAGAACAACAACAAACAAAACACACACACACAATAATAATAATAATAATAATAATAATAATAATAATAATAATAATAATAATAATAATAATAATAATAATAATAATCAATATCATTCTTATTATTAATATCAGCATCATTAATATTATTATTATCATCATAATTGTTATGATGATGATTATTATTATATTTATTTAATAAATCTACTCACTTCCTCGACAGAGGGCGTCCTAAGTCGACGATAATTCACCAAGGACAGCATGAACTCTCTTGGAGATGTAGCCATCTTTTGTTGACTCTCCTCCTGAACGTGCATAATATTCCCTGTCAAAATAAATGAATCAGTTCAGAGGGGGGAAATGAAAGAAAAGAAAGTCCCGGTGCACGGCTTGTTCATACTAATGGAAAAATGAAATAAATAGAATTGAGTAAAGGCATGAGATTTCATAGTGTTTTGCTGCTCAATTCTCATTATAATTATTGTATATAAGTTATCTTCTGGTCAGTTTCCTTTGAATTGAATTGGATTGAATTGAATATTCAAAAAGCTGCACCACTTTGGTGACCTTTAGCATTTCATCCAAAAATTGATCTCTACCTGCATCTTTCGGGCGTGTGAGATACACGTAAAGCGTCTCTCCATACGAGTAGTGAGAACTAAGTGGTTTTAGAAACAAACACCAAACAATTGAGATCTTCATAGCTTAGTTGGTCAAGTCACCGGTCTAAGAATACGGAGGTCCCGGGTTCAAATCCCAATGGAATCTAATTTTCTTTGCCGAATGTCCAGTTTTATTATTCTCTTTCTGGTCAGTCTGCCTTTGTTTAACAAAATTAAATGTTAGCCGCAATCCAAATTGATAGTAGACGTATATGGTCATAAATTTTGTGATCGTTAAACCATACAAAAGTTGTAACTCTTGCACCCAAATTTTCACGAATGCAGGCAAGCATGTACGTCATGACATTGTGTATCATATAGAAATTAAATGCCTATTACTTTTACTAATACTATTACTATTAATATTACTATCACTATTACTATTATCACATGCATTATTACTATTGATATTAATATTGATATTGATACATTCAAGTTTAAAGTTTATTTTCCCCATCTCATAAAAAAGAAAGAAAATGAAATCAATGTGATTTCATGTGAGCATAACAAAATGTACATACAGAAAAACAATCATTGACAAAATAATGTACATAAAAATCAAAGTTTGTGACTCGGGATACGTGGTGAGTGTGGAGGGGAACATCCATAGGCCATTGACCTTTCGAGGCCGAACCCCATAGACAACGTAAAATAGTGAGTCATTTAGAATAATACAATTACTAGTTATCAATCAAAGCATTACAGAATAACTATACAACAAGCACTGAGAAAAATAACAAGGACTAAAGTCATGAATAATATTACCATTATTACCAAGAACACATGTGATTGGTGTCATCATTCGCACTAACAACAGAAACATGAAGATCATTCCTTTGCTGTTGCGGCGCTTGTTTTGTTGAATAGAATACCAGAAAGACTTATGGCTATAAAGACAAAATCAATATAAAGCAATGCGTAAAATATCCCACAACTGATTTTATTCTTTTTTTACCCTGATGTATAGGACGGAACTTATCAAAAGTGCACAGAGATTTTTTTTTTTTTTTTTTAGATTGTTATAGGCCCACGTATTATCATGATTATTATTACTACTATATTGACCCATGGAATCTCAACTCCATACTATAATCCGAGGATCGTGCTCCAATGTTTGAAAGCAGTGATTTTTTAAAACGTTCAAGATATCACATTTGATATCATATGTGTAGGTCTGATGTTTCACAAAACATCCTACTGAATAAAATTGACGCAATATAGCTTAAAATATATGGATACAGTTAAACTCGCCTAAGTCGACGTCGCATATGTCGAATAATCGCGTAAGTCGATGATTTTAAAAAGTCCCGATTTTTCCCCATTGACGTACGTGTATTAATTCACTCACAAGTCGAATTTTGTAAGTCGAATACTCGCCTAAGTCGATGAAATTCCAAGAACACTTTCACGCAAAAACCATTGAATTCACTGTGCCTAAGTCGAATAAAGATTTTATCATGTAATAAATCACTGTCATTAATTATTCATTATTTATTACTCATCATTATTTTGTTTGTCAGATGAGTTTGAGGTGACAAAAAAAAAATGATCTAAAATCAAAATTCAAAGCGATCGCATGGGATCGTTTAACTCTCTTCGTATTTGGAGGTCCGTTGGTACAGCTCTGTCAGCTGTCGCGCTACGTACGTACAGCGTTCGTACAGTACACATGCGTTCATTTACATGTACAGTATTGAGCTTGCAGTGTACATGTAGCTTGGCATTTGCAGCGCTGTGCAGTGGAGTGGTATAATGGATGAAGCTGCTGAGTTTTCAAAGCGGAAAGTAGGGGGAAAGTTACGGGCACGGGTAAATCAGAATTGCACTTCTACACGCATTTCAAGCCACGGTATGGTAAACTGGAATCAATCACTGCTCAAATATCGTTCATATTCACTTCCCCAAGGTTTAACAAGGGTGTAAAGTAATCGGACCTGTGCCAATACTAATGCACTGTCCATGCAAAGTTAGCCGCGGCCCTGCTGGGCGACCCGTGCTGCGGCACACCGCTCCAGCTCTCGGCTCCAGAGTAGACAACATACATGTACATTATACATACATGTATGTACCTGTGGTAAAACTGTAAGTCGATTTTTTCGACTTACGCACAAGTCGAAAATCGCCTAAGTCGATGTGTTTTGCTCAGTCCCGAGAAGATCGACTTATGCGAGTTTAACTGTATATCAGTATTTTTCTCAATAAACTACAACTGTAGACTCCATACTGTAATCCGAGGATCTTGCTCCAATGTTGTAATAGCATGGTCTTTCTCTGTTGCTAGATTCCTGTCACAGATTTCACGTACAAGTAGATATCCTAACGAGGTAGATTTTTTTTTTGCGACATTTTAAGTATAAGAGAAAAAAAGTCATGTGTGGATGCTCTCCTAATTGTAACATTAAATGTGTTCAGATTAGTGTGTACTGACAGTTAAACACGCACCCGCACACACACACACACACACACACACACACAAACACACACATATTATACTCGGCACACGGCACCGTAGTAGGACCTATTATAGAAAAGGTCGTACCGTTCCCTCCAGTCTCATTTTATTTACATTGTACTTTCTTTCTTCCTTTTTATTTTCACCTCATATAAATTATTACAACCACTCAAATCATCCCGTTCCTGACTACCATGACAGAACGGAATTTGCTCCTCTGTTACAGAGAAGATAATGTCAGATAAGTCCCTCGATCTTTGGATCGCTAGAAGTCGGCTTTATGATTAGCATTTATGTACTGTAGTTTAATCTATGGACCGTATAGCAGACAAAATTTAGGCATAAGAAATCCACTCTCATTAAACAACCAAAAAAAAAAAAAAAAAAAAAAAAACCAAGAAGCAAATAACCCCCAAAAAAAATCTTACAGAGAGAGAATATCAATGAAACAGTCACACGCACCACACACACACACACACATGAAGATTGTCAAGAAACTACACTATAATAATGGGAACCTGAATTGCTCAATCACTCAATCTTCAGTAACTCGTTTTACTGCTTGTTCTTGTCTTCTCACGCGTAAATGTATATATATTTATGCGTTTTCTCTGTTGTTGTTTTTTCCAAGGTTATAGAAACCTCACCGAGACGGAGATACGAAATAACCATCCCCTTGATCACTTGCATACGTGTCGGGCCTACGTTTGTAAATGCATAGATTTTGTACGATACCGTGCATACATACGTGCATACACATTTATTTTATTCGTATTACGAAATGAAAATTATGCTACTTCTTCTGCTCTTCTACCGTCAATACAGTCAATACGTTATACAGTTTTCTGTGTAGAGCATTGTCGTACATGAATTGGTGAGGTCGCAAACACACACACACACACATGGCATTGTGTGCAGTATAAAAGAACTAAACTGCAGTGCAATTGCACTCACAAACTGTTTATAGATAGAAATTACCTCAAATTATCAGCCCTTCCGGCAATCAGTATTCATAACTTCGAAGAGTCAATTCCGTTGACTTGACCCTGTCGTAACTTCCTGTAGAGAACTGACGTCACAACAACAGCATGAAAATAATACAAGAATAAAAATGTCACACTGTTCTCACCGGATCATGGGCTGTCAGTCAGTCAGTCAGTCACGGAGACGTTGGAATCATCATTGGTGTGATATGATGAGGCCGTAAAGAAGGAGTTTGTTGAGAGTGTGAATATAGCAGCCGATACTGTGACATTGAACCACATCGACTTACAGAGCATTATAGGAGTGCGTCAATTCGCCCGTCATTTCTCTCGAAGGTTTGTGATACAGTAAATTGCGATGCACGAGTCCCCGCAAAAACAGCAGCCTCTACTATCAGCTATCAGGGACAGCTATTTACCATGTCTCCCCTCTTGAATCTCACTTTGAAAAGGAGAGGACTTGTTCCATTGTTCGGGTTCGTACCTGTTGCGTAACAAGGTACAATAGATACAGGACTGACTTCCCGAATAGGATCTCCGGAGTCAGAGACTGAGGGTTCAGCGGGACGCACCCAAGAAGGGCTTCACTGGCGTGTGAAGGGGCAAGCTGCTTTAGCCACCTTAGAAGTCTATTTTGTATACTGCGGGTGGGACATCAAGACTCCAACGATCCCTCTCCATTCCAGCGTGACGGATAAATCAGTTCATGCAGTCACGGTTTGAGCAACGATATTCCCGTGATAAACACAATACATGCATACAGACAAAGAATATCTATAAGTGAAAGATGCTGGCAGTCCCAGTAGAATTCATTAATGTATACGTATAATGTGCACAATTATGTCTAGATCTATGTAAGAACTGTAATGAGTATTGTCATGAAATAGGTGTTAAGCTCGAAAAACCACATTGTTAATTAAGATTGGAAACGGAAGCGTCGCTTTATTGTTTTTTTTTTATTCTTTGTTGAATGAACGCGCTCATAGAGTTGAAATGCACAAGCAGGGTTGATCAATGTGCGGATTTCTGTCACATACAATGTATTTCGAAAACACTGCATTCTTACACCTCCCTCTATTCGAGTCGAGTGCAGAAGCATCTGAAGGGGAAATCCAGTCCAAACATAAGTTAATCTGATAAAAAAAGTAAAAGCATACGAGTTGAAAACAGTAAACATATAGGACGAAAATCGGATGAAAAGTAAGGAAATTAACATTTTGAAGTTTTGCTTATTTCTGCAAAACAGATCTGGTACATTTATATGAATATACAAATGAGAGAGCTAATCATGTCATACCCTCACAATTTATCATTCACCATGTACAAAAAAAAAAAAAATGACGAAAATGCAATGTTTCTGTCATTGAAGTCTGAGACATGATTATACCTGGTTGAAGAACTTCAGAATAGTGATCAATGAGATATACCAGGATATGAGCCTCGGGTATATTACATTTGAATAAAAAACTGGAAAGTACAAACATTTTATGTACAAACTATATGGCAAGTTGTGAGCGTATGACAGGCTCACTTTTCCATTTGCATATTCATATTGACCGTTCAAGAGTGGTTTCCTGAAAAACGAGCGAAACTTTGAAATGTCATAACTTCCTTATTTTTTTTACCCGATTTCGATCAAAATTTTACCATTGAATTCGTAATATTTTACTCTTTCTTATCAGACTAACGTTTATTGGGACTTGATTCCTCCCTTTAATAGGGGGAGCGACATCTCCCGAATAGTCTTAGTACCATTCACAGACTGCTCGCCATTACCACTGCGGTCATTGACTTTCGTAAAGGTCAATACACGGCGAGGGACTATTCCACCGAATAAAGCAATTTAATAGCAATCAGTTTCAGTGTGTCTGATAATAGCATTCCCTGACTATAATGCAATTATATTCACCAATCGTACATCTTGTTTTACTTCACTGTGATATTATTCCCGAGCGTACCGAGCCGAGCCCTCATAGGACTATAATAATACATTATGATTATGTGAACAGCAGAAAAATGGAGAAATACAATCATCTATCTTGTCAGGTTTGACTTCTCTCGTTTGACGTCATCAACAGCAATTATGTCAAAATATAAAAAGAAAAGATATATATATATATATATATATATATATATATATATATATTATATATATATACATATATATACATATATATACATATATATATATATATTATATATATACATATATATGCATATATATATATATTATGTATATGTATATTGTATATACATATTATATATATATATATATATATATATATATATATACATATATATATTACATATGAAGAGTTTGTTTGCAAAAACCGATAAGTCCACATTTGCCAAATGGAGATATTTGCGATTAAAGGTCAAGAAAAATAAAGAGAATAATAAGAAAATTTTTGCTTCTTTTGACCATAACTTCAAAAATATACCTTTATATGTAGTAACCAGTATATCATTTAAAAGGTATTATTTTGTACTTTATGACAGAGATCGTACTTCAAAATCTTCAAAAATGGACTTATCGGTGTTTGCAAACAAACCCTTCATGTATATATATATATATATATATATATATATATATTATGTGATTACATATATATATATATATATATATATACATATACATATAATATATATATATATATATATATATATATATATATATGAAGAGTTTGTTTGCAAAAACCGATAAGTCCATATTTGCCAAATGGAGATATTTGCGATTAAAGGTCAAGAAAAATAAAGAGAATAATAAGAATTTTTTTGCTTCTTTTGACCATAACTTCAAAAATATACCTTTATATTTAGTGACCAATATATCATTTAAAAGGTATTATTTTGTACTTTATGACAGAGATCGTACTTCAAAATCTTCAAAAATGGACTTATCGGTTTTTGCAAACAAACCCCTCATATATAATCGTGCAAGGAAAAAGGAACCAGCGAATGTAGAGATCGTTCATCTACGCCTTTAACGTTAGTGTTGGGAGTGAACATAACGAAACACAACCAATTAGAAACAGAACCTGAACAAATATCATAGAGGAGCAAAAACAGCTGCACAAAAACAGCGACATGACAAAAAGTAATATGAACAGCGTTACATGAGTTAAAGGGATCGTACAGTTTTGGTTGCGACCTAATTTCAGGTTTCTAACATTTTTTTTTTTTTTTTGTGAGATTATGAGAAACCTCTTATGAAATATGAAAGAGTGTGTAATTCTATGAGAAATTCAACATTTGATCAAAATTGGCTTTGAAATGGCTGAGATTTCCCCCCCCCAAAAAAAAAAAAAAACGATTTGTTTTACTTTGTTTTTGGATGTTTCAGTTTATCCAAACCCAATTTTTATCAAATAAACTTTGAATTTCTCTTAAAATGATATGTTCTGTACTATATCATACAAAATGTAAGTATTTTCTTGGTATCTCACAAAAAGTTTAAAGCCCAATTCTCATCTCCACCAATACTCTACCATACTTTTAACAATACAGAATAGCAATATTTATAAATACACATAAGCATTATAGTGTTAATTGCGTTGAAATTATTCAAAGTATATAAAACAACAAAGTTTAATTACTCAAACGGATTCTGTTTTTTTTTAATTTTGACCAAGTTTTGTTCCAAATCGGTTATACAAAGGGCTCGACATGAGTGGTGGGGCCACCACTTATTGATGTCGGGCTACCAAATCCCCCCCCCCCAAAAAAAAAAAAAATGTGGTGGCCCTGCCGGCGAGTTGAAAATAAAAACAAAAAGGATTTACTATGATTCCGTTTCTTTTGGACTTCTACATTTCTTTCTCGGGCCACCAGAGTAAGAATTATATACTCTCGAGATATCATCGAGAAAACATGAAGAGATAAATGCGAGTGAATTACACCTATGCATTTTATATATTAATAGCCAAAGCATTGATAGGAAATCCAAACTCACATAATGAAGGGGATAGTGTCTTACTACATATTTTGCAATCCGTTTCGTGCGTTCGTCATGCAATTTGATAATCTGGTCGTTCAAAATTACGCAAATAAATTGTACTGTTCAAGTCAGTCATTCACCTACCTTTTTTTCCCAAAAAAAATCATTCAATTTCGCTAACACAATAAATTTAGTTTTCACGTCATTCAAATTAAAGTGGCACTCGAGACCATTGAAATTCGTTGGAATGCGAGAGAGCGTCTCCACGAGAATTCAAACTCGCAAGTGAGCATTACCGGGTAGTTTACGGAGTAAATTCGTTCATAATAGCAGGGAAGGTTCGGCGACCGGACAGGGGCAGAAGCCCACTTGATCGCGGAAGAATGGCGAGCACATGTCGTGTTTAAAAAGATCGGAAAGCTTGACGTCGACTCTATAACTCCCCATATATATACATATATATATATATATATATATATATATATATATATATATATATATGATCCAGGTGATCTAACTTTGTGTAAACCCTTAGCGAAGGGCAATTACCCCCTTGGCAATTAGCCCGGACCCTTCCCCTGGCCCTAATCCTAATCCTGAACCTAATCCTAACCCGAACCCAAACTCCTAACACTAAACCTAACCCTAACCCTAATCTTAACTCTACCCTTACCACTAACCAGTATTTAGCCGGGGGGTAATTGCCCGGATACGCAATATAAAGACATAAAAAAGAATACAAAGTGTTGATTCAGCACTTGGTTTTTGCAAAACAAGACAAAACAAAATCACTAACAACAAGATGTGATGAAAAAGTAATGTGATAAATGCACTTTTTTTGAGGAATCGTTTAAAATGTTCTTGGGTTTTCCGTCTGCATGTAATAGCAGTATTGTCAAGATTGGTTTAAATGGAAACCTACAAATTCACTCATTCGTGGTTTAAAATTGAATTTGGATTTGGAATAAAGCTTTCTTAGCAATAACACGCCCTTCGATGATATATAGTTTAGATCCCACCGAGTGTGAGTTTGTTTTGTTTTGTTTTGTTTTGTTTTTGTTTTTTTTTTGTTTTTTTTTTGTTTTACAAAAACCAAACAAAAAATGTAACACTTTGCCTACTACAAGTAGTTATTGAATAAAAAAATGAATTCGTAGTAAGTTCACGTTCAGTAACGCTTCTAACATTGAGATAATATTGCGTATTTCAAGAATGTTTGTGTCTGTTTGTTTAATTTCCATCTGAGAAGATTCACGATTTGATTTGATTTGATTTATTGATTCCTGTATTATCATTGTACATGAACATATACATGTACATGTATTGTTAGAGCCATACATAATACATAATCATGAGTTGTTAACAAAATATTTTTTCTTCATTGCCTTTACACAATGTACAGCAGAAACGTATCAGCAATGCAAGCGTACAATGTATAATACAGTAAGGCTACAGCTTTTAATAAGCATGACTTGATTTGCATGCAGCCCTCGTACATCATACACATAGAAAAAATAGGAGGGAGGGATGACTTGCGTAGAGATAGGATAGTAGAAAGGAGAAAGGGAAAGGAGAGGTCTGTTTGCTTTCACTTAAGGCTTACACAAAGTTAGTTCACCGGGATCACTGATCAGTAAGGCATGACAAAATATTTCTCAACGAGGTACAGGTGAACAGTTACAGTTTATGGTTGGATACATGATTACATAATAGATGAAATGCGGCGATACTAATTCTACGAAGGAATTTCATGTATCATACACTAACAATGACAACGAAACTGATACCGAAAAAGTAACATTGTTTTTACAGCTTTCCTAAAAGAATACAAGGACTTCAAATTTCGAATTTCAGAAGGAAGAGAGTTCCAAACATCGGGTCCGGTGTGTCTGATAGGTTTTAAAGCCATCACTGTTTTAGGATTATATAAATGAAATTTATCAGATTGTCTCCCTCTATGAATGTATGTCCTTGTTGATTAAATAGTGAGAAGAAAGAAGATGGCAACTGACCATTATGTAAACGAAACATAAAGAGTGAATTTTGCACACACAAAAAATAATGCATTTACCTTGAGTTCTCGAGTTAAACGTTTTCATGGAAATAAATGTGCGATGAGGCAAAAGAATACGCAGGTCCATTTTAATATTCTCTCCGTCTTTCACTGATTATACTTACAAATTTCAGTCCCCGGACCAACACGTGTGTCCGCAAATGCGTCATCTCGCTCTGTGGGGGAACTTGCTTTCATATCCTTTAACCGTTTTGGTCAAGCGATAACCCCAGGGAGGGAATTACGAAACGAAAAGTGTGTTTCTTGTTTTTTTTTTTCCTTTAATTGTCACTTTATTTTATCCAGGATTTCATTTCAATCCTGTTGAAAAAAAAAAAGAATAGCAATTTCGTGATTCTTTCGTTATTCTGTCCATCTAATCGTTCGTGGGTATACCCAAGACGTCTGCATTAACAAAGTGAATTCGCTCTCATTAAACCGTAGTGATAATACAACAATATACAAGTTAGATTACCAAGCATAATTGGAGCCATTATACCCGGCGCACGTTGCATGCCATGCTGAATGGTACAAAGACAAAGAGGAAAGCAAAAAAAACGATTTGCAAAGTGTTTACGTTGGACGTTAGTATGACGGAAATTATATATGTATATATATATATATATATATATATATATATATATACTCTCATTACATTTCAATGTCATTTTCAATTTATTTTCATCATATTTCTCCAGAAAAAAAATACATACACTATAAAAAAAATGATATGATTCATGATATCCAGCTAGGAGGCATAATAATAGGATGATGCAAACATATCGAACAATTGTAGAACACAGTGGTTTATCTATGAAAAATGGAATCAGAGGATAGATGTGACCCTGCATCACAAAACCAACAAGAAGACGCCAGACTTGGATTTTTAGTTAAGGTCAGATTCTGAAAGAGCAGACTCTAAGCTTTAAAATGATATATAACTCAATTCAAATTGACTCTCCTAATATATCTAAGTATTTGAAAGAAAGTACACACTCTGAATAAGTGTGAACTGAGAAAAGAGGCTCTGAAGAACAGGGTCTGTTCAAGCGCTAAAGTCTTTACCAAGCCGCGCAAGTGGTGCTATGAACGGAACAAATAACAGGATGATAACCACCAGAGCAACAACAATGGGGGAATTATCAGATTAAGCTGATATTGTGCACGCTTTATTACCACATTTTGGTGATGATCAATGCCAACTTTCAAAGCAGTATTCTTATTCTTTTTAAAGTTATTGGAGTTGAAAGTGATGAGCATGGACAAGGTTTTTAAGAAATGAAAAGAGCACTCTTTGAGAAACACCTAATCACACTATTCTACAAAAAAGTGTTCCAGAAAAACTGCTAAAAGCCCAATCTCTTTTTCGTTTTATGATCCCAAACTTTAGTACACTGTAGAAAAAGACTTGCTCTTTCAGAAAAAAGGAAAAAGTCAAGATTGGCTATGGTGACCTATTTCACCTAGTTTCATCTCTCACACAAAATCAGTCACTGTCAGTGCGTTCGACTTTCTGTCGTTTTGTGATGCACGGTCACAAATGCTATAGGAATGTGATGGAGCCTACTTCATAGAATCCAGCTTGTCGAGCTTGCTTCTATCATCAGATTTGATTTGATATTTGCTTTTATTGAGAATCTAGAAATCTTTGCATTTCTTATGTAATAAAAACATTAACTTTCCTCAGTACAATTATAAAGCCATGCAATATTTATTCGTTACCAGTGCAGATGATATCCACACAAAGATTTCTTATCTCTGTTTCCGTTATGTTACAATTAGGCCCATGTCACCAGCTCTCGTTCATGGAGCGTGTTTATATCTGCATAATATTGCTATATTTAAACTGACTCTTCTGCTTTTTTTTTTCGTAACCAAAATTCCAGTTCATGGAGTTTAAAACACTCGATTTTCAAGTGATCCCTATACACTTCACTTGGTTCCAAGATGGCTCAATAAAAAAAGATACATCAATTTTTGTTGGTGCTGTTTAACAATGTCCAGTTTGACGTAAAAAGCACTCAAGTATTTATTGAAAATCCTGACAATGATTCTGCCATTTTCCGGAGAAACCTGTTTGAAGAATTCATCATTTTGACCTAGGATTGTGTAAAACTCAACCTTTGATAAACGTTAACACTCTGTAGGGTAAAACGTATTGATCCATAAAAGGCTAAATATTTTGTAAACGATAGACAAAGTTTTCCAAGAAACATGCGGGTAAATGACGAAAAATGAAAGATAAATGAATAACAAAAAAAAAGGCGGGGGAGGGATGGGTCAGGTATAAGGGGTGGGGTAGGTTGGTATTATTCCTTCTGGGACGAAAGGTTTCTCGAGACAGAATAACTGCTATGTACAGAATCCACAATTATATTTTCCTCTGATGTCTCTTTATATGATAGTTTTATCGTGAAGAGAGAAATAAGAAATATGGAAATAGGTAATATAATTGATAATTGAATGATAATCTAATAGAGGGGAACAGTGAGATTCTTGAGGCATACGACACGCACAATAAGCCAAACACAATTTTGCTTAGCAGGTTCATGAAAATGCACGGAATGGCCTTTTTGAAATCACGTAACAGCACGAATCCCGCACAAAGTGGGCGGAGCTTGAAATTAATTCGCAGCAGAAGGTGCCAACCATCAGCTGCCTCTTGATAATTTCGAGCTTGATAAATGACGCACGGTGCAACGGCTTTCGAACAGCTAAACATCTAGAAGGTGCTGAGATCATACTTTGACTTGAAGAAGTCGCTCTATTTGAATTCGTCCTGCCACGCTTTGCCACAGAGGTATTGTATCATTTTATAGCTTCAATTTCTTCGTCAGCTCTGATATCTCTGTGAGGTCTGGTCCTGTGGTTCGGCTGGCAGGAGATTTCGTCCGGTGAGTACATAAGTTCCTCTGATTTGTTACCATCACTACAGTGTCAGCTTTCTCCTATTCTTTCTCTCATTTTCTTTTAACATTTTTTTTTTCAGTTTTGATACTCTCTAAATCTTGCTTCATCTTCTTGATCTTCTCATTTTGTTGGAAGAAAATGATAATTTTATGTAAGAGATCATGAAAACCGGCTTGCTCAGTCTGCTTAGAATGTTTAGGATATAAATGATAATTTTGTTTGTTTTGCATACAATTCGCTCTGAAGTTATTGTCATTGCTGCTGTTGATGAGCAGGATTTTTTTTTTACTGTGTATGGATTTGATAGCCAGTTTACCAGATTTTTTTTTTTTTCAGTGATTCTCGCGACGATTTGTTGGTGTGGTTTTTTTTTGTGTGTGTGTATTCCTTTTTTTTTTTTTTGCCTTTGTGAGTAAAGACGTGTATGTATGTATATTTCATATAAAGTGAAATCCAGTCATGCCAGAGGGGAATCTTTCAAATACGACTCTGGGTTGACCAATTATGACCATATTTGTAGCATCGTGTTATGATTGAGAAAGTTATCTAGTTTTTTTTTTTTTTTTTTTTTTTTTTTTTTTTAGTTAACCAAATTTATTGAATTCACTTTAAATCAATTAAGTTTTCTTCATGTCATCACACCTATTATTGCTGTAACCTGGTAATGTTTATGTGATGTGTAGACTGTAGTGATTCATCATTGTGTTAAATATTTTTCCTGTAAAAAAAAAAGGAAAGAAAAGAAGGAGAAACCGTTACTTCTACACACAAGGTACATGACCCACAGTGTAGAATATTACTGTGTTCACGTTCTATACGGTATGTCCCCCCCCCCCCAAAAAAAAAAAAATAATAAAAAATTAAGATTACAACGGGACCCTCCGCAATGATATCTTTGAAAATATTGAATCAATCTAAATACAGATTCAGGGTATGAAACTATAACTCATTGCCCACATCTTACGGAAAACCCCATTCGATTTGCTTCATTGGTCAAAGAGAAATGAGGAATTTTGTAGAGGATGTCGGGAATCTCTTCCCTCCAAGTTCTGTCCATTGTATTCACACACACGATCATCGAAGTGTTAAACTTGGAAGAATCAGACTCATGACATGCTTTACAACAATCCACATTTCGCTGTGACCACTAAACCAAATCGAATGGGGTTTTCTGCAAAATAGAGCTAAAATGTTATATTTTAAGACCTTGAAGTAGCATATAGACAGTTCAATCACATTGGGTGTTATCAATGCGAAAATCTGGTTGTATTTTTTTTTTTTTGGGGGGGGGGGGGACATACTGTATATAACTTTCACCAAACGGGCCAATTGCAAGTGAGAACCGCGCACCGTTTAATCCATGGGATTTCCGATGGTCGACGAAGGATCATGAATAATGTTTCAAGCTGAAAAGACTACGATTACTAGTATTGACGCTTTATTTTTCGACTTACTTCGCGAATATTTGTAAATTGTTGGACTTTTCTTATTGTCTGATGAAAATCACCGAAGCTGAATTGCACCTTGAAAAAGGATATGAACTGCTTTTCCAAGAAAGGGTGGGCTTGTGAACTAGTTCTCATATGAGCTGAAGATATTTAATTTGTACTGCAAGTGTTTTATTTACTTTTAGGCGACCGCAACACGCCCATTTACATTTCATGCTACATTAGATGCAAAAGAAATAGTATAATCGACAAATATAGTATGAAGAAATAGGCATAATAGGCATGAACACTTTGAATGTGTATTGTAAAACAAACAAACAAACAAACAAAACATCAGTTAGTTGACTCCACACACTCGGGTGATCATTATAGGATCGTATCTAAGGTTGTCGTAGATCTGATCATAGTCATACCATCAGAATTTGAAACGTGCGTAATCTCGCTATGTCAGAGACTTCACCGCCAAAATAGTCCTTCCTTCAAAACGTTATTTTGCCCAAACGCAATACCATGATCTATAGTCTGCTGAAAATTAATTATTTTGCTCTGTGATGAGAGAAAGGTCACACAGACCAGGCCATCAAATTGGCATTTAATGAATTTCTCTATATGGGTTGGAAACCTCGCTATCCAATACAGGAATCTATAGGCTTATACATATCATTCTTTTCAGAACAAATATCATTTTCCTGTTAAAACTCAGTACTGGTTCCGGTAGGTATACAGCAACCAAAAGGAATCACCGTTTATTTGATGAAAATTGCTTTGGAAATGGCTGAGATATTCAAAACGGGTGATCCTTAACAGTTGGGATCCAACTTTTATTACGGTCTCTTTGTTTTATTTTGTTTTTTGGATATCTCGGCCATAAAAAAAAAAAAACGATTTTCATCAAATAAACTTTGAATTCCTCTAAGAATGATATGCTCTGCACTATTTTATGAGTTATTTCTTGATCTATAGCAAAAAGTTACAAGTCCAATCCTCATCTCTAATAATAATAATAATAATAATAATAAAGGACATTTATATTGCGCAGCTACTATAATAATATACTCTACTGCGCATTACAAAATGACATGCATACAAGAAATTCAAACAGAAAATTCATTACTTCAAGAGATGACTTTTTAACCTGGCCTTAAACTCATTAATTGTAACTGCTTACCTTACAAACAAAGGGAGATTATTCCATAATTTTGGTGCAGCGTGCAAAAATGCCCTGTCACCAAGAGTAACTTTTGCTTTCCCCGATGGACATTTCAATAATGTTTGATCCCGTGAACTTCGAAGGCGATAAAATGTTTGAAATGATGTTTTTAACTCTAGAAATTCCTGTATGTACACTGGTGCTGTACCATGAATATCTCTACATACAATCTCTACCAATACTACACCATCCCTTTAAAGGTAAATATAAAAGGTAGTTGATGAATAATCAGTAAATCAAGAAATTTCATCAAATAGTTTGTTATTGTCTGCAGTGTCTTTCATTTTCCCGCCATTTTGCCTGTTAGTTCGGAGGTTTTTTTTTTTCCCCACCTCTCTTAAGAGTATTTTTGATATAAGATCTAACAGCCGAAGAAAGGCCAATAGGCTCTGCTGGTTCCTCCATATTCTCTCTTAGAATGTCTTTTCTCTCTCTCTGTCTCGATGAATCAATCAATGTGTAGTTTCCCTTTCCTTTTCTTTACTTTTGTTTTAATATATGAAGAGTTTGTTTGCAAAAACCGATAAGTCCATATTTGCCAAATGGAGATATTTGCGATTAAAGGTCAAGAAAAATAAAGAGAATTATAAGAAAATATTTGCTTCTTTTGACCATAATTTCAAAAATGTACCTTTATAATGTAGTGACCAATATATCATTTAAAAGGTATAATTTTGTACTTTATGACAGAGATCGTACTTCAAAATCTTCAAAAATGGACTTATCGGTTTTTGCAAACAAACTCTTCATATAATTGTAATCCAGTGTAATGTTACATTCTTACCTTTGTTCTTTGTATTTTGACAAGAATGTGGAAATGAAATTTTGATTTGTTTCAAGAGAGACAATATAAATACATTTTACAGTAGCCATTATGGTCGCAGTCCATTCCCATGCATTTTTAACTCCATGTTTTCCTCAAAATAATCCCTTCAGTGAGTAATTATTACTCTCCGTTGTCTAATTAGGTTCCTTTATTCCTTTGAGATGATCATTAACCGGAAGGATTGGAAATCTCATCTTCTCCCACTAAAGCCTAGCTTTATCTGATTGTCGTATTGTTTCTGTATTTGAACGTTAATCAGCTGATTATCGTCACGAAACTAATTGTATTTTCGTGGAAATATCATGCAGCAGCAACACGAATCATTATAATTTGAGTGTCTAGATTCTTCAGAGCCATCCGTATTATTTTGTTTATACGACACTCTTGTCTCTTGGGCACTGCTTTGTTGTTTTGATAGATGTTATATCGCTTACTGATTGTGTTGTCTTACAGCTGCCTGTGTCATTCTGTGTGTGCATTATCTTTTTTTTTTTTACATTTAAAACATGATATATTGTTTGAAAACAATTTTATATCTATCATTGGCAAGACACATTCCAGTGTAATAGGACCTATTTGTCACTTTATGTTCTGCTCGGAAATGAAGTCAAAGTAAATTGTTAGAAGGATAGAATAATTCTTTTTTTTAATTTATGTTAGGATAGAATAATTCTTTCAAGTGCGATGCAAAAGTTATGTATTTTTCCCTTATCGTCACCAATGTTTCTGCCAGTAAAATTATAGCATGAGAAAAGAAATAGACAATGTAATAGAGGGTAAAGACAGGGAATAAAATCCGCAAAACCTAAGGTAGGGTTGAATTTCCGTACAGTACTTATTGAAATCTTATGTCATTCAGGCATAATGGAATGCATATACCATATCAACGTTTTTCTTAAAACGTTGGCTGTTCGGTGCATTATTGAATAACAAGTAACAGAGAGGACGTTTACAAAACGATCAATTCTTCATTCTTCATTTCTTTCTCATTTCTAAACAATGTCGTTACGTAAATATTCCAAAGATTACAAGTGCCAGTTTCCAGAGAACAGTGGCGAGATGGTACAATCGGTATAATGTGTCTGCATTACAATCATTTGGTGTTGAAAGGATTCGTTCCCACTAATGAAAAATAAAATGAACAATAACTAAGTATTCACCCTTTTATCTCTTTATTTGCGGTGGTGTAAACCCCCTGTGCGCCACATTATTCTGAGACAGCAACGTAGTCCTGCTTTGGGAAAACCTTCTGTTTTTCCAATATACGTAACTTTTATAGAATTTTGTTACCTTCAACATGTAATGAGCAAAGTTGTAGACAAAATGCCAAGCTTTGATCTGATGTATGACGAAACTATGATTATTTTTCTCGCAAATGGCCAATAATTGCATTATCGTATAGAGGCATTACTTTTGCACACAAAACAGTGATAGAAAATTTAAATTTGCTCGCAAATCGAGTTAGGAACACCGCTTGATCATATTCATCACCACTTAAAATGGAAGCAACGTGTGACAGGAATGAAACCACGAGAAACGTTTTTATTATACCGTGGCATTTGACGATTTATTGATCGGTTTGGGCGGTTTGTGCGTTTCAGCAGAATATGCGAAGTTGGCACGCGGCAGTCGACTGAGTAGGGCGTGCGAACGTGGCACATGAAGAGTTAAATGGTATACATATAGGAGACAAGATTGAGGTCCCTTGTATGATAAAGTCTATATTTGTGGACATGAGTGTATACAAAGCTCCTTGTTGGAAGAATTAGAGTGCTTAGAAGATGAAAGTGATCTGTTGTACACACACTGAAACATGAACAAACCCCACCCATTGGGCTTCTCTCCATATGACTAATAGCAAAAGACACTAAAATGCGTGACTGCATGCTACATGATTAATTGTATTTAACTCACTGATAGCAAAAAAGGGGGCTTTCTTTTCATATGTTCACCACTGTATATCATTATGAGACAAGGCGTAAGAGCTGTGGAGTAGTAAGCAGCTTTGAAGCGGCACATGTTCATAATTCACTTTAACGTGTAAAATGATTAATTCTTAAATCGCTGGCCTGGGTCATTGTTAAAGGACAACACGAATCTATTTTGTAGTGTCTAGATTTCATAATGCGACACACACAGAGGACGATTAATCAGGGGGCTATACATGCTCTCAACGCACCAACTCCCTAACCACTGCAGTCCGAGACAATTACCGAATCCCCACATCACGGGAGGGGAATCCATGGTAACGCATTGGACGAAGCGCACAACTATCAAAATGACCCTGGCAACCATCTCCCTGTGTTATCATTCAACAGTTCAGGATGACAAGCAGATACTTCTATTCTGGAAATTCTGTCCATATTAATGCACAAGCTAGTCCGTATTAACCATTTGTACTGTCAAAAATTGATACCGTAATAAAAAAAACAAAAACAAACAAGAACAACAATCGTATTTATAGCACTACAGACACTTAATATAACGACACGTGATATGATATTGCATTTATCCATGTGTTGTTTTATCGATCTATTAATAATAATAATAATAATGATTATAATATATATATATATATATATATATATATATATATATGAAGAGTTTGTTTGAAAAAAACGATAAGTCCATATTTGCCAAATGGAGATATTTGCGATTAAAAGTCAAGAAAAATATAGAGAATAATAAGAAAATTTTTGCTTCTTTTGACCATAACTTCAAAAATATACCTTTATATGTAGTGACCAATATATCATTTAAAAGGTATTATTTTGTACTTTATGACAGAGGCCGTACATCAAAATCTTCACAAATGGACTTATCGGTTTTTGCAAACAAAGTCTTCATATATATATATATATATATATATATATTTATATATATATATATATAATCATATAAATTTGTTGTCATTTATTGTGAGAGATATATTCTTATCATCGTACAGTTGAGATACTAATTATTTGGTGAAAGATGTCAAATCGATAAGAATTACAGATGCAGAGATGTATATGTTGCGGAGCTGATAAGCTAGATCTCATGCCTATTTTTAATCCTCATTATTAGATTCAAGGATGTTTGTTTAATCTGGATGGGCTTGTCAACCCTTCGCAATCAGACAGAAAGACATACTCTTTATGTGAATATGCCTTTGTGTAGCTTTATCCACAAAGCAACGCACCCTAGAAATCATTTTAAGTAAGCTGTCTTTCTATCTGTAATTATAAGTTGAGTGTCATACGCGTTTATAAAGAACACTATTTACTGGTGTTTCGGAGGATAGAGTTAACATGCAGCTCTGGCAGAAATTTGAGATTAGCATGATTTCGAAAGTAGAGTATGTTAGAGAAGAGTAATCAACTTCTTTATAGACATTTTCTGCGTAAATGGATACAAAAATATGTCGATACTGTCCTCTTCACAAGAAAGCATTGCTGGGCGAAATGGAAAAATCGTATCGGGTCAAATTCGACGTTATCTTTCAGTATAATGACGTTCTCTAACTTCCCCATGTCCAAAATTGTTTCTTCTTTTGTTTTATTCTTTAAATGTTTCTACTTCTTTTTCTCTTTTAAAGATGAAAGGTTATTCCTTGAAATAAATGATTAAGAAAATGTAGCCCTGGCAGATACAGTTATGTAAATGAAAAAAAAAATAAAGTTAAGAACAATGTCACCGTAACAGTGCATTGAAGGGTGAGTGGAATTTAGGTCTATACGGT
Organism: Diadema setosum; assembly: GCA_033980235.1. NCBI lineage: Eukaryota > Metazoa > Echinodermata > Echinoidea > Diadematoida > Diadematidae > Diadema > Diadema setosum. The sequence continues at coordinate 35,149,575 of CM067065.1, forward strand.
ACATGTATTGATGTTGCAGTGATGTACGAGATAATGATCTTTCTGCTGTTACATTGGAGTTGTTCCATTAGTTTTGACATCACTGATCAGATCCGTCACAATGCATTAAACATTCGAGTGCTTTGAGTTCCGATTGAGGCAGAAAACCCCTACAACATTGCTCACACTGTCCAATGTCCTGCCATAGAATATCAAAACGGTAAAGGAAAAGAGTTATGGTTTGCATTCACTCCTTTTTTCTTTGCAGGCGATCGGGCGAGAGTAGAGGTTTGCATGCATGACCTGATTAAAAGGGTGCCGAAGGTAGATGAATTGATGAACCAACAGTTATAGTTCGTCCTTGCCCCTTAGTTTATCGATCTGTTTGCTCATGTGAGTGTATCTGTGTTTGTTCTTCCCCGATTCAATTACGAAACTGGGTCCCATAGAGGTAACGTATTCAATGTATTCAATACCAATTTTTCACCAGAAAGTAATTAACACGTGTGACTTTTGACAGCTCGTCACGTCAATGTTTCCACGAATTGTAATTATGTGCTTTGTGGCAATATCAATTTCATTTACCTGAGCTTGATTTCATTTTTATGTTTGAAGTTGAAAACAAAAACACCATTTACAAGAGCAAAGTTTTAGGGTCGAACTGGCGAAGGGCCGGACCACACGACCGATTATCGACATGTCGAAGAAGTTTTGTTCAGTAACGTTGGTATCAAATTATTTAAAATAACTTCCACTTAATGACTTTTCGTCATAGCATATTCCTTGTTTATATTATTGTCATTGTCGTACCATGAGTCAGTATCAGTTAAATGTTACCGCTCCCCCTTTCCTTCTCCCACCTTCTCCCTCTCTCATTCTCTCTCTATCTCTCTATCTATCTATCTCTCTATCTCTCTGTCTATCTATCTATCTATATATCTATCTATCTATCTATCTATCTATCTCTCTATCTATCTATCTATCTATCTATCTATCTATCTCTCTATCTATCTATCTATCTATCTCTCTATCTATCTATCTATCTATCTATCTATCTATCTCTCTATCTATCTATCTATCTATCTCTCTCTCTATCTATCTATCTATCTATCTATCTCTCTATCTATCTATCTATCTATCTATCTCTCTATCTATCTATCTATCTCTCTATCTATCTATCTATCTATCTATATCCATAGATCTATCTTTCTATCGACACCCTAAGGAAATGATAAATCGACAGTGCTTCCCAGGAACAGCGTTAAAAGAAAACAAAAACGACGCAATGTTCTGCTATCACACATTATTACAGTTATGTTCCGTCAACGTGAGGGGAAAAAGTGTCACTCGTTACAAAAAATATTTAATGATTGCCACTATTCCTAGTCACTGCGAAAAGTAAAGGGACTGTAAAGAAATGATTAAACACAAAACAAACAATTAAACATGAAGTGAAAATTCAAATCATTAGTTTAATAGAGAACTTGATGACAACCATAATGTTGGTCCAAACGAAGCGAATAGAACAATAATCAAAGTCAAGACATACTAGAAATTAGATTAGTGAAATATTACATTCAATGTCGTAGGCTACAATTTGGTTTGAGGTTTCATTGCCCTTGTAAAAACAAAACAAAAATGGAAAACGTGTCTTGTTTGATGAAAAAAAAAATAGAATGCAAATCTATGTGTTTCGATGAGTAAAATCAACATATAACAATACATTGTAATTATGGTAAGCATAAAAATGAATCATATTCATTCAGTCAAGGTAGAGTGTTAAGGAAACTCGCGGGACCTCAGTTTAAGAGTATTCGGAGCATGAATTCCTTTGATGTTCGTTCGCTTGTTTATTCGCATTTATTCTGCTTCTAAAATCAAATGAAAATGAATTACATGTTAATCTATCTTTACGCGAAGGCGATCGGTGTATATAACCTCATTCACCTTTAATCTGTCATCACACTATGTCTCCAACGTGTGTAGCTCAAGATTGCCTCAAGATATTTTACCAGTATCTTATCTATATGCCATACTTTTTCTCCAGTATCTAAGAAAAAGCATGCAAAAATATTAGACCCGTATGGGTAATAAAAGAAAGCAACGAACAAGAAGAGCCCGACCTTAACTTTGTTTCTATTCGCACGTCCACATTCTGTTTCTACAAAGAGAGCACAATGAAACGCTGTTACTTAGTCGTTCGTTAATAGTATTGTGTATTCATTTTCAACCCTCCCAGAGGAGATGTCGATTGGGTGTGTCGAATATTGTTAGCGTGAAAGTAGTGCGGGTTGTGTCACCATCATTTCACTCACTTCATAAAACATCCCCAAGGTACTATTTTTGTCAACTGTCTAATGGTATATGGTGTTATATTCTCTTCAATATCATGTCCTCGTTTTCTTCCCCTAGGGTCAGATTTAATGGACAGGATGTCAGCAAAAGGCAGCATCTTTATAAATGGGTTGCATTGATATAATGGTATAATGTCAGCTCCGGGATAATGTAAGGATAAGAAAATCTACAGAAGAGACCTTCTGCAGGAAGACTACCCTCCGGAATCGTCAATAAAAGAAGAAGAAGAAAAAGACGTATGGTCCATTGGCACTGGCAAAATATGAACAATTTGTAGAACAGAGTGAAATGAATCGAAGATCAAGTTTGAGCTAATTTTTCCTTGAGATCGTTTGTTTCGCTTTGTTTTGTTTTGATTTGTTCTCTTGACTTTAAACACATTGGATATGGATAGTTTGTTTTTTTTATTTCAATGTACCATAAATGATTTTTGATCCTCGACTACAAAAAGAACAATAAGTATGGGTCTATAATTATGTGCACCGGTGTGTGTGTGTGTGTTTCTGCGACTGTTTCACTGTTTACGAAATGGTTCATTTAGTTCAATTCAATTTAATTCAATTCATTTATGTTCATTCTTCTTTTTCCAACAAAACATAACACATAATAGATCTGGAATTACATCATAAACATAAACATTCGACTTTGCTAAAGACAACTTAATGATACAGATAAACAAAAGAATGCATACTGGCACAAAAAAAAAGTACAAAGTTATGCTTCAGTTGAGAAACTGAAGCATATAGAATATAGTACGTCCTGCTAGTCCCGATGACTTGTTGTTGCTGTTTTCTCATGAGAGCATGCAAACATTACATAATGATAAAGTTAAACATCTTACCGTATAATTATAATGGAAGTGATATCTTTCATCAAATGCCGACACAGAAGAAGCCTGGTGTTGGAATATTACAAAGAGAGGAAGATATAGTAATGTTTTGTATTCTATCAGAATGAAACATGTCATTCTCGACATTCTATATGGATGAGATATACGGGACTAAGATTCAGATATTGTTAGTTTGAATAAATGCATTTTCCCCACGTATAATTATAGGCATATGAAGCCCTTTCTGCAATGCACTTTTCAATGTTTATTATGTCTATTGCACAACATATTATCTAGAGTTAAATTCCAGGTAAGACAAAACAGAGTGTAAAGAAAAACTGGTTTTAATTCCAACACGTTCAAGTTCCAAAACTGTCTCTGGCATAGCTATCTATTCATTTAATAAAATATATCCAGTAAATCTCCAAGGAAGACATTAGAAGTATTCAATAATTATGATTGTACTCTCTTTGCCAATGAACGCCTGTTTTATTGAAATCATACTACGAAAGTATCACGCTTCCAATCTAAAATACATAATGCGTGCTTTCATGCATACGTGATTATCAACGATATGACGTAAAACACTATGCGTTTCGAGAGATTTCGAGAAAGTGAGAATCCACGTCCTGTTAGCCACTTACTCGTTCTGGTCTTTTGACTTCTCTCAAGTGTTTATCGCAATAAGTATATAAATTTATAGCTGTTTCTGTTTTAGTCTTCTTCTCTTTAATCTAAATTGACTTTTTTTCAGCTCCTTTCATTCATTTAATGCAAAGATCACAGATAATAAGAGGTAGAGAGTGGAAGAGAATGGGGTGAAAGACAGCTTACTCCTATACTTTGTTAGATCTCTTGAATGTGTTTCCAATGCTGCTATCATATCTTGTTCTTCAGCTGAAGTCGTTTGTGGCTGAGAATCGGTGTTGATTGGGACAGACGATTTCTAATGTGATTGTTCCGCTATTGAACCAGTTGTACCAACTGAAGTGAGGGTGCTGTCACACTGTCGCAAAATTGAAACACGATGACACGATCAAAATAACACAATATTCAATTCAATTCAAGTCAATGTTTTATTTCATTTTTCGACAGAACTTATAGGCATCACTTTTTGGGTAACAGAAAATAAAGTGCGTAAAACTATGTAGGGTGGAAAGAATGTGCAATGATGGTATCACCTTACGATAATTATACATTATCATAAAACTCAAGTGATTAGAAGTAAAGTAAACAGTTTGCAAAATTCGAGAAATTGAGGGACCCACTAAAAAGACAAAGCTGGTAGGATGTGGGCCCCTCATATTCATACAAAGTGCATTTTCGCACAAAGTTGCCTCTGAACTTGGGAAAAAGCCAATCAATTGATGCCTACGGAAGGTCACCTGATGACACAGAAACTAATTTCTCGGCTTATAAGAGATTTTGCTGCCTGAGAAACTCTTATCGGCAGTCATTATAATGATGGCTATTACACTCTTGTGCATGTCATCGAGAATGACAGCCAGTCTTTTTTTTTTTACGATCAGTGTCGAGTTTGAACAATTTCGTTTATCTTGTGTCCATCCTTGTTAAATGTCGGGACAGTGTAATGCCTGCATCACATGCAGTATATACCGGAGAAATACAATACCGCGAAGCCCTTAATGAAATGTAGCATAGTGAGAAAGAAATCAAAATAATTCTTCACATTTTTCTTTAAGGGACGTCACTATGTGAGGCTGTACGGGAGAAAAAAAAACCATTCACACATCTTAGTCAAGAATCGAAGAGTGTTCAAATCGTCTTGTTCTTACTTTATTACGTACTATGAAAAAAAGTGCCTGAAGTTTGTAAAGGAAGCTTTCAAGTTTGACATTGTATCTTGCTTTCATAGACTTGACTCAAAATATATATATATATAAAAAAGAAACGTGTGTTTATGTCCATTCATGGCGTACGTCAAAGGAAGCCGCTTGGAAACAATTTTCGAATCATACTTGACAAGAATGCTTCGCATTGCCTTTTAAAAACTTTCACTTTACCAACACGTGATGGAACCGTCAGACAAAAGATGGGGCGATGTAAATATCGCATGATGATGATGATTTTCTTCTCATCTGTTGCACCCATGCCTGGTTGAGCAAACAAACTGAGGGAAGGGCACCGATCTGTCATAAGTCTGTCTAAGTCGATTAGAGGTCTTGCAGTCACAGAGGTATCAATTTACTCATTGATCCGTGAGAACGATTGTGGTGCTATCTCACGATACCTGTGGCTAACACGCTTGAAGAAAGTAGGGGCCTTCTAGTCGTTTGATAATTTTTCATCAACATTCAATAGTTTAAAATATTTTCTAACAAACACACGGAAGTGTTAAAATACTATTTTCGAATGCATAGATACGTCACGTTATTAATAGCGGTATAGGTTGTTGTGCACGACGACCTTTACTTCAAAGGGCACTAGGCAGTGGTAGAACATGGTTATCATGTAGAATACCCTTTATTTCGAGATTGTATTCTGTGTATTATAGTGTGTTAATTGTGTGACTGTATGCCGCAAACAGGGGAGGGACACAACGATAAACAAGTAAAATCAAAATAAGATGTGCTAAAAAAGCAGCACACAAAGTGTGAAGCCAATGGTCATGATGACGATATTTGTTGTCTTTGTATAATAAATTGTAATTCAAATAAGGCCATTATCACAGTGCTTTACAAGTAAAAGTAGGACAAGTACCTCCAATTTCTCAGAAATCCAAATCTGTACTTTAAACTTACGTCGTGCGACATGTCGCCGATTAACAATCAACTTCTACTCGCCTCCTTCTAGTGGAAGAATTGACCCTTTATGCACGAGGTGGTGCAGAAATTCACGCAGTGATGCGCTTCTAGTGTTTGCAAGACAGTTCGGAATCTCTCGGATCGCCCAGTCCCATGCAGGCATAATTATATGATAGGATGGAACGGAGGCCCTTGTCCCTGTTGAGGCTAGGCTCCTCCGCTGGAAGAACGGCAGAAGAAGACGATTGTTTCGTGAAATGTAACTTTCATCATCAGTTTCTGATTTATTGAGGTTTCACCTCGACTGGATGAAACGAAAATCTACACTAGTGTAGTATAATAGAACAAGACATTCCGTGGCTTTTTGACAGGCAAAGAAATGTGAGAACATCAAGTAGAGTAGAGTTAAGATTTGTTGATATTTACTTGAGCAGAAATCACAAAAAGATTTTCCATACAGCGTATGCTCTTTTCTAACATTAGGCAAATATTTTTTTTTTTTTTTTAGTGGCAGCGATTCATTGTCGTCAATACTGAAGAAGTCGCCAACCAATCGGTTGAACACATGGTGCAGAAATAATACTTAGGCATACCTTCACTCAAGAGTACGACTTAAAGGGGATGGCTAGTATCTGATCAGTGGGAATGCTGGGGGATGATTGTTCCAATCCTTATGGGATTCATTTAAGAGTACATTATGTACATTATGTTGTGTGAAAATCATTTGCTTCAGAATGGTCTCATATTCAAGTAATGTGCATTTAATATTTCCAGGTTAGGATGCCTGTACAGTGACGGGTCGATTAAACTGCACATTACTTGAATATGAGACCATTCTGAAAAGCAATCCCACTGATTCCCACTGATCAGTTACTAGCCATCAGCTTTAATTAATCTATGTCTGTCTCTTTTTATTCACGTGCCACAGTTATTCAACTAGACACAAACAGCAACGGTTCTCGGTTGTATAGAATGTCGTTGGAACAAGTTTTGTGTTTTGTTTTGTTTGTTTGTTTGTTTGTTTGCTTTTCGGGGGGATATTTTGGTAGATTACCCCGCTCTTCTGAATTTCCTGTGGTTTATATCCATGTCTCTCTATAAGTTTGCAAGAGAGAACGGCTTGATGATGACCTAATCCATTGTTTAATTCTCCTTGTCATGTTAACGCTAAAACTGTTTAACCTTTACTTGTTTGTATTCGCAGGTTTGTGACTTAAAAGCTGTGCCTTGAGCTTATCGAGTGCAAGGTTGGTGATCAATTTCGATCCATAGCGCCACCGCCGTCCAAGTTTGGAAGTGTCTCCTTACAACATTCACCAGTAACGGCTCCAGGTTTTTCTTGACGCAGAACGATGAATAACAACAACGTCACCACGCTACATGACGTGTCATTAAACCCAACACGTGGAGATGGGTTGTCAACAGGTGCCTTTGAAACTGTTGACATGGTAACCCTTGTCCCTGAAGCAGTCTGGACCTGGCAGCCCGTTGAGTGGACCTGGTGGATGATCCTACAACTGGTGTTGAGTATTCTGGGCATCGTGGGGAACCTCCTGGTGATCATTGTCCTATTCCGTCGCAGAGCCCTGAACCAATCCACCGACACGCTCATCGGTGCACTGGCCGTTGCTGACTTCCTCACGTCAGTCTTCATGATCCCCATACCTACAGCGACCTGGGTACCGACGACTTGGCTTGGGGAACTCTACTGCCGGCTGCTCTTCACGTCGTTTTTCCTCTGGATCTGCGTGTCGGGTTCAATTTTCACCCTGACAGGCATATCTATCGAGCGCTTCATCGCGGTCCAGTTCCCCTTTGCTTTCAATCGCCTCCTGCGCAGGCGTCACGTCGTTATCTCCATATTCGTGATATGGGGTTGCGCCCTGGCGGCGGACATCTTCATTGTCCTCACCATTTCGGTTGAATCCTCGAGCAACTCCTGCGCTTACCACTTTCCGTCCCAGGTTTCTCAGGAAATCGCCGGTGTCACTTCCTACCTCCTGCACTTCGTCATTCCCGCAGCCGTTATGCTGGTCACGCAGATATTTGCTGCCCGTGCCCTCTACCGGCAGTCGCTGCGGTTCCGCGGGGAGGGCGAGGTGAACGCCCGATCTACATCGTCCTACAAGCTCCTGCAAGCCAAGAACAGAGTCCTGAAACTTCTCGTGGTCGTTATATTGATCTTCATTATCTGCTGGGGCCCCAACAGCCTCGCGTACTTCCTCTACAACATCGGCGCAATTGACTACACCTATCTCTACGGCTCGCTCAACAAGATCCTCACACTTCTGGCCTTCTGCAACTCCTGCGCCAACCCATTCATCTACACGATCCAGTACCCCCAATTCCGCACGGCCATCAGGGAGCTTCTCACTTGCTCACACGGACCGATGGCGGCGCTGTTTGAGAGCAGCGTGGCAGATTCCACGCACAGTAGGTACAAAGAGAAAAGTCACACGCAGCTGACTGACATCGCCTCTCGTACATGATCATAAATCTCTGACCATTATAATCTCGGGGAGCGGGATTAACCGTAAACAATCAATTCAGAGAATGCATAAAATATTAGATGAACACGTCAGTTCAATTTGGGGAGGATCTGAGAATGATATAAATATATTTGCTTTCATCGCTGTAGCTGTGGTTAAGAAGGCTTTTTAATGTCTCAGTTATTATAGTTAAACGAATTCAAGAAAATAAAATGAGAATCTACTCAAATGTCATGTCATAATTTTGGCTAGTACAAAAATGTTTATGTCTCAAGTTACTAACGTATGTTTAGGAAGGCTTACCCTTAAAACGGATTTTCCGATTAGTCCTGAAACTTTACTGATGCCTTGTACTAACATTTCTGCATCCACTGAATACGTGTATTAAAAAAATTGAGTTGAATTTTCCTCGGGGAAAAACTGTTTGTTAAGTTGTGCTTATTTTGCAAAAAAAAAAAAAATAAATAAATAAAATAAATGCAGAAATAAAGTCAAAACCAAAAACGAAATGCAATTTTTGTAAATATCTTTAATAGCGCAAGTTAATTGGGCACGTGCATGGACACACCCACGACGCAACAGTGTGCAGGTTTTCAATTCACCAAATCAGAGGTACAGTGCTACAGAAATAACATCTCATTCTTAAATTACCACCTCTATAATCCACTTCTTATTTTGAACAGAGACATCTAAAGTGGATTTGGTAAAATATAAAGAACTTTATGTAAAGTCAAAATGTATTCAGCACTTCGTATAGGAACAGAGTTACCTCCAGCAACAAGAGAACATAATAACCGAAAAATAACTCAAAGTAAGAAGCCATGGGTATTTTTTATACTACCGTACTAAATACTACCAATGAATATTTGTTAAGTCTGTGTGAATGTTTTTTTTTTAATGTGCTTACAAATCAATTGTTAATTTAGTGTACTATATGTTTGTTGTTGTTGTTTTTGTTTCTGGAATTATGCACACTTTGTGCAATGTTCATTGATGCAGAGATCCGTTGTATTAAGAGTAGGCCTTTGTGAATTTTTATGGGACTACCGTGCTTTTAAAGAAGATGGAATGATAGATTGATACATAAATCAAAGTTGCAGTAAAGTAGTACATTACGAGAGATATAATCTGCTGTGTATGAGATGTATACACGCCTGTGGAAGTATGGAAGTTAGTTGTAATTATTTCTTTCATTTAAATATACATGGTTTCACGAGATTTGGGAGCCAAGAAGACGACGCATTTCACTGAAGAAAATTTGAACATCGTTGTGCATTGGAATGTCATGGTAATTATGTATGTATATAGACAATATAAACATAGCGCAACTATCACTATTGAACAAATGACCACCACGTACAATGTATACATTTCAAAAATGAAGATTGCAAGTAAGGGAAGAATGAATAAAGTATTGTCATGATGAGCATGTTGTAAAGATTCTGTCGCCTGCTTATTTCCACCAGTGCTGCAACAGCGCTTGTTCAATATGATAATTGGATGGCCAGCGTTCCAAATTAGAATCCCCTATCACAACACATTAAGAATTCGGATTAACCCGTTACTTCCGATATTACTGAATTTCCCATTGCTTCAAAACAGGGCACATCGGATTCCCATAGACATCGGGTTAAAACTATTGATCTCATGAATCAAAATAAAAATAGACTGATATGCTTCGGCCATGTTGCATTTTTTCTCATGGGTGTTTAGTACACATTGACAGTGTGAGACAACATTGGTAAAAATGATGATAAATACCAATATATATATATATATATTAATAAATAACATGTTTGAAGGTTTAATGGAACAATATTTTATGTGTTTGGTGCTATAGTTTCCTTAAACCAGAACTTATTTGAATAGCTAAATTGTTTTAGAGAGCAAGTGAAGAGTTTGTTCACCCTGTGGCCCACATTTTTCTTCAAATAATCACTTTACTGGTAATATCCCGTTTTCATGTCAATACTTTGAGCTGTTTTCAAAATATGGGAAAATACATAGTGGCATTAAGACATAATTTTTAAGCCTTTGACCACATGACAGAGATCTTTCCTTTACAGAATCACCGTGCGGTAAATCATCTATATCATATGGTACCTAGTTTAATCAGGTTTATACATTGGATGATTTTTAAGGTATTGATGAAATTAAAATAATATTTTTTTTTTTTAATGCTTACCTGATCCAAGAACCCATGACCCAAACATTCACAAGAGAATCATTATCAGGCTGTACATCATATGATTATTCTAAGTTTCAAGAAGATAGCTTGAGCCGTTTCCAAAATGGCGAAATAAAAAGAGAAATTTCATCACTTTCACTTGACCTTTAAACTTTGACGCAACAGCCCAAAGTTTTTCCTATAGAATCTTTACTTGGTAAAACATCCATGTTCTATAAAGTGTCATGAAAATACTTTCTGGCGTTGCATGGATATTGGGGGAAAAAGTGAAACTTAAAAAAATTTAATCTTGACCTTTGACCTTTTGACCTTGAACATGTGTACCAAAAAACAATAGGTTCAACTTCATCCACTCGTAAACACATATGTCTGAGTTCATTTGGACACCTCAAACGGTTCTTATAATGCCCTGTCAAAAACAACAACAACAGTCGATTACTGATGGGAGGAAGGACGGACGGACAACCAGAAAACATATAAATGTTTCCGGCCATACTTCGTTGCGGAGGCATAAAAAAAAAAAGAAAATCGTAATCACAACCACTCAAGGTGTTGGACTGCGAACACTGGCGTGAAGAAGAGCCCGCGCAGAAAAGAAAGGGGAAAACAGAAAAAAGAAATACTTATGCAGAAAAGCAAATACATCAAAAAACAGTGACAGTACAGAAGTTTTATTGCTTTCTCTTCTTCCCTTGATCCAAAGCGGGGGGGGGGGGGGGTTGGGTTGTTTCATAATATATAAACCTGTTCGTAAAGTAACGAACGACTTACGAGCGACTGGTGATCAGTTCTTGTGCTGAATTATGGAAATTTTGATGATAAGTATGCACATCAGAACCGATCAGAACTGATTCAGTTGCTCGTAAGTTGTTCGTAACTTTACCAACAGCTTTATGAAACACCCCCTGGTTGTTATGTCTTAAGAGAGGGGAACGCAATGAAACAGCTTAGTGTAAACACAAAAACTTGACAATAATGGTTTCAACATTGTTCTTTCCATTTCTACTGAATATTAAGCTTCACATCAGCATGAAAGATAATGACACGAGTGGAATCACTATCATTGTGGCTGGAATATGAGGCTGGCCAAACAACCTTAGTACGTTTTTTTTTTTCCTTTACATGTGCTTGTTCATGTTTCTGTAGATTCATTAGTGTATGATGTGTACGTGCAGGAGCGTGCTATTGCCTGGAGAATGCTATAAGCGATCCGTTCTTCTCCAGAACTAAAGTACTCACACAAGGCCTACAACTACACAAGGATAGCATAGTGTGTTTTATCAAAGTTTTGAAATTCAATATCGAGCAATGCATTCCTCCTTCCCCTTTATTTCTCCTTCTACCCTTTCAAAAGTTCTGCCATGCATACTGTTTCAGTTTGACTTCATTTCTGCATTTTATTTTTAAGGAAGCCATACATGAAAATGGGAACACATGTATATGAAAACAAAATAAATATAAATATATATATATATATATATATATATAAATGTGTGTGTGTGTGTGTGTGTGTGTAGACCTGTATATATATATATAGTATGTATATATATATATATATATATATATATATATATATATATATATATATATATAATACGTACATCCATAGTACATGCATAGTGATCACGACAATCTTCAAAGTTTGTACATAATGTCATGAGATCAAAGGAATCGACAATACACTTGTTTCCATGTAAAGAGGGAAAAAATGCAGGAGCCTACCATCTTAAGAATACACTTGATAGTGATGCCATCCTCAAAGAGAAAATAAGAAACATTTGCAATATACAAAAATGAGCATTTTGGCATTGAACTGTCTTGTGCGAAAAATTTCTGGCTCCCACAACGGGAAGTGAGTGGAGAAAGGGAGAAAAAAAAAAATGTTGACTTCAATTGTTGTATTTAATTAAAAATATTCCACGTCTTATTACCTTCCCATACACTCACCTTCTTTTAGACTTGAAAGCTTCCATCCGATTTTCCCCTCTCGTCCGATTTCTCGCACAGAACCTTTATTACCGGATGTGGCTGCCCCGCAGACAGACACACCGTTTCGTTCTCCTCCACTTTTGTTTGGTTTTGTTTTGTTTTGTTTTTTTACGCATGAGGGCGGGCTTCACCAGAATCGAATCTCCAGAAAATGAAATCCAATGACAAACAATTTTAAGGAACCTCTGCTCATATCTTCAAAAGAATTACAAGGGAAGGGAATGGGCCCGTGGGATTTGTAACCTTGTTAGTCAAGCTTATTTACATCTTTGACTCATATCCTCCGGGGCTATAACTTACGATAATCATAAAAGAACTTGAAAACAGCATCTTTATAGAAGGTTCTTTAACTCTTTTATCGTGTGTCACGTTTGCACACCCCTTTAGTCACCAGTTTGCCAATGCCAAATACTCATACTGTGTTTTGCACTTCGCACTAACGAATCGAATCATCAAAATGATATGTCGGAGTACATTAAAGCACCAGATGAAATGCCCTTGCTTACACATATTGACGTCAATATTGTAGCAAAGATTGTATTTCTTTTTCTCTGTACCTTTACTGTGCTGCGTTTCTTGCATAAACACTTCCATAAAAATTAACAAGGCTTCGAGAAACCGAATGTATTCCGAAGCGATCATGTCATGCTGTCTCAGGAAAAAAAAAAATGTGGCACACGCCGGGTTTACTACATGGCACACACACACACACACACACACAAATAGAGGGCGAGGCTGGAGATGAGAAATGAAGAGTTTGTTTGCAAAAGCCGATAAGTCCATATTTGCCAAAAGGAGATATTTGCCATTAATGGTCAAGAAAAATAAAGAGAATATTAAGAAAAAAAATTGCATCTTTTGACCATAACTTTAAAAATAATAATTATATGTAGTGACCGATATATCATTTAAAATGTATTATTTTATACTTTATGACAGAGACCGTATTTCAAAATCTTCAAAAATGGACTTATCGGTTTTTGCGAACAAACTCTTCAAATATTACAGGTGACAAATTTCAACAAATAAAGAGACATGCAGACATGCTAAGTCCATAAATCAACCCTCATTACATAACACACCAAATGTGACACTTACAAAAACACCCCTGGCACTAAGAAAAAAAATAACCCTCATTTTTTCAAGCCTTTGTGGGATGTTTGGAGAAAAAAAAATGTGACTTCAATCGTCTTCGATTACCGGTCTGTGACATAATATTCACCCTTTCTATGCCAATGAATGAAGCGTGCACTGATTTCATGCACATCTCTATAGAGAGAAAATTAATCTGGCATGCAGAGGGTTAAAGAGAAGAGACGGATGCCCATAAATAATGATGCATCGCATCAATTTCATTAACCCTATGTATACAATATGAAACAGACTACACACAACTTCAGCTTTATCACCCCCCGCCATTCAGACGGTCGACCAAATTCCTAGAGATATCCCAGAGATACCCCCTTTACGGAAGGGAATGGGTTAGTATTTTGACCCTCTATCTCCGGGCTTTCGGAAGGGGAGCAACCAAAATTACCCCCCTATTTCAGGATTTTGGAAGGGTAGCTAATAGTGAGGGGAAAGTGTTGAGAAGCGCCTAGAGTTGTCTGCTATATAGTGTAGGTATTCGTAGCATGACGTACGTGCAACGCATATATAGCGAAATATTCTGCGAAAAGAAGCCAGCTAGAGCCTAACATGGACTGCAGCAAAGTAGACACCCGTGTTTCAGATTTTCATCTATTTTTATTTTCCGTATCTGTCTCAGGATTGTTTGCGAAATATTTGTAAACTACCCCTAATTAGAAATATTTCCGAGGAGAAAAAAAAAAAATATGAGACCCTCTATTTTAAGTAATTTTTCCCACAGCTGAGCCCCGAAAAAGTACCCCTTTCCCGAAAAATCGGGAACGAATGACCACCGGAGCGGGTGGGGGGGGGGGGACCAGAAAGCCTATTATCAACACTCCCCCCCCCCCCACACACACACACACACACACACCCCTGTGGAATAAGTAATATTAGGCAAAATGTATAACAAACTACAGACAACAAGAAGGATTTTTGATGAAAAGCCGCGGCAGGGAAAGTTTAACGAAACATGCAACTTTACCTTCCGAAAACAATGTTGATGTGTATACTGGCAGTAAGTGCCTTCTTCTGCAATAAAAACAGTGATGTAGTTCCAATATCTGTTTCATATGCAGATAAAGGAAATTACTATTCATTACGCCTGTGTTTGCACATATATTATGTATACAATCAGTACGGCACTTCCATGAGAGCTTGTTATCAAACACACAAAGTTGATTTTAAGAAAAAAAAAATTGAGAGGAGTTTAATCAAAATATGCAGCTCTGAACTGCTTTAAATGCTATCTAAGTAGTTGCCACAGAGTCTAAACTTTGAATTTGTAATGTTTGATTACAATCATTTTGTGGCCATTTATCCAGTTGGTGACCTATTTTAATTCATCTTCGCAAGATATTGGGGTCATGGTTAAAGCAAAAAAAAAAGAAAAAGAAAAAAGTTACAGCCATTCGCGATTAGTATGAATTACAGTTTGTCAGAGGACCCATTAAAATCGGTGATGTACACTAAGTTATGAATAGCATTGTAAAATTCTGCATTAATATCATTGTGGGTTTAAAGTAATAACCCGGATTATAGGTCCACCGTCAAATTGTTAGCCTGAGCGGAAATTTTAAGCGTGGCGCAGTTTGATAGCGTTTAGTTTCACTTTAGCTGTACAGCTGTATAGACCTATATTTGATCTTATTACAGGCTAATGGTCAATCCAGCGGAAAGAGAGTGGACGAGTATTCAGTCGAAAGAGACAGACACACAGTCAAACAGACTTTCTGAATGACAGAACGAAAGAGGCAACGCGAAACCTTTTCATTGAAAATATTCAATGATAGAATGAAAACTAGAAGGAATTATCTGTATTGTAATTTATTATGTAGGCCACCCAGTAAAGAAACTAAATTTTTTTTTCATACCTTTTTTCATGAATTCCTGAATAAAAAAAAAATAACTCTTGAAAACAAGGACGTTTATTTCATGGGTAATTTTAATGTCAATATGACAAAAAACACACACTTCTGATTCATATTTTCATTTCATTTAGCCTACTGATTAGATAACACGAATAAAATCCCTTGGATTATTTTCCTTTCAAACAGGATAAGGTAGATAATTTTGTTAATGGTAATTTATATTCTATGAAAATGTATTATATCATGTTGTATGATTATAATATGATATGATATGATATGATATTATTCATATTTCATTGTGTTTTATTCTATAACTTAATATAATATGACGTTATGTTATATTACATCATGTTATTTCATATATTATAATTATTATATCATAGTATAATACATTATAATATGATTTGATATCATTATGACATGTTATTTTATATATTTGAACGCACCTTCGTCATAAGAGGGCACCTTATGAGAATCTTACAAATCACAATAAGATTGACATTGAAGTGAAATTTATGTTTAGTTGAAATAAAAAAGGTGTGTTCTTCCAGTGTGTAAGAGTTAACTCCCTTTAGATTATGATTCTCACTGGTGTTTTGATTATTTACAGGCCTTTATTAGCACCAAATTGCAAAACGATGCGTACAATATTATTGTAGGGGTATTACAAGATTTACGAAAACCATGTGTCTGTGTGTTTATGTGTGATCGACAGTGTGGGAGTGTGCATTGCTTCTATGAACGTGTGTGTGCATGTGTATGCCACTTCTACGTCCATCTTATGTCTTTAACTCAAACCCAGTGAAAAACTAAGCCTTTGCAATAGAACCCCCCCCCCCCCTTTTTGCGCTCATTCATTGCAAGAAAAATGTTGGGTTTTATAGCAGGACCGATTCTTATGTAAAGAAGCCACCAGCGAGAAATAATGCCAGGCAAGAGTCCTCCAGTGAGATTCATCATGTCCATCCTTTAAATTACGTCCCCGCGGATTGCTACCAGCCTTTGGTATCAAAATTAAAGTCGCAGCCAATCAGCAGAAAGCATGCGTCTTCTGAAGAAGCTCGTCTGCACAATGTTTGCACTGTCGCGTCGACCGATTGGCAAATCACGTTGATTTTTTTTTTGTTGTTGTTTTTTCACTGATCGAAGTAACTAACTGATTTATTTTTGGATTAGAAGTGTACAACTTAGCTTTCTCACCATCATAGAATAAATAATAGCTAGCTTTAGAATTGCGACGCACACGTTTATGAAAAACAACGATTGCGTTGGTCGTTCCTCTCTCTCGGGCCTACGTCGTGTTGCAAAGTAGCTTTAGATTACGCGAGGACGCAGTCTATACAAAGTAAAATGGTGCCCCCATGGGATCATTGCATCGCGGAGCGGGCTGCTCTCTGCGGGTGTGAATTTGAGCGGACGCAAAAATAACCCTGAAGCAACCGTGCAAACTCAGACGTCGGTAGATCGATTTTTTATAAGCATATTAAAACTTTGTAACCCTGCATCACAAAACAAAAAAAAAGTCGCCAGATATGGATTTTTAGTTTAGGGCAGATTCTGAAAGAGCAGACTCTAAGCTTCGAAATGATGTATAACTCAATTCAAGGCAGATTCTGAAAGAGCAGACTCTAAACTTCGAAATGATGTATAACTCTTTACTCAATTCAAATGGACTCTCCGAACCTATCTAAATATTGGAAAGAAAGGGTACACTCTGGAAAAGTGTGAACTGAGAAAAGAGGCTCTGAAGTACTAGGGTCTATTCAAGCGCTTAATCTTAACTAAACTGCGCTAGCTGTACGGTGAATGAGACAAAATGGAACAACAACAATGAAGGGATTATCAAATTAAGCTGAAATTGAGCATACTTTATTAACACAGTCTGTCCATGATTAATACTAACTTTCAAAGCAGTAGTATTATCCTTTCAAAAGTTATTAGAATTAAAAGTGAACAGTGTTCAAAGGATTTTCAAGAAATGAAAATGGGCCTCTAGGACGCACCTGATCTCACTACTCAGCAAGAAAAAAGGGTTGAAGAGAAACGGCTAAAAACACACTTTCTCATTCATCATTCTATGATCCCAAACTTAGAAGTAATGTAGAAGAATAATAGCTTTTTCAGAAAAAAATGAAAAACTCAGTATTGACTCGGTTAACCTGTTTTACCTTTTTTGAGTGTTCATGTAATATCAATGGATGCGGCTTTTTGTTGGTTTTGTGATGCACGGTCATATTTACCCATGCGCAGAAAAGATTTGTTTTCCTCTGAACGTCCGCGTCGCGAAAAATCTAAAGCTCCCTAAAGTCAGTCGAAGGTCTCTGTAGTCTTATCGGTTGTCAGTAGAAACAACAGTCGCCTGGTGAGGACCATATTAATAAAAAGTTGATAAAGTTCAATTCAAACGCCTGAACTGCGTCGCATGCATCCGTTCCCATGCCAACCGTTGGCATGGGAACGGATGCATAACGAGCTTCAACATTCATCTCTCAACGTGATGCTGTTGTTGCTGTTGATAGTAAACTATCTGCATGTCTTCCTGCCTGTCCATCTCTTTTAACAGATAAAAACAGACAGACAGACAGATAGATAGAGGAACAGACATGACAGAGAGAGAGAAAAAAGGGGGGGGGGGAGAGAAAGGGTGGGGGGTGGGGTGAGCCAGAGAAGAAAAACAGAGATCATTGACTATGATCAGAGGGAGAGAAGAGTTGTTCAATACTTGGGAAATTTGCCAAATATAATGCTTGCATCAAAAATTTTGCGTGAGTGCATGATTGATAGAACAAGAAAGGTAATAGATGGCTTACCAATACCCGGGTAATGGTTTACAATGCCTATTTGAAGAGCTGAATGACCATAGCATGCATTTTCCCCTTTACTCTGAAATTAAGCCTATCACATCCAATGGCAATCTTAATGCACACGATGTCTATAAGTCGTTTTGAACTTGTGGTCCTCAATGGGTTAGGCAGTAAGTAATTGGGTGAGTGCACGTCCGAGAGTGCGCTAGACAAAGAGGATCCTTTGAAAAATGCATTATATCATCATTGTTGCACTATTCCATATCGCTTTTGTTGAAGTGACAGAAGGACGTTCATGCATGCAGTTGTGATCTAAGTGGCATAGAGTTATTGCTATTTTTTATCCCGTTCCTCCTTCTATAGCCTACTGAGTGAGACAGACGTTGAATATTCTTAAAGACAGTTTTATTTACTGGTAGCTAACAACAAATATCAGTGGAAGGTTGCCTCACAAATTTGACGAAAGGACGTCATCGGTTGATTCATTTTGATTTATCACTGAACTGCGGGCAGGCCAACAGAAATAAACTAACTCGCCTTTAAGAATGTTGACGGGCTCAAGCAGGATATTTCAGCACAAATCGGTTTCGAATATCTTTAAATATATTATTTGTTTTGAATTTATTTATTCTCTCTGTATGGCTTTTCTTTACAACAAAGAATCCATTTTCAGCAATTTCATTAAACATACACTGATATACAAATATGACATAACATAGGAGGATCGTTTGTGTATGTGTGTTGTATTCTTGTAAACTGCAGACTTATAAGTCCGTGACAACCGCGCTTGTTTATAATCATTGTTGTTTGTTTAACTTATCATTGAAAAAAAAAATTATCATTGGGCTTTTATAATCTTAGCATAAACAACTGAATTGAAAATTGAAATCGGACTCTAATATCACTGTTTCTATGTTTTCAATTCCGGAATTTGTTTGAAAGTTTTATTCTTCAAATCACCGCCCAATTTTAATGACGTGGTTTCATATTAATTTATACTCGAAAGACCAAATGCTACTCTTTGAAGCTATCTGTTTTGTTAAGGGGAGTAAATCTGCACCTAAAAGGAATCCTGCATCATTTACATAGACAATTTAAAGGGTGTGTACAGTTCTGGTCAAGGTGAGGATTTAGCTGTTAACATTTTGCGAGATATTCAGAAACCACTCTATGAGATGTCAAATAGCATGCAATTTTAAAGGGTATCAAAAGTTTATTTGATGAAAATCGGTTTTGAAATGGCTGAGATATCCAAAAACAAGGTGAAATAAAGAGAGCCTAATAAAGTTGTGGCATGTCGTCTTTTATTATTATCACTTTTTTGGATATCTCAGCCATTTCAAAACCAATTTTCATCAAATAAACGTTGAATCCCTCTTAAAATTACATGCCCTTTCATATTTCATAAGACGTTTCTCATTATCTCACTTAAAAATGTTAAAAACATGAATCCCTTACCTCAACCAGTACTGTACAGTCCCTTTAAGTTTCAGAATTGTTACAAGTCTTTTTGCTGCAAAGATTCATAATTGATTCTTAAAACTGCATCACATTTTCGATTAAAAATGTTCCTGATTTCATCTGAAATTAGCATAACAATATTTCTTTTCTCTCTCTCTCTCTCTCTCTCTCTCTGTGATTTTGTGCATATTCTTTGAATATAACCAGTTCTATGCAATCTGTTTCCAACATCAGAGTTTCAATACAAAAACTCATGAACACCATATCATTTTAGCATTCATGATTTTTCATTAACTTGAAAATGGATACCGACAGTTAATCATCATCAAAAATAGAAACGATTATTTTGTTTCAATGACACTCCACTCGACACCTAAAACGACATTATATAATTTTCAAAGAAGATATTTTTCAAACTTTCACAAATGTTTTAAAGGGATTGTTTACCATTGGGAGCAGTGATTAAAAAAAGTGTTTTAGTTTTCACATTTGATGCGTATGTGTAGGTCAGTTGTATGACAAACCATCCAACCACATAAACATTTTGCAATAAAGCCTAAAATACAAGGAGATATTACTATTTTTTTTCTTACTAAATCATAACTGCAGATGGTTTATTTTAGAAACAATTTTATCTAAACTATTGTTCACATTTTGTATACTTATACAATACATAACATTGATTTTAAAATTTTTGCATTGGTTGTTTCTATCTCTCGGTCATATTTCATAGCCATATTTAGCACTAAAGCTGTGTTTTTTTTTTCATGTGCAAATGGTAAGTGATGCCTTTAATTGTTACTTTTTTAAGAAATCAAACTCAAATATAAAATGGAAAACCTGAACATGAAAACGACCCAAGTCCATTACAAAAAGAAAATAGAAATCACTAAATAATTTTCCTTATGTCTTTAGTTTTTTTCGGTTCAGTTGAATATCATTTATACAAATCTAAACGTAAAGCATTCTTTTGAATAACTATCTCTATTTGCATGACTTTGTAAAGGGCCTTTAAAGACAATAGTCAATTTGAACTTGGATCGTTTTCATATCCAGGTGTAGCCTATATACTGAATTGAATTGAATTGAAAACTCATGTCTGGCAGCCAAAGGCTGAATTGCACATGTTTTACAATCATAGTCATAAAAACAGATTATTTCGGTGCTCTGTACAAACAATGATATAAAGACATGATATATATAAAAAAAAATAAAAATAAATATTACAGAGGTCACATGTGGTAAATCACCAGAAGTGATCAAGCTATGAGGGTACCAGCCCAATCAATTCTGAAATTGCTTTTACAAAAACGAAAAAAAAAAGGGGAGATAAAAAAATATCCTGTCAACATGACAACACTACTCAACACTAAATAAAAAAATCAGTATACTATTACAACTGATAATGAAATCAGTGAGGGTACCAGCCCATCAATACTCAGATTACTTTATCAAAAAGAAAAGAAAACGAAAAAAAGAAGAAATGAAGAAAAGGAGAAAAATTCACTGCTGTCATATCATTACACAGCTTGTCATTAAAAAAATGCCGTTTCTATTTCATCTACTTATATTAATTTTGATTTAAACAAAAAAAAAATAAAACATTTTCACACCTATACATCACGTTAATCTCATGTGCCAAATTTCAATAAATAAAATGAACAATATTTCTTTCTTTTTTTAACAATTATCATCATGACAGCTCATCCTTCAACGTAAATAAAACATATTTTAAGCCTACATATCAAAAAGCTATATCCATCAGAAAAAAAAAACTATATCTCAAATCAAAATCTGAGATGAAAAAAAAAGCTCAACTCAATCCACACTCATTGTTTTTCTTCATAAAAAGTGCGGTTACCGTAACAACACAATATTCGGAATTAAAAAAGAGAAGCGAAATCTACCCGTCTGTGCTATAACAATCATAAAAAAATTATGGCTCAAAAACTGATAAATTCAGTTAAATCCTCACTATTATTTCATATATACTAAATATCCGGTCATTTACTCAAATCCGCAATATATTTTTCTGTGACAAAATATAGTACCATATCAAAAACAACACAGGCAAATAGACTGATGAACAAACAGCCGGAAAACATTATACTTGAAATACTACTTATACAGATGCATAAAAACTTCTAATCTTTATTATTCAGTAGATTAATGAAATATGGTATTGCACTGTCCTGAAACCGTTTTGATTGATGCCCTTGGTGTTTAGCAGGGAGCCAGTGAGAGACGAGTGGGTTATTAATCATGCAACAAGCAAATTCTAGGCTCGGCTGTCTTCTCCTTTCGGCTAAAGTGCCCAATTTGCAGGTTTCAAGAGCAGTAATGTACGATGTGTAACTTTTGCCTAATATTATTCTGCAGGCTCTTTTCTGAATCATTTCCAGCTGACTTTCAAGTTTCTTTGTGAGGGAGCCACTGAAAACTGGGCAGCCATACTCAAGAACAGGACGTATGTAGCCTGAGTATACAGTAACTAAATCAGCTGTGGGGAAGTTAAAACGTTTTAGGGAGCGAAGCATGTATAACTTTTTGTTGCACTTTATTAGGACCTGAGTAACATGACCATCCCATTTCAAGTTTGACTGAATCACAACACCTAATATCCTTGTCTGGGTGACACTACCTAGTTCAACGTCTGCAATGAACAAAGCATCAGAGGAGGGTTTTTACAGGAAGTTATTGTAATTGATACACAATTTGAGGGGTTCAGTTTTATGTTGTTGTGTCTGGTCCACTGGCTAATTTCATCCAAAGCATGCTGCATGTTGCATGGTTGAGTCATTTTCCTACTCTTAATCAAAGTCATATCATACATTGAAATCAATGCTGGACTTGCACATTTGAACATACATCATTGGTCATTATCAGAAATAAAATTGGCCCAAGTTTAGTGCCCTGGGGTACACGTGCATTTATGTTTCTCCAATCCGATAGCTTTCCATGGTACTTAACACAAAGAGATTAAACTGTGTATTTATATGCCAATATACATAATGATGTTTGTATTTTTCACTGGATTTAGTGGCTATTGGAAGTATCAAATAATTTGATTTTGTATATTTTTATATTTGCCAATATAAACATATAATTGAATATCTTGATGGACAATCACTTCCAGACGTAAATTGGTAACCTGTCGCTGAGGGCGTAAGATTCGGGAGGTGGAAAGACAGTTCCTTCGCAGAGAATAAAATCATTAATATTTCTTTAATAGTCGAATAAAACAACGTACATGTACATGTGCAAATAGATCCCTTATATTACATTTCATTCCAGTAGATATAAAATGCAATTCAATTAATTTCAATTCGAATGGGAGCTATTTCCAGTAGAACATTTCTGTTGATGTGAATAAACAGCAAAAAGCTCTTTCATACCTTGTATTCAATATATGCCAATACAATGATCACAGTAATTAAATAGTCAGGGGCGACATGTCTGACATGCCTGTAATTAAATTTGCCTTTCTCACGTCGAACTAGAGAATCAGACAACCGTATGCGCAGCGAATGTTCGACGCAAAATAGTGTATATTTTATATCTAACTATAAAATATGCATAAACAAACACACACACACACACACACACACACACTCAAAAACATAGAGTTCCCAATAGAGCATTGACGTGGAACATCATTATGTATATAGCTGCCAATAATTGAGCTACATTGGCCAGTTCGAACGCAATAAAGTAAAAAAAAAAAAAAAAAAACACTACTCTTTTAATTATTAAGACATCGCGTGTCTTATGGACACGCAGTTATACCATCTTCGCTGTAACAGAAGACGACGTAACCGTGTTGACGTAAGTCTAAAAGATAATAAAATAGAGATTCAATGTGTTGTGGTCACTGAAAATTTCCCATTTACACAGTTCACTTCAGTAAAACCTTTTTCATGGTTTTTTTTTTTCTATCTTTACTTTTTGGTGGAATGGAAAAAAAATCAACAACACACAAATAGACATGTAGGGTCATTCTCAGTCAGTGAGCACCCAAGGTACGTCACTAATTGATTGTGCATTCTTCGACTGGAAGAGGGGGTGGGGCGGAGCATGAGACCTCACCATCGTCTTTTGCTATTGGTCGACGACAATCACGTGACGTTGTCTCCAATGGCTTCGGTTTTAATTGTATTTCAGCGTCACAACCACTTCATGTGCCCTCTATAAAGAGAAAGGTCGCAAAGTGCTCTACTGAAATGAGCACTTTCTGTTTGGCTAAACCGTGCAGAAGATTTTTAAAAAGTTGAACTCAATGCTTCGGTCTCCGTTCTTGATTAGCGCACACTCGTTGAACGATTCAATCGTAAAGTGTTAGGTAAATAGAACGTGAGATAGTTGATACGCATTAATCAATGTTAATAAATTGATTTGCGCCGACCACTGTTGTATAGTGGAAAATTTTCTCCGTCAAGGATCCAATTTGGGTATGCCAATGTTGCAACTGTTTGATATGTGCAGAATAACGCCAATGGTGACTGGACAATAATTACTGAAAAATTACGGAGTATATGAGTTCTGTCAATGAAAACCCGCATGAACGGGATATTGATATTTTAACGTAACAGCCACGTCGATACTGAAGTTTGTAGATTGGTACAAGCTTACAAATCGCTGATGCAGGGCAGACCGAATGTTAATAAGCACACTTTGATTTATTCCCTGTGACTCATTTTACACTCCAGATCCTGAAAAAAAAAAAATAATAATCGTGAAATCATGTTGGTAACGCACATTACAGCCATAGCTTACCAGGTCGTCTTGTTTGTGATAGGCGTCCCTGGCAACGCCCTTATCATCCTCACCTACGGAAAACGCCAAAGCCAAAGCGGGAACTGCGTGTTTCTCGTCGCACTCGCACTGGCCGACATCGGAGTGTGCCTCATGGCTCCCGTGGTCGTTGTTCACTACGTGTACTACTATAACAGCCCTGGCAACGCCTTCTGCAAGTTTCGATACTACACGAACCACGGTTTGATCTACGTGTCGCGCTTTCTGACCATCGCCGTCGCGGTGGAGCGCTACCTGGCAGTGTGCAAGCCGTTTTCGAAGCGCCTGGGTCCTCGTGGGGCGGCCATCGTGGCATTGATCTGTGTACCCCTCGGCTACATCATGACAATACCGATTGCCCTGGCGTTTCGAATCCGCGACCTTCCCGGGAACAGGACGATCTGCTACCCGGACACGTCCGAGCCAGCGATCTTCTACTCTCTCCGCGTCACTTTCCCCATCGTTTATCTGGTCGGGCTGGCGGTGGTTGTCGCATGCTACGGTATGATCTTCAAAGTTGTTCGCGAGCAGCTTGTGATACGGGCCAAACTCTTTGGGGACGGCGCGATGTCGTCCGCCGCTGCTAACAGCACTCTGGGGACTCAGTCTGTGTCAGAAATCAAGCTTAGCAACAGCCACCTCGAGACATCTTTCACGAACGTGCAGGAGGTGGATGTCGAGCAGGGGAAATCGACAAAAGACGTTCACCTGTCCGTAGTTGCGCTTGCCTCCCTTCCTTCGACGACGGACAAGTTTGTCAATGACGTACCGCCTCTGACAGCTACCGACCCTCTGTCGCAAAAATCTCTGCAGATCCACGAAAATGAGGGGACCATCAAGGAGGCGCCCGAAAACTCTGGAGGGGAAAACTCATCAAAGCAGGTGAAGCAGAAAAAGAAGACGACTTCGAAAACGCCGTCCATTGACAGTACGACAAAGATGCTCCTCATCGTAACCGTAATTTATTTCGTGTCGTCGGCCCCCCAACTGATCACCCTGGCCGTCCCTTCGGCGGTGATGGCTGAGTTCCAACGTTACCACTACGAGCTCTACCAGGTGTTTGTCTTTGTACGTAGCATGATTACTATCAACCACATCGTGAACCCCATCGTTTACGGATTCATCAACGAGCGTTTCCGCAGGGATTGTCTCGCAGCATTGCGGGGCATCAAGAAAAGCCTTTGCAGAAATTAGAATCTTCAACTTCTAAAGTCTATACTCTTAACATTTTATTGTTTGATGTTGACACACTTTTGCACCTCTGCACTCAATAATCATTATTGAGATTTTGATAGAAAGAACACAATTTGTTTTAAAGACATTGTAACATTCTCACAAGAATAGTTGATGCATTTGCTAATTAACACCGTGTAGATACGTTCATGATTATGCAAAATCGTGGTCGTAAGCTGCTGGATGGGGTGGGGAACCAGATGCCTCATCCTCCCCTATTTCATGTTTCAGTTTATCTCCCAAATACTATACTGTTTTGGAAATGAAATAAAAACATAAAAAGAAAAAAAAAATCCAAGATGATAGAAATTCATATCTATTTCAATACAATGTATTAACATTTTGCTGACAAGTCAAAGTGTGTTGAACGTAAATGATAGTTGTTCCCCAACTCCCCACCCCCCCCCCCCCCCCACCGAAAGAAGACTTGCACAAACTACTCTGCGTATTCAGTTGAGTGAATTCTACCGAAATCAGGAATTAAGACATGAATCTTGGGTGAGTTGAAGGTTCGACACAGTGATTTCTATATAAGGAGACTTATAGTTTGTCACACCTGAAATAATTTCCCTCCTTGGTGGAGGGTAGGAATTTTTTTTCCATTAAACAGTTGAAGAAAGGACAATTTAATAACTGAAATGTTTGAACAATTTACAATACATAATTGAATAATTAAGTCCTCTGTTGAACATTCACCTTGTGGTATTTTCATCACAACCATTATGTGATCCACGCTTCGAACAGAAATAACGATGTATGCGATCAATTCATGTTTTTGTCTTCTTGTATGCGGTGTAGGCGTAGGCCCTACTGAATAAAAAAATCGTCAATATAAGAGATGGTAAGCTATTGGAGGATACTTTATTTAAACTCAATTCAGTTCAATTCAATTCAATTTTTTTTTCATTTCCATTAAATAAACAGGGAAACTTATTCACACTGCATTAACAGAACATATTTGTAATAATTTAAAAAACGTTCATTAACAAAATACATGTGATCATGAGTAACAACATAATTGCATTGTCCTGTATGTCCGTATCTTCGAATAGTCCAAATTTAAAAAAATAGATACAAGCTTTATTGTACAAGGCTATAGTTGTATTCAGAAGGCGATATAGGTTTGGATGTTGTTAGAACATTTGTTGCAAACCTCAATGAGACAACATTCTAACATTGTTGAAGAAAATATGCCAATAACGTACACAATTTATACATGTACACGTTTGGAGCATTTGATAACTGATATAACATACCAGTGCTATTAATGCATAATGTGCTCGTCTTTGGTTTTAAAGATCGCTTAACATTTGATACTTCTGAACGGCACACTTTAGGTCAAGACAGTTTTATCCATAAAAGCAAAATGAGACAATTTCATTGTATTACAACATGCAAGCAAGCGATTTTATACCAATGACAGGACGGCAAAGACCGTTTGAAGTAGAAGTTTTCTCATTCTTGTTTCCTATCATCATTATCACTGTGACTATTATGATATACTAATATGATAGATATAATGTAATTTAATGTAATATGATCTAACATGATGTAATATAGTATGGTATAATTAGAGTAAAATGCAATAATAACCAATTTCGCATTTATCACTGTCTGTATAATATGTTTATCTTTAGAAATCGTTAACATACGTCTGTAATTTGATAAGGCTTTCCTGCCATGCATTACCTTCTCGAGCATGCAACGACAACACTTTTTGCTAAAAGGGGTTTTAAAGCGTGGATAAAGAAGACCTTGTTACCTTTATCCTCGTCCTCATCATCATTATCATTAGTATTGTTATCATTATGATTATTATCATTATTATTAGTAGAAGACGTATATAATTCCAAACATATTAATGAATACTACTATACTATTATTACCAAAACTATAATTATTGAAATGTTGTTGCAGTTCAAGGAGTAGAATGCATGATAAATGTGATATGTTTTGTTTTTCAGAAATGATGTTACTCTCTAAAATAAAAATCAAGTGAAAACGTTCACTCACAAAAGAGTGAATTTTTGAAATTGGAGTGAATTTTGGAGTGAAAATGTTCCTTTTTATTCATTTTAGAGTGACCTCGGAAATCACTCGATGATTTTGGAGTGATCACTGAGGTCACTTCAAGATTAGTAAAAACGAGCATTTTCAACCAAAATTCACTCTAAACTACTCTTTTCTGTTATTCACTCCTTCAAGAGTGAAAATTTTCACTTGATTTTTTTTTTAGAGTGTAACGTATTGGAAGATACATTATAGTGTTCTAATCCTGTAACTTTAAAGTTGGTGAGAGGTACTCTTTATGACTCGACAACTCAATGAGCCAATACCGTTTTAAACTATTTGTCATGGATGGACAGTGCCCACTTGGTTAACTTTAGATACTCTCAACATTAACCTGATGTAGATGACCGCTTAAGAATGTTATGATTTTGTAAACCACAAAATGATTACTATAATAAAGACAACAGTAGCAAAGATGATAATTATATTGAAAAATGGCACTTTGGACTTTGATACACAACTATTACCCTACAACATAATCATGATTAAAATGAGAATGGACATGAGAACCTAAATTGTGATGTCACCTTATGTGAAGACAATCAAAATATTAAATATAATAGTGGTAGATATAAAGACTTGCATATATCAATTTATAAAACTTTGTTTTGATAACTGTAGTAGAAGAGGCAATGCGAATGTTAGATCACTTCAAGAAATCGCTTTAATATACTTATCTTCTTTTATGAAAACGTTCACTACATTTTTTTCTTGCTTTTTTTCAATGCCAACGTCTAAGCACAAGAAATATTGAATTGTGTGCTCAAAAAATTCGTTGAACGCCATGAACTATGGAAGGAAACCACACAAAGAGGATAGAAATGAAGGGAGTTTATTTGCCGAGGAGATATTTTCATGTATAGTCAACATGTTCTTCTCTTTTCAGGTGAGGCGCCCGATACAAGGGTAGGCCTGCGTGTTTCTCGCAGAGACAACACGCGATTGAGATGGCATTGACATCAGCTTGTTCAAATTGAAGGGCTGAAGAAAGGTGACCTCGTGTTACACTGGAATATGTATTTGTTCTTTTCTGAATTATACAAGTAATAATCAAGGGTGATTCGATGCGTCTGTCAATATAACTTAGACAGATGACAAGTGTACATGGCAGAGGCAAGAAAGGGATGAGATTACCGTTGAGTGCACACGGCTTTCCATCTTTGGGGACTTAGAGTTAATGGACTTGGATTCGTGATCATCATATTCCAAAAAGAAAAGGGGAAAAAACCGAATAGATAAATGAAAAGATGCAAGCTTCCTAGTACTAATACTATTTGTCGAAATCGATAAGATGCAGGCTTTACAAAACGGAGAGAAGTGTCACTTTTTTTTTTTTTTTTTACTTATTTAGGTGGTCCAAAGCAACAATTTGCTACTACGGTTTCGCCATGTTCGCGTTTTTCTGTACGTGCTCCACTCTCGCATTTTCCCCAATGATATCAAGATAGGGTGGAGTGGGATGGGGTGGGGTAATGAATAATGATCTGTTGCATTTAGTAAAATAAATGGCAAACCTGTCATAACTACAGATGGGTCTTGATACAAGAATATCCTTTACATATCACCGACTTCAGACTCCGATTCACAAGGAGTGTCGTATGTGATTTTGGTTTCCTCCAAAAAGCAATTCCCTGCTAATGCGCGGCTTGTATACCCGGCGACTAAAGCTAATGACTTTAATGATTGATTCTGATATGAGTGTACTAGTACTTGGCGCCCGTGAGCTGTACAAGTTAAGCAGTGATATTTATGAAGTGCAAATACATTCAGTAATCAGAAGCCAAGTGATACTTTAACTGGGGATTTCCGAATAATAGGAAAGTAACTGTATGCACTTCCATCGTCTTTTAGGAGATAACTTGTGTCTGAGCTGTTGAGTTCCCCTTCGACGTTGGTAAACATTATGCATTGTTATGTGTCGGCTGCGCTAGCACTATGGGACATGGTTTAGATGCAGGTCTTGATGTTGTTGTTACTGCATATAGGGAGAAAAGCCTTCTTTACTAACCCGTTATAATCGCCGAATGAAAACAAGCAAGCTTGAATTTGAAAATATTATCCTCATTAAGCCATCATGATTATGATGTTTTGTCGCAACAGTACTGGACCTGAAATATAGCAGTAAACATGCTGCTGCAAAGATATTTTGCTTGCAGCAAAGAAAAAGAAAAAAAAAGAAAAAGAAAGAAACAGTGGGAAGTAAGAGTCCTGTTGCAGGTTGTGCAGGAATGCAACACTTCATACAATAACAAGAATTTAGAGAAATGACAATTATCATGCTAAGTATTCAGACACTCCCCTAATAGGAAGGGCACCTCCGGATGACTTTCAGAATTGTACATCTGAACAACTATGAATTAGTTAAACCAAATAGTACAGAGTTTAAGAATTTATTGTGATTGGGATGAGAAATAAGAAATGTTTTAAAAATGTATAACAAATTATAGCGAACAAGAATGTCGAATGTGCAGCCTCACCATAAGAATGCATGAGTTGGGGCTCGAGGAAGCAGAACGAAAGAAGAAGGTATGTATAGATTCTACACAGGTGAACCTGTTCAGCAAGCGGTATATATTGAAATAGATCAATTGCACTGCTACTTTTCCGAAATATGTGAGGCTCATATGTCAACAACACTGTTCGGTATAATTTGTTAAAAAAAAAATCACAGTATTGATTTCTCTGCTGAAGGACCACAACGAATTTCACAAATCTATAGATTTGTCGATTTATGTACTACAATAGTATCATGTGAAATTTTGAAAGACGTCTGGAATTCCCATTTAACGCCAGGAGACTTGTTGCTATAGAGGTGGCATATTTAACCTTTTCCCGCCAAATGGGGTCAAGTAACAGCTTTTCACTTTCATGGTCCTACATCATACACAAATCTTCATGAGGTTAATACCCGTTTACAATCCCTTATTACCATGATTACGCATCTGGCATATGTGTTTGGTTTTTGTAAGAGTGATATTTTGGCAGCATTTATGAAAGTTCGTGTATCAGGTACTAATACTCAAGAGACATTATCTAGTCACCAGGCTGCTTTGTTTGTTGTTGTTTTTGTTGTTTTTGTTGTTGGTGGTGGTGGGTTTTTTTTTTTCTATTTTTTATCCATCGGGGTAGAGAATGGAAAAGCACTGGTTTATCATTTACACAGATGTTGACGATTGGTCAAATATAGTTAGGCTGTGTTGGAACCAGTTACACAGACAGTAACGTGTACATCGCACACTTTAAACATTGCCCTTCTAAATGTTACATTTTGACCATGGAGTGTGTTTCCGGGAGTGAAATAAGAATTAGACTAACAAATGAAATTGCAATATTTAAACTTCATTGTCTAAATTATCTTCTGATGTCTATAGGTAAAGCAAGGCATAGCATTTTGCAAAGGCGACTCGCAATGGACTCGTATACGGCTGGCGGTGAACCCACGCGCACAGCGATCGGATGGGAGCGAGCTACTAATACACTGTACTCTCGTTGCTCGCCGGTCGCGCGCTGTGAGTGCGCGTGCTGAAATTATAGCGAGTTGAATTTGCAAAAGGCTAGCCGGTCGCGCGCTATGTTTGCGTGTGCTGAAATTATAGCGAGCTGCCTTTGCAAAAGGCTAAGCAGGGCCCGATATTAAGTTCTTTTTTTCTCTCTGTACTTGTCCGCTTGGGACGTTAAAACCTTTGAATTTGACATTTTTAGAATGAAAAAGAAATGGATAGTGGTCCGAAATAAAAATGGAAACAAAAATTCGTTTTAAATTCTATATGTCCGGTGGGACTACCAAAAGATAGCCTTTCTGGAAATTTTGTGGTCCTACATCAATTTGTAGTGACCCTGGGCCACGATCGTACCGCTAATACCGAGTCCTAGGTTTAGGCATTTGAAAGATTTTAAATGGATTTCCCTTTTATATAAGGACCTTTGTGATTTCGAGCCTATCCTTTTTTATCTTACTAGTGTGCTGAAAACATTCAGTTTCAGTTATTATAGTGAAATGTGTCTTTTATTCTGTAGTCGTCACCTATTTTGAAGTATTGATTAAAATGAATACGATTATTACTGTTATTTTCAAAGTGTCTCTTGAGAAAGGATCAAAATAAAGCACTAAAGTGGTATCAATGTACTTCTACTTTTCTCAAATTGTTGCTCAAACATAAGGTACGTATGTGCATTTGTGTGTGCTTGTGTGTGTAAAGCTGTTAACAGTCTATTGGTACTTGGTCTACACAGCTGGTCTACTTCCCACATCCTACATCCTATAACAATTTTGTCCAATGTCAGTTTCATTCAATACTCATTTGGTGCAATGTCCAGTTTGGCCAATTGTCGCGTCGTTAAATGCCCACATGGTCTGTCATTTCGTGTAAATGCTTTCCCCTTAATTTCTTCTAATATCATTTTGCCTACTACCAGTTAGTGTAATTTCATTTAGTGTATTTTTCATTTGCTACAATGGACAGCTCGTCTAATAACTGTTTGGTGTACTACCCGTTTGATCTATATTTCTATTTGGTCTATAAAGGTCTGATATTCAATTGGTCTATTTCCATTTGGTGTACAAACCAATCGGTCTGACTGACATACTTCTATACGATTTGGGTTACTTACCATTTAGTCTAATTCTCTTTTGGTCTAATTTGAATAGGGCTACTCTCATCTCGTCCACAGGCTGATTTAAGTTCAACTTTATATCTGCATTCCAGTGTCAATAGAAAATAACATAATTTGATAAAGTGTCGGAATAATGTAGGGATTATTTTCATGCACACACATCACTTGAGGCAATCGTAGGAGAGAGTATTCAAGGAGACATACAGCAATGTCAAATTGAAGCTACAAATCGGATTGTATACTTCTAATAAAGTTTATATAATTGCATAATTTAATAAGGAGATGGGTCCATCGCTGATGGCCCCAGGTTGCAAGTACATAAATACATTTCAAATATAATATATAAGGGAGGATGCTTCAAGGAAATGACAAGTTAGGAAAGTTATGGAACATGAACCCACACAGATAAGCACACACACACACACAATCATCAGTATCACGTTAACTCGTCAAAAGCAAAAAAAAAAAAAAATAATAATAATAATAATAATACTAGTATGAGATTATTGTGTTTGAGGCCAGAAAATTCATGTCACCTTTTTCTCTTTTTATTTCAGTTGGATCAACCGGGCGTCGCATATACTACTTACCTATAATAACATGATTTTTTTCGCACACTTTTCTCTTTTTGCTTTTCTGTATATAATATATATTTCTTTTTTCGTTAGTAATATGGCAAATTCAGATATATTCAAATTCGATTCAAATATACTGAAAGATAAACATTGTGAGTATTTTTCGTCTCATACAGGGGGATTTCTTCTTTTCCCACCCATGTGTAATTATTTCGATTTATTTGAAATCTACATAATCATTCATTATTATTTATAGAGATTGAGATTCGATGATTCATTTTCTCAAACCTTGTTTTGTTGAATTTTCTGAATGCTGCAGAGACCTGATGGGGGAAACGGTGATCAACTCCTTTCACTGGAATCCTTTCTATCATTAACCCGTAAACCGCTAAGGGTATAGCATTTCTAGTTTTTGAGTAGCACAAATATTTCTGGAAATCTAAAATTACTTAGAAATATTACATTTCTAGTTTTTATGTCATATCATACCTCATTTTGAAGACGATAAATTGAAAACTTCACCAAAGAAATTTTCCTTTCGATAATTTTCAGTATATCATTTTCATATTCGTTGCCAAACACAAATTTTCATATTAAAAAAATATCATTATTGTTTTAAAACCTATGACAATTTATGATATATTGCAAACTTTCCTGGATAGTTTTCCAAATGTACTACCTATTGTTGTACATTCATATTTTTGAACAACAATACAAACATTTATGAGGTTTTTATTTCTTTTCACTGCTGAAATATTTGCATAACTGTGAGTCATGTCGTCAATGCCCGTGTACTCCCATATCATGATTTTTCTGTGGTAGTCTGTGCAAAATCGCATATTTTGACTTTATTTTTTGTTGTAGAATGGGTTTATTTTAAAATCATACTTTTTTCTGATTTAGTTTGATAGAATTAAATATGTATGCGTAAAATTACACAGGTTTTTCACCTAGATACTTATTCTTGATAACAAAAAGATCCAAAATGTAGTTAAATGCCAGTTTTACAGGTCTTTGGCTTGCTTAATTGATATTTCCCTGGGCAGAATGGTTCATAATTACACATGAGTATCTTCTTTTTCTTTTTAATCTCTCACTTACGTAAACACACAAACGCACACACACACACACACACACACGCAAACACGCATGTTGTAAATATACTCACTGAAAAAAGGGGGGGGGGGGAGTACTCATGCAACACCAAAGGACCTTTATACCCTGAGAGGGTTTAGTGCTTGTAGATGTATTCATTCGTATATTTCTCTTAGTATGTTTGTTTTCGCAAAAGTGTCAATATTGCAGTATATATTTGAACTTTGAGACTCTTAGTTCTTTTTTCTTCTCTCTGCCTCTCATTCTCCAAGGTCTATGTCATTTAAAAAAATAAACTACAAGCCAGATCAATATGATAAGTTCTCCGGTATTTTACTTCAAGCATTCAGTTGAACAATTCGTTCTTCAAGACATCGAAAAAGAGCTATAGTCAGCTGCAGTCAGTGGTCCATTTTTTTAATAGTTTGTTTGCAAAAACCGATAAGTCCATTTTTGAAGATTTTGAAGTGCGGTCTCTGTCATTAAGTCTTACTACCTACGTTCATTAATACTCCTAAAAATGGTTCCGCTTTAATAGATAAAAGAACTGTACAATGCTATGGTAATTGCCTGCGGTTTCAACGTTTCAAAGATATTCATGTCAAGAACTTTAAATATTCTTGTTGCTGTTATCTGTACAGATTCATATTGATTAGCATCAGAATTATTTGGGTTCTTGTGAAATGGCAAGATCTGTTCTCTAAATTTTGAATACCTGGACGTTTTAAACTAGATGAATGAAATGCTCAGAAGGAAATACCGTCACGATAAGTTTTGATTTTCAACAGCAATTGCACTTAACAACTTAAAAGAAACAGAGTTTACACATTTTGTTTGCTGAAGGACATTGATATTTTTATTGAAAAAGAATTCGTTCATTCCATACATTTCATGATATCTTTTGACATAGATTATTTCGGTCCAGCAAGATTAGACTCTTATAAAAAGTATTTTGTGCAAGTAAACAATCTTTGAGATAGCCAACTACATTGAGGATCGCTTATCATCCCTAAGCTCAGAATGTGTTTTGTTTTGTTTTGTTTTTTCCTCCGGCGACATGCAAATACATTTCTTATTCACTTAATAATTCTTCCCTATGTGCCAGTGGCTTTTTTTTTTTTTGCATGAATTTCGTTAAACAATACACATATACCAAAATCAATATTTTCTTGACGTAACTATGTTCACTAGCAAGAGAAAGTGCTTAACTATAACAAGAAAGGGCTATTGGAGACATCGTATTCATTCCACTTAGTCTAGAAATGCTTTAAAGTGCGGATATTGAATATGAAAGGTGTAATTACAAAAGAAAATAATGCGATTAAATTCATCTATTCATATATTTCAGACGCACATGCACAGGAGAAATAGATTGATTTTTTTGTTTTGTTTTTATAAATCGTCATATACAATACACACAACAGGTAATTGTCACATTGCGACATAACTATTGAGAAGTCTTATGACATCAAGTATGATTAAATATGTACATGTATGAATATGTTTATCAATACATCAATCCCCGATTCAGTTGTTTTGATTCTTTTTCTGGAATATATATGTTAGCACCGACATATACACATAGTTCAAGTTCAAGTTCAAGTTCATATTTATTCGTTTTTTTCCACAATATATAACACAAACATAATTTCTCATTTTCTTAAGTGACAAAATCAAGGCATACGATTGTACAGAGAAAACAACAATAATAGCAAAAAAAAAAAGAAAACAACAACACAACAACAAAACTACATACTACATACACATGTCCATATCTCCATACTGGTGCACAAGATACCCTATGATATGAAACTCAATCCCATATTAAATTCAAAAAGAAATAAGAAATCAGGCAATTTAAAAATTTAAACTTTCATTAAACAGTGGGATTTGTCATAAGCGCTGTCAAAAATTTAAAAAGAACATGATGTCATCACTTCACGGAATCTCCCGTCGAACCGCGCAAAATCTTTCAAATGTCTTTAAACAATGATACAGAATAACTAATATTTTTGGCTTACTTTTTTATTTCGCAGTGACATCTGTTCCCGTTATACATCCATGAATGCATAGACCTGAAAGGAGTTAAGATGAGGGGCTTTCACTAAAGAAGTAAGGGGAAAAAAAAACAAATTGAAAAGTCGTACAAGCGCTTAATATACTTCATGCTAAATTGGTTTCAATGGCTCAAATAATCATATTTGCATAAGAATATACAAAAACAAAAGTATGACACATCCTACTGGGTTTGAATACAAAATTTCCTACGAGATTTAAGCCCATCGTTCTGAAATCTGGGCCACATTGCATAAAAGTTACGGTCAAACGCAGGTCAGGAAGATCAAGCATACCTCCCAAATACTCCATTCTGATTGGTTGAAAATCAAGTTGCGTATTATTTTCTTGACTTGCGCTTTATCATAACTTTTATGCAATAGGGTACTGGTCTATATCAATTACAGTTCAATCATCACTGTGCAACAAGAGTAATTGGAAACACCTTGTGCCGAGCCAGTGCCGCTTCTTATATAGAGTTTTTCTGTTTCCTAAATCACACTGTCTTGGTCATTGATGTAGGCATGGTTAGTCAAAGTAGTAAGATCCTTCTCACTTTCCTTCGAAGGAAAGCTATAGAGTCCCGTATCATCTTCTACCCCGGAGTCGCTGACATTCGATTTGTACTTGCCCACTGACGTGATTGCGTCTTTGTCATCCAGAACGCTGGTGTCAGAGTCGTTGTCTTTCGATCTATTCTTGCAGATGACCCGGGTCAGGATAAAGTTGACGAGAAAGGCGAGTGCGCTTAGAAAGAATGCCATCATCATAGTAACGAATGGAACTCTTGCTGCCAGGGTTGACTCGGGCCTCGGGAACGCGCTTAGCAATATGATATAGGCGATGCCGGCGTTCTGTATGCCTGTTTCGAGCGCAATGGCGAGTACCTGAGCCTTCTTCAGACGCACTATCATCGCTATTGTCCCGCCAATAAGGGCACCAAATAGAGGGAGCATAAGGGACGCGAGGTAGACATCCCAGGGAGAATAGAAGATGTGAAGCTGGAACGGAATGTTCAGCGCCCCTACGATGACGAAGGTACAAGCGACGAAAGGCTTCACGACCTTCTTTGCCTTCTTATCTGCATCGGGAAACTTGAGGCGAATGAGGATGCCGACGAAAAGAGGGGTGATCATTGTCACGAGCTGGATCGCGATTTGATCGAAAGGAGTATCAAGCTGTTCGTCCACGATGAAACGGATGTAGATAAAGATGTTGAGTGGCATGGCGCCAAGCGCGAGAACGGACGAAAACGCCGTCATCGTCACGCTCAGCATGTAGTCTGCGTTCACAAGGACGCTCATGTGGTTGCTCATATTCCCTCCGGGACAGCAGCCGGCAAGTAGGAGACCGACCGCCGCAGCAGTTTCCATCTGTAGCATCTTACCGATCCCGAAGGAGAGGGCTGGCATGACTACGAACTGGCAGAAACAGCCGATGGTGATTCCAAGTGGTCGGCGGAGGCATTCCCAAATAACTTTCAAGTCTAGCAGGATTCCCATTAGGAGGTAAGTAATGACAATGGGGACATTAAACAGGTAGTTGACGATCACCTGAAACTGGCTTTGGTAAAGAGTCACCTTCACCGGAACCTCTGCCTTCACTGTGGCCTCCATCGACCCAACTTCAGACACCATGACTTTAAGACTGGACACGCTGAGGTGGCGCCCGCGCAAGACCAGTTTGTACGTGGTCGGCAGCGTCGTGTTGCTGTCCAGCGGAAATCGCACCCCAGAGCCGTTCGTGATGACGAAGTCGAAGTCGCTGGCGCTCTCGAAGAACAGCTCACTGCGTGGTCCATCGTATTCGACGAGTGTGAGGTTGACATCGACTGACTGGCCCTCGTTGACGAAGACGTCGGTAAAGTTGTCGAAGGATATTTGGGCGAGGGTTGACGATGCCGCCCCGATGATTGTCATTAGGAAGAGAAGACGACACAACTGGGGAGCCATTTCTTCTTTTACCTTATCTAAGGGAAATATAGGCAATACATCAGTTAGTTCAAATATTATTCTATTCCATTCCCGTATAATCATAGTCGTTTACATTGCATATTTCTTTTGACTAAATACCATAGCCTCAAATGGCAACTGAAATTCAGCAAAAAGTTACCCTAACTTTAAATCACACTTTTCTAGAAATATCAGTTGTAATTTTGGACCTGTATAACCTTTGAAACACTTGCTTCACCGTCATCATGTTCGTACGTAATGTGAAAGTAGCAATAGAATTTCATTTCGTATAGAAACGCTGAGGATTTTCAGGATGTCAATTTAACCAAGCACACCCGCCTTCTTTTTAGATGCAGTTAACACTGAACTCAAGTTAATGTCATTGACTATTCATAATTGTAAAGGAATATACTTATCAAACAAATTACAAACAAACTCACGTCACACACACAGACACACAAGACTCACAAGCAGATTGCTACAGAGGCAAAAATGGAAGACATTTGAACATTACACACGTCCCACTTCCTCCCGCTTATACTGAAGCAAGATGGGGGGGGGGGGGCAATTAAAACAGGCTTACTACAGGTAATATTCATTACATATATTGCGATTTGCGAACAGTAGATTTTTGTTGCTTTTGTATCTCATGACAAGTCAAATGACCGCTTCGTAACAACTCCTCGTAATATCAGTCAGAGGTTGCAAAACAAGAAGTCAGGAACTAAAACGTTTAACAACTATCGAGGCAGGTTTGCATTTTTTTTTTTTTTTACCTGAAAGTGGTCGTGATATTGCTCGCGTCTCACAGTCAGATTTAAGGTTAAAGATCAAGAATATTCAGTGTTTGCGGTCATATTATGGTATAGCACTACCTCAATTAATATCCAACAAAGTACCGTGTCGATGTTTTGCGTTGGATAGTCCCCTGGAGTGTGTTCTTGGAATACGTTGTGAGCTGCGTCGACAGAAATGTATATTGCAGAGGCAGGCTCACCTGTTGATTGTTAATCTTATCTAATTATCTAAATTTCATTTCATTTACTTTCACTTCCAAAAAGAAAAAAAAAGCAAATCCATTAAAATGTTTTCATATACATAAATGAATCACTACAGCACTGAAATTACGAAAAGAAAAATGCCGTGAACAAAACACAATTTCTAAGTTATAGCTATTACGTGTATCGGTGCAAAATTGTTGTAGAATGGCGGGGACTGCTTGTATATAATAGGAAAACGGGAATTCCGCAGAGAAATGGTTTCGTTACAATGTTACTTACGGGATTGCTGACAGGGCGAGATCTATGCTGACACCGCCTGTCCAGGATCTCGAACAGCTCTCTCTAATGCGGCGGCACTGCTCGCACATTTTAGACCTGAGTTTCTCTCTCTCTTTCTCCTGTCCAATGTTATGATTTCCTTTTTTTTCATAGTCGATCTGTATGGTCTGTTTGGAGAGACTTGTTAAACAGAACTTGAGGAATCGAAAACTTGGCGACACCCCTCGAATACTTTGCTGCGTCATTGCGCAATGACGATGTAGTCAAACAACTGGAAGTAAAGAGAGGGAGAGAGGGAGGGAGAGAGAATAATCTATATGGGGAAGTGATTTCATAAAGGGCAATATTTCGCTAATACTAAGCAAGCTATGTTCATGTTCAAATACGAGTGAGAACATTGAGTAGAGCCTTATAAAGATACTGAGGGAGGTTGCAATTACAGAGAGAGAGAATGAGAGAAAAACTAAGAAGGAAATAAAGAAAGAAAGAAAGAAAGAAAGAAAGAGAAAAGATAGACAAGT
The DNA here is from genome assembly GCA_033980235.1 of Diadema setosum. Taxonomy (NCBI): domain Eukaryota; kingdom Metazoa; phylum Echinodermata; class Echinoidea; order Diadematoida; family Diadematidae; genus Diadema; species Diadema setosum. The sequence continues at coordinate 35,189,619 of CM067065.1, forward strand.
AGAGACGAAAAGTTTCCCAGTGAACATAACAATAGATCGATTAAATGGTCCAATACTCGCGCATTTGCTCTACACCTTCAAAATGTTTGCAAAGACCTAATATGTTCCTATATACTTGTGTATAGAACGATCTTGTTTTGACGCCAGTGAATAGTGGTGTCTCATGTGGTATTGAACTTTCTCATGGACTATGCTCAGGCGCGTCTTTTATGTACACCCTATAGAACTTTATTACAGAAATTTGTGTGCTATCAGCTGGTTCCAGGAGAAAGAAGTGATTTAAAGGGAGAAAAAAGTAAGAATTGGCGAGCTGACCGGGACTAGAGTGATTCCCTAGCAGTGTAGCTATGGCTGTGATCTTTGTGCCTTATACAATAGGCCTATGCAGGCTGATCTCAGCGGGACGTGGTTTTGGAACATGAGGTCACTGTACATGGTGCTACTGCTGACTATAGGAAAATAAATCATGGCTTGTGTTTTTCTAAGCTCCCTCCCCAGAAACAAGGTAATTAAAAACAAAAAGAGAGCTGTTCAACACTAAAGCATGTCACAGAATTGCCTATTTGCCTTTTATATATACCCTTTAAAGTTTTACATTACGTTTTCCTGTTTTCCCAAAATATTGACTGATCCGCTTTTCTGAGTTTTTTGTTTTGTTTTATATGCAAAGTAAGGTATTATCAGAATGGATTTCGTCTATAAAATTATCATGTATATAGCTCGTTGAATTGATAATCACACCCTGCTAATAGCCACACCCCAAGGACTGCTCAATTCTCATTATATACGATATAAAGGGCGTACTGTAAGTGGTTGAAAATAGTGTGCTCTTGGCGGTACTCCCCTCCCCTCCCCTCCCCTCCCCTCCCCTCCCCATCTCCTCCCCTCCCCCCACCCCCTCCACCCAGCAGGACATTTCCAAGGGAATGAATACTCTTGTCAAAATTAAAAACATCTCAGTTATTGTAATCAGAGTGCCCCCATAGTGAGAATTATGGTAATAAAATACTTTCCCACCAGGAATCATCTTTAATGGGAATAAAACCTTTTGGAATTGAAACCTTCGAAATGAATGTAGATCAGATGTCCCGTTGTGAGGATTAATGTATACAAAGCACAGTATAGTTCCTTTTATCGTTTGCAGAAGAGTTTTGCAACTGCCACGTGAATGCAACAATAAGTTTTGACAGACCAGGGACGTAATGATGTGATTCGAACAGTGATTGAACACTTTTCGTGTAACCGTGCATTCTGTTGGGTAACAATCCATAATCTGCAAAATGGTTGTCATGATCTTAAATCTCGAGTTTACAAACCAGCGAGAACTAAACGAAAAATTCTATCCTCCTAAATTACAAACTATAACAACTACAAAATAAACTTTGTTTGTTTTACGACCCTGCAACGTTCGAACAATAAAGTGCCTTGCTACTACGACCTTTCTTTGACATTAAATTTTCGTCAAGGGAAAACAACAGAAAAGCAGTTAGTGGAATCAGTACGCTGTCAGTGCAATGAAATATTCAGAGAAAATGTCGCTAATTCTGAAATAATGCACTTAATCTTTCCAACTCGTGAAACATCATGTAACACGAGTGTCTTGTGGGATGTAGGTATAGAGATGGATACGCATGTCATGCGTATCTCTACCTACCTCCGCACAAGTGCATAGTCAAAACTAAGGCAGTCGTCATAAAGATTAATGCCCTAACCGGAGAAACGTTTTCTCATAAGATACCTGTTTAAATTGTAAACAATGTGTGGACCAGCTGGGCACTTAATGATGAACAGTGTTAAAGCTTTGCCATTCAATGGATATTAATTAATTTCGAATCAAATTTGAAATGATGCCTTTTAAGTGGCATTTAGAAACACTTAACATGATAGAGGTTTGTTTGTTTATTTGCTTGTTTATTTGCTTCATTTCAATCTGAGAAGATGACTGAATAGCCCATATTCAGCTGCATTTGCTGGTCTTTCGTGGGGTCCAGTTGGATGGAAGGCGGGAGCACTTCACCGGGCTATTAAACACAATGCTCTTTGCGATGAATAAATGAAGCGGGATCCTTTACGTGCATGAGTTGTGACTCTTTCACATACGGGATCTTTATTTTATGTCCTATCCGAGGAACAGTGTTTATCCATTACTAGAGGGGACGGCATGATTACTCACAACTCGGGAATTGAACCCTGGTCCTGTTCGTGAGGTAGACGCATTACCGATGAGATAACTCGCTGCCCTCGCGAAGATAGGTCACGTACGCTTCACAACTTTCTCATCAGTTGCAACTCTTTACAAAAGGGCGAGGGGCTCCAAACTTAAAACCTGGACCTGTCCAATGTTTTTCACCAATTTAAGTAGAGAGGACATCGTCATACCAGAGAGAGAGAGAGAGAGAGAGGGGGAGAGAAAGAGGGGGGGGGGGAGCGAGAGAGAGAGAGAGAGATTTAATAGCGCCATTTGTGTACAGTTTTATGGTCTCCTCTAGGACTTACGCCTTCAAAACAACGCACGAGCCATAGTCATAATCTAATTTGGCATATCACAAGAATGTGAGATAGCAAAGATCAGGCCTGGGAGCTGCCTTTTACAAATTCGAGGGGGATCAGGACGATTCAATCATAGAAAATAAGTGTGTGTGTGTGTGTGTGTGTGTGTGTGTGTGTGTGCGGGTGTGGTTGTGGGTGTGATGGTGGGTGTGTGCGTACTCGTATGTATACGTATCCTTTGTTGGTTCTTTAAGTCCTTGACGTTTTTTATTAATAAAGGATGTATAGAGATATTTCTTTTTGTAGTACATTGTTGTATGGAAATAAGGAGAGACTTTTCTGCAAAGTGAACATTTGGGGCGGCGGAACCAGTAAGTAGGCCCGGCCAGTGGGCCCCATTTTGGTCCAAAGAGCCCACGACCCTCGATGGTTCCGCCCCGGGATTATTCCCGTAGTGGGTGGGGGTTACTGTACATAGCATTGTCTGTGATTCCCATCGGCCCGCCGCAGCCCCACCCCAAACACGCACACAAAAAGTTCGTGAAGAGTACTAGTATGTGCTAATGAAAGCGACAGTGAGAGAAGAGGGGAAAGGAATTAGACGGGTTTACATGTTAAATAAGAGCATTTCAAATAGACATTAGTTTCTCTATGTATCCTTATTCCTTCATTACACAATGCTCCAAATCAATATTATGTCTGATCATGGAGTGCAAAGGTGGAAAGGCGTATAACAAACAGAAAGAGTGGACTCTTTGCTCTAAATGACGTAAAGACGTATTATCTCTGGAGAGTGTAATAAAACAATCATTAAAAAGGGCTAGTTAAATGTTGTAATTAGCGATTAGACATTAATGGCGGCCTGATAGTGAATCATGTTTGTTATGTGCTGTCATGGGTGGAACATTTTTTTTTACTGCATATTCTCCACGTTGATAACATCATTTTTGAGAAAGCAAATGACAAATGATTCCATAATCATGACGAAATTATGGCATATTTAGTTCAATCAATACAGTATATCTGCATTGTACAAGGATTCCTTTTTTTTTTTTTTTTAATTCTACACAGTGTTATAACCTCAGTGATCTATAGATGTATGAATCAATTTGCAAACGATGACCTAAAACCGAACTATGAGTAGTAAATGGTCTGGTGGTGGTGCATGGTCCTGAGGAGTATCCAAAGTACTGACGTATTAAAGTTCGGGTGATGTTCGTAATTTCGAATGTTCGTTAATCGGACAATGAAACGAGGTTTCAGGTTCGTCATTCTTAAAAAAAAAAGAAATCATATAGATAGAAGTTCGTTCGTCTAAAATAATGAAAGCGGGGGTCGTTATACGAACATTCAAGTAGTGATATTCTTATCAATTATTCCAAAGATTTTTAATTCCGCAAACGAAATAAAGTTTGTTATTAAAGGAAGGTTCATTACTGATTCTCAATTTGGATTTCGCAAAAAACATAGTACAACTCACGCATTACTCAAGTTCATTGATAAGATAGCTCATGCTATAGATGATGCATCTCATACTGTTGGTGTTTTTCTTGATTTTTCAAAGGCGTTTGATACAATAGATCATGATATTTTACTCTATAAGTTAAATCATTACGGAATTCGGGGTAAGGCGCTAGAGTGGTTTTCTGATTATCTGACAAATAGAAAACAATTTGTAAGTATCCACGGTCACGATTCCCAACCTAAGTCAATTTCTTGCGGTGTTCCCCAGGGTTCCCTGTTACGTCCACTTCTTTTTATTTTGTATATTAACGATATTCAGAACTCATCTAAGATCCTTTCCTTCGTTTGTTTGACAGACGATACAAATTTGTTCTTTTCTCATCAAAATCCTGATGAGCTTATAAACATAATAAATGAAGAACTTGTTTCTGTTCAATCTTGGATTTTTGCAAACAAACTTTCCTTAAACATTGAAAAACTCATTATATTTTGTTTAGTAATTCCCCACCTGTACTACCTATCTCTGTTAAGATCAACAACATTGATTTGTCACAGGTCAATAGTACAAAATTTTTGGGTCTTTACATTGATAGTGATTTATCTTGGAGAACCCATGTTGGTTATGTAAGTAGAATTATTGCTAGAAATACAGGGGTTCTAAACAAACTTAGTTATTATTTTCCATGTAATATTCTACAGAGTATATATTCAACTTTGATATCTCCCTATCTTAATTATGGGATTCTGGCGTGGGGAAATGCTTCTAAAAACCTTATCGATTCGTTATTTATTGTGCAAAAACGCGCTATTAGAATTGTAAACCACGATGGATATTTATCGCACACGAATGAACTTTTTGTGAGCAATAAAATTTTGAAAATTCATGAGTTATTTTCCTACAACGTTTGCCTGTTTATGTTTCAATTCTCAACTGGCCAATTACCAGATGCATTTTCTCAAATGTTTACAAGAAACTATACAGTTCATGATTACCCAACCAGCCAACTTTATGCGTATCACCTTCCACGTACCCGAACAATTTTTGCGAAAAAAACTATTATGTTCACTGGGCCTAAGTACTGGAATGAACTCCCTACGGAACTTACAAGCTGCACCACTTTAGCCTCATTTAAACGAAAATTAAAACAATATCTTTTGAGCAGCTACGGCTTGCATATTGTATAGTGCTTGTTGCTCAGTATTTTCCCCCTTGTCTATCTTATTTAACTTCTATTAGTAGTCCGACGGGATCCTAACCATGTACATTATTATTTTCGATCAGTCTGCCTGTTGCGCTCTCTAAAGCACTTACTGTTACATTCGATTGTTGGAATTCTTGAGCGTGGCAGCTGTCTGTTACCATGGTCACACGGCCTGCATGGTTTAGGACCCCGCTGGAATTTTGACTCATGAGCTCCATTGTCCTTGTGTGTATATTTTGTATTCACGACAAAATTCTATTAGCCCACCTTCCATTTATGTATTTATGCCAAACTGTTACGTCATCATCTATACCTCCATACCCACTTAAATCCTGACAATCTCAGTCGTTGTTCTCTCATTGTCCTTATTTGTAGTAGGGTATAGTTGCAACATGTGACCTTTCTGTATTTTATTCTGTATTTTATTTAGTGACACTTATTTGATTTGATCTTTGTTTTAATCGGATCCCCCAGTTATAATATGGTCTAAAAAATATTTGTACTTATGTTTCCCCAAATCTGATTCTATCACGGGACCTGCGGCTCTATACAAGCTTGCTTTTACGCAGGCCCCATCATATTTTTTTTTCGCATTATGATCTCAGTTTAACTCGCATGTATACAGACCTTGTGTATACCAAGACAAACTTTTGAACATTCCGGTGAAGTTCTAGTTTGAATTATGTTCTGTATAAATTTCACATCAATTTACTTTATATTGTGATATATGTGAGAAAATATGAAAATAAATTGAAATGAAAAAATGAAATGAAAAATTAAATACTCCGAACATGAATGTAAAGACGTATTTACTAACTTTCGAACCTACCCGAACTTCGAGTCTTTTTGCTCTTGGATCAGCATTTTAATCATTACACAATGTATAGTTTATCAACATTTTCAAACCAAACCCACCTTTGATTTATCTTTTGTTCCCCTTCTGCAATGTCTTTTGTGTTTGACCGCAATATCAAAGCCAAAAGAAAAGTTCGTGATGATACCTAACGTTATTGTACATGAAGTTCATGACAGAAAGAGGGATAAAGAGAGAGAGAGAGAGAGAGAGAGAGAGAGAGAGAGAAAAGTTGGAAGAGAAAAGTAAGCAGGAAACAAAACAGAAAGAAAACTGGAAGCCCAACAATATTCAAATGTCGCCATTTCGTATCGATCAGATCGCAATAGCACTGAATAATGAACAAAATAAAGAAAGCCATGGTGTGCCAGTCAAAAGAGGTATTTTAAAAACCCTTATGGCCCAATTTCTTATATTCCTACGGTATATGTCTGCATGACCGAGTATGAAGACGTTATTTTTCACAGATAAATATGAAAAGCAGGAAGCTCTCTCCTCGTTTATTTCTCTTTTTTTTTTAACTTAGAAGTTCCAGAGGTAAAGCAGATCTTAAGCTTTTATCGGAAGCACAATGAGAAGAAGAAAGCTCGTTTAACCTATCGGAGATGGTGGCTCTTCTATGATGCCTACGAACAACTCCACGAATTTAAGGAAAATCCTATTTCTTATTGAATCCCGAGTACGTCATCTAGTGGTTTGAAAGAGATTCGCTATTGATCGCCCTTGATAACAGGCATGACAGGGGAGGAAAAAAAAAAAACTCTTTTCAAAACCCCGCAGAGTCAGCCTTAGGTAGAAGTGGGTGTGCTTGTACTTGCACTTCACGTGTTACTATTATTGTGTAATATTCAATCGATTACTATACTATAGGCAGACTTTCAGTATCTAAAGCTGCTATCTTGAAAGGTATTGTGCAAAAACTGGTTTGACACACACACACACACACACACACACACACACACACACACACGTCAATACAAATACCATGGGCAGAAAAAAAGGGGTCAGTTATTGATAACACTGTGTGCTTTTATGTGGGTCACTCTTTTCCCTTGCTTTATTTACTAATCTTGGAGCTCATGCCTGTTCATAAAATATTATGTTACACTGTCAAACATCAAGAGCAAAGTGGGTAGAATTTTATATCAGACAGAATACATGTCATCCTAGGGCCTACATTGATAAGATAAGATAAGATAAGATAAGATAAGATAAGATAAGATAAGATAAGATAAGATAAGATAAGATAAGATAAGATAAGATAAGATAAGATAAGATAAGATAAGATGAGATAAGATAAGATGAGATAAGATTTTATGAAACTCCATCTATCCCCGATCGGGAGTATGAGAGTCTCAACAAGAACATTATTTGCAATACTGAATACAAATGTTTGCGTAGTCATTATTAAACACACACACACACACACACACACACACCAATAAGCTAGTTACTTAGTGTTTTTATTGTTCCATATTCCACATTTCAACAAATACATAAAACATAAACTTCACAATACAAAAGCATGGGTGAATTGTCAAGTACAGCTTATAAGACAATAAAACATGTGAAATATGAGGAATCTACATAGAAGCATTGCTTGTAGGGTGTAGATTCCCAGATGCTGATGTGCGATTAATCCTTATGCAATTGAAGGAATGACAAATTGTGAATTGGAGAAATATAAACGTCGAAGAATAAGAAAGAAAAAGAAAAAAACAAAGAAAACAATGTCCGCGGCACAAGACTTCTTGAGAGAATTGCGTGATCACCCGATCGAGGTACAAGTCGATGCAGTGTACAATAGCAGTTAATGTGTACAAAGGAAGTTCAGGAGATAATACAGAAATCATGAGCGAGGCACATGTTACATACTCGATAATGACAGTAATGCGAAGTATGAACAGAGAATGTCGAGGAGGATCGAAGAATAAAGGTTAAAGCTATAAGTATGAATTCAGAAAAATTCAGAAAAACTAGTTTATTCAAATTCATGAAATTCTTCCGTCGAGATGTTTTCATTGCAACTGATTGACAAATTGCCCTACATCGACGTCAATAAGCACTGAATTGATCAGTGTTTTAGTAGTAGCCATGATAAAAAATCATGGGCGTACATACTCGAGCAGGATTCGAACCTACGACCTCCTGATCACCGCACAGGCGTCATCTCCACTAGACCTCCGAGCTTTCGCCCGACAGCAAGTGTTGGTTCTAATCCTTATAGCATGCAGCGGGTACTGCTTTGTTATTCAAATTCATGAAATTCTTCCGTCGAGATGTTTTCATTGCAACTGATTGACAAATTGCCCTACATCGACGTCAATAAGCACTGATTTGATCAGTGTTTTAGTAGTAGCCATGATAAAAAATCATGGGCGTACATACTCGAGCAGGATTCGAACCTACGACCTCCTGATCACCGACCTACGACCTCTGGTGATCAGGAGGTCGTAGGTTCGAATCCTGCTCGAGTATGTACGCCCATGATTTTTTTTTTTTTTTTTTTTGCAAACTATTAAATGAATTAAGAGACTGAGATTGGATTATTTCTCTATCCAGCTCATTCCAAAATGTGTTGCGCTTTGCTCAATTACACTGTAAAAGTGTGTTGTGCTTTGCTCAAATACACTGTAAAACGGGCTGCATTGTTAACCAACCTCCCATTCCAGTGGTTACATACCATTTACACCCTTGTGATATTAGTATTTAAAAAAAAAAAAACTTTTCATTGATAAATGATCTAAAAAATGGAAAACATTGTGCCCTATAATGAATGGTACACGTTTGTTTGTGTCTTTGTTTGCTTTTTAATTTCACTTCAATTTCAATTCAATTTTATTCAATCATCAGTAAAAAATATAGTATACACATGCAAACCAAAATAATTTGATTATGTATGTAATTTTGTCGGGAAGTGCGCATCAGAGACATTGAAAGGTAATGGACCCGCGTTGAAGCAGGGCTTGTATCGATGGGGTCCAGCAACAAAATCTTATTCTGACGCAAATCAAACTTCATACTATACAAAAATTTTAAAGACTTTACATAGATATATAAACCCACCCACTCACACACAAGCACTTTTCGGCAGTTTACAACTAAACGAAAATCACACATAAACAGATTATATTTAAAAATGTTGCAAAATAATACTGCAGTTTACATCAGCGACATGATTATAAAACAATAAAAAAATCACTTCCCATATGCACATTTTGTTAAATATTTCCCTTTTACATGATATATATATATACATTAATACTTGACAAAGTTGACATGCTCGGATATTCTCATTTAGATTATTCTATGTTCATTTCTGTGTGGTATACAGCGTAATGATTTCAATGCTTTTTAAGAGTCGTATAAATTAGTTTATGTAACAATATTTTCTGCCTTATATTATAAGTATGAAAAGATGCACGCAAAATATTATCAAATATACTAGGAACATTACCAATATTGATGAAAATCATACATGAATATTGAAGTGTTAAATGTAATCAACTCCTGAAGTGGAAGAATCATATTTTCTATTCTATTTTATCATCCGAATAGCTCTTTTTCTGAAGCGTTACAAGTTCAGATATTAGTTTGAGACGAGTACGAATTACCCCACACGACATTACAGTAATTATGACAACCGCGGTATTATTATTCATAATTGTAAAGTAATCTTTAATTATTTTGAGGAAGTGTATATAGTTCATTCTGGACAATGTCCCAATATCAGACCTACTTCTTGAAATCTTCAATTATACATGTCAAGAGCCTTCCAGCAGTCAAGGAATTCATCTATCATGATAATTGTATAACACCAAGAAATTGGATTGCCTTCACACACTGGAGAATTATTATAATGATAAAAAAAAAAAAAAAAAATTGGGATCTGGTTTCGTTGAAACTTTCCGCTTCCTTGTATGAAATTATTCTATAGGACCAACTGTTTTTTCTTGATTAAGAAATAACTTAGTACCGGTACTTTGAAACAACAAACTTAATTTCTTCATTTCCTAACGAAATCAAAAGACCTATAGAATACAGAGTTTCTTTTTTTTATGTGACAAACTGACCACTGTGTCTTCAGCAAATAAAGAAAATCGAAACATATCATCAGAACTACATTTAGTTAGCAATATCGTTGATGTAAATTAAAAACAAAACAGGCCCAAGCACTGAACCTTGTGGGACTCCACATGTATGATGATAATTCAATAAAATTGGATTCTGATCGACACCAAATTGACCACCACATCCACTGCTTTCTGCCTAATAAGTTTGATGCAAACCAATCTAGAGCTTCACATCTAATTCCAGTGGCGGATCCAGAGGGGCGCAACCGGCGCACCCCCCCCCTTTATTTATTTTTCTTTTAAAGAAAAAAAAAAAGAAATGAAACCCGGAAGTGGCACCAAAAATATTCTTGAAGTACTTGCGCCCCCCCCCCCCCCTTTTTTTTTTTTTTTTTTTTTTTTTTTTTTTTTTTTTTTTTTTTTTTTTTTACAAAATTCCTGGATCCGCCCCTGTAATTCCATAATAATAATCTACCCATTTTTGGTAGTCACAAAGTTTATTCTTTTGGTAGGCTCTTATATCACTGTACTTTGTCTTATTCTTTCCTGGAAAACAAACAAACAAACAAACAAACAAACAAACAGAACAAAACACAACAATGATTTAGGTTATGGAACTCGTACCGGTACCGTATCAGTATTCAACTTTACGAGGTTTCGCTCTAAGCATTGATGCGTGATTAGGGTACCGGCCCGCCCGGCCGGCGTGTTTTTTTTTAGACGGCACAGATTGGGGAAACTAAAAATCTATCGGGGACCCTATCCCTAAACCTAACCCTAATCCTAATCCTAACCCTAACCATCAAACCCTAACCCTAACCCTAACCCTAACCCTAACCCCAACCCTAACCCTAACCCTAACCATAACCACAACCAAAAACCCTAACCCAACGTTTTTCCCATAGGTTTAACACGCGCCATGCCCCAATCTGTGCCGTCTTTAAAAAAAACGCCGCCCGGCCGGCCGGGTATAGTCACAGTGTACACACGAGTTGTATATCATGCTTGTCGCTTGAAAGGACTTCGTAGGTCAAGTTACTAGTAATCTCGTTTTCTGGTGAAATATGGCTCCAACTGGGATTGATTTAGAGAAGATACGGGATGACTTTAAGTCTTCTGTCAGCGAGGATGGTATTATCGACATGGGACAATATTTGAAAGGGCACGCTGAGATCACAAGGTAAGTCAAGTGGTCTACGCATGTAGGTAAGGCAAAAGATTGTCGGCGTTTTATTCGACAGGCGAGGCTCAGCCACAGAACTCTTACACAGTAAGAGTTCTGTGGGCTCAGCTCGCCCGAGTCCAGCCGACCCGTCGAGCCTAGAAGCACCCGGAAGTTGCGATGAGCGGGTGAACAGACCTATCATGTTTACATCGGTCCCACATACCTGGAAATGTGTTGGGAGGAAAAAAACAACCACATACATAGCCTGCGCCTGTTGAGTATAGTCTATAAGATTTTAAGGGGAGAATGTCATTGGTGTGAATATGGAAACTCGACATGCTGTTAAAACATTGGGAATCTGTAGTGGTCAATTTATCTGATTATTATTTTTATTTTTGTTTAATGTGTGACTTTGTCTTTGATTGTCTACACATGGCCATGGTCACTTTTGATCACTGTGACACTGCATGATATGATACTGATAGTTTGGAACATTACTATTAGTGATAAAGTACGCTGGTGGTGTGGTAAGTCACTAATTTAAAGTGGTGTTATCATACAATTTGTAGCTACACTGATGCATTGTACATGAAAGATGACACACCCAACAGAAAGAGGATGGGGGATTTGATTAAAATGTATACATCCAGTACGGTACCATAGTATTAAACAAGTCTTTGGGCACCCAGATATACATGTAGGTGAAAATAAAAACCTGAGCCAGTTTGCTAATCCTGCATATATATATATTATTAACTAAGATCTGAGTATTAACCCATTCCATACTGAATTCTGAAATGCCCATAGACTTAATACACAGGCCACCAGGTTCCCGTACAGAATGGGTTAAGTTTAGACACGTAGGGAGTACAACAAGTACAAATTGTGTAGTAGTAGGGGTCCTAGACAGTGATACTGCTGTGCAGCAGTTGTTAACTGTAGCCAGTACAGTACAGGATCTATGTTAGACTTTATTCAATTTTCACATTTTTTTTTTAAATGTAGTTTTGAATGATATTCTGAGCCAAATTATATTATCAAATTAACTGAAATGAAAATACAACAGCCAGACAAATAAACAAAACCTTCATTTTAAAGTTTGGCATGACTTCCTTACAAAATGTATGTCCACCCCCCCCCCCCCCAAAAAAAAAAAAAAACAAAAAAAAAAAACAACAACAACAACAACAACAACAACATCAACAAAAAACCCACTCATGCCCTAACTATTGCCAAACAGTGTGGGGTGCATGCCTCCATGTTGTACATACCTGTATTAGAATAGAGCTAACAAGGTTAGGGTAGCGTAGAGTGGTATGGCTTTAGAAATTGGGTGGGGGGGGGGGGGGCATATTTTTTTTTTCAAAGGTTTGTTTGAAACATGATGTACAGCTACAAATAGATTTGAATATGACATATGGAAAAAGAAAAGGAAGTTGTAGAGTGTTCATGTTTCTCTTACTTTCTTATAATTGTGATTTAGGCAATTCCAGGGTTACCGGTACCGTACTACATGTTACATTGAAATGTATCGTTACTATTAACTATGAGTTACATTTTAAAGGACAAGTTCACCTTCAAATATACATGTGGATTGAGTGAATGCAACAATATTAGTAGAACACATCAGTAAAAATTTGGGGAAAATCGGACTATCCATTCAAAAGTTATGAATTTTTAAAGTATCTGCGCAGTCACTGCTGGATGAGAAGACTACTACAGTGTATGATGTCACATGCGTCACGATATTTATAAGGAAAATAAAGAGAGAATTTCACAAACCTTTACTTTTTGAATGAAGTGCACATTTCTTTGACTTGTTACTTATATGTTAAGGGTAATACAGTTATTCCCCCTGCCTTCTGAAAGAGAGAAGACGAGTATTCTTTTGTTTAATATGCTAGAAAAGGGAAAATATGTTGAATTTTTCTTTATTCTTTCTTTATAATATTATTGTTGTACACATGTGACATCACAAGCTATAGTAGTCTTCTCATCCAGCTGTAACTGAGCAGAAACTTCAAGAATTCATAACTTTTGAACGGATTGTCCGATTTTCCTCCAAACTCTCACTGACGTGTTCAACTAATATTGCTGTGCCATTCACTCAACCCACATGTCTGTGAAGGTGAACTTGTCCTTTGATTCTATTTCTGTGACTCCTAGAGGTGTTCTGTAATCTGTTACCATGCACACACAGTAAACTATAGCTGGTACTATCAAAAGTTCAGAGGAAGACACATAATTATAATACTCTTCTATCTCTGCATATTGGCTGCTCATGTCACATAATACTTGGACATGGATAAATAGAAAAGAGTGGCAGTGCTCAATTGAGAAATTGTATTCTCATGTAATGCTGTAAAAATCATATCGGGGGGGGGGGGGGGTAGGGGGATGATAGCCTAGATTCTGAATACTCAGACTGTGACATATACTTATCAAACTTTTAACAGAAGATTCAGCAAGTTTGTACAGGCTTTGCAGCACCAAGAAAGAAAAAGAAGATAGTTGTTCAAACTGTGTAATATGCCAACTTGTCATGTTTTGGTCCATGTCCAGTGGACATGGACCAAACCATTGCCCACCTGCCTGTTGCATTGCTCTATATAATGGTGATGGTTACAGAACAGTGAATATATATCGTCGCTGGGGTGACAAGACCTTGTATCTGCATTTTTTTTTAGTGAAAAGGACTTTTTTGGAGTAATAGTCAAATAATGGGTAAAGTGATGTCCTGTCCAAATCCCAACTCTCTTAGTCCAAAAATGAAGCCACCACGGCATGTCAAAGGAAAGGCTTTCCCATTCACTATAGTGCTTTGGTCGCCATGTTTTTTGGCTCTCCTGAACATTTGACATTTTGTAGATACGAGGTCTTGTCGCCCCAGCGACGACAATGTCATGAGTAGAGCCCTTGGCCAAGGGAGCGCCGACTGCAGTAAAGTGTTCTAAGGGAAGCACTGAATATTCATAACCCAGGGGGTCTAAGGTCGACCCCCATATAGTGTGTTCTTTGCAACAAAAAAACAAAACAAAACAAAACAAAACAAAACTAATACTTTTAAACAAGAAAAGGGAAATTTTGCTTGCAATGTCCCACTAGAACAAGATTTGATGATGATAGTTCATGTACGATGTACATGATTATTTAGAGGTTTGGGGAGTGTTAGGTAAGTTTGATGGGGTTTTTTTTTCACATATTATATTGAGCATATTCATTTTTTAGAATGTAGGCCGATGTAATTTGTACTTATTTTCTTAACCCGTTGAGGATGGGATGATTTTGCTACAGCACGCATTTCCCATACAGTGTAGCCACAACTTGCCGGAGTATACTCAGGACTCGTGCGCAATGAGTTCATTGATTCCAAATACAATTTGTATATAATTGCCTCTGTTTTTGGTATGAAACATTTTATTCAGTCAATGAGTTCATCCTTTGCTTAAAAATGCTATGAGTGGGTAGTAAGATCTTTTTTTCTTTTTTTCTTCCCACACAGTATCAAATAAGTGACAGTTTGTACAAACTTTTCTTTTGGCATTTAACTCTTGGTGGATATCAAAATTTGTGAATGATACCCTTGGTAATCATCTTTTATGGACTGTCTAGTCCTACAATGTATCTACAAAAATTGTCTGTTTGTTTGAATTTGCTTGCATTTTATTCCCCTTATCATTCAGTAATTCATTGGCTAAATTCCATTCCAAAATTCAGTCTCTGCTGCCATGGCAGCATTTTGAATTGAAATTGAATTGATTAGGCAGTGTTGGGACAGGGAGGTGGTTCCCACCTCCTTGGTTGGGATGATGATTACGGCAAGGCCTTCTGAAAGAGCAGCTTGGCAACTTTTAATACATTATACCCAAGATGAATGATGTCACTTTATTGTTTTGTTAGTTCAAATACCTTCAGTCTAATGAATTCTTTCGGCCATTTATTCTAATTATGTGTTTCAGACTGTTTGAACTCCTGGGGACAGTCTTTAACTTCGTCTCGTCCGACATGAAGACCAAATGCGGGATCCTCGCCGACCACCGCCGCGATCGCCCTGACGACTTCGCCACAGTGCAGTCCATGGTCGCGTACGAGTTGCGCGAGGGGCTGACGGCCCGGAAGACGGATGCCGGGCGGGACAGCGGGTCGCGGACATTCCTCCGACTTCACCGGGCCCTGGAGTTCTTCTGCGTGCTCCTTCAGCGGCTGGCCGAGGCCGAGAGCGACGCGCCGAGTTCCACGTTGGCCTCAACGACTTACGGGGAGACTTTAGGGAAGTTTCACCCCTGGGTCGTGCGGCAAATGGCGTACCTCGCCATCAGGACTCTGCCGACAAAGGAACATCTGATTGAAAAATACTGCAAACAGGACGCGGCTGAAGCAGAAGAACTCGTCCCCTCTGCTGTAGAAGCAATGAGGAGGTGTTACGACATCGCTCAGGAGCTGTTTGCTGAAAACAGCCTCTTAGATCTTCCTTGATATCGGGTCTACAGTGTACTATCGCTGTACTCTAGCTGTGAGGCTGGTTGCAATTCTGTAGTGGATATCAAATATTATGCATATTTATAGTGTATTGAAAGAACAGGTTCCTTGGACATATATTTATTGTTATGGTACAGGGAAAGATTCAAGCAGAAAAATTAACCATAGTATAAAAGCATTTCATCCCACAGTGCAGTCTGACATGACATGGATACCAACACCTCGGTACTAATTCTAATAAGAAGGGATGTAACATTAATTTTCCATGCCTCTGCACAAAAGATACTGACTGTTGATCAATCGCAATTGCAATTGCTATTCAATTGCAGTTAAAGAAAACTATGTGGGGGGTGGGTCTTAGACTTTCCTCAAATGTTTAAAAAGGTGATATTATCAAGGTGATTATCACTGGAAAATTAAATCATTGGCTTTGCGACAAAATCTCTTGAATTTCAATGGTCAAAGATAGTATGAAATTCAAAGGTGATTCTTCTTAAATGGCACACATCATGTGAATCTTTCCTTCAGATCTGATGTATAACTGGTATGTTGTTTGGCACAGATCCCCGTAGATACAGTGTAGCATGCACGATTCCATTCTTCACAATTCTCGGTATCGCCAATGCCCAGAAAATTTCTGCGCACGCTGAAGAGCTCTGTCACAGATGCACTGTGTGGGATTCCTCGGTGCCTTTGTCTGTTCCCGGTTGTCTCACGTGAGTCGCAGTTCCCATACGATTCAATGGAGTTATTTGTCCGCTTTTGCGTTGTTACCTCCTTTTTTCTGGGCTATAATTCAGCGTAAAAGAGTTGAAAGTTTCTCACTTTCACTGATTTGCGGTCACTAGAGTCATGGTTCACTACTGCAAGGCTTCAATGTGCTGGTCACATGATGGAAAGCAAAGAAATCTTCAACAAAAAATACCTCTGGATAAGGACAGAGGGTGATCTATAGTGTAAGTGCAGCCAAAACCGGGGCAAGTTTGTCCCGTGAGCTATCCCATAATGCATCTAAAACGCTGCTCTGCGCACGGCACCTACAATGTAGGTATTGGCGATACCGAGAATTATTTACATCACAGTGGAGCTAATAGATTTTTCCCTGCTACTCTGCCACTCTGCATTTCTAGCGTGAATGCATTACGAATATGAACTGGCTTTAAAGTCAGAATGCTTTCCAAAAGTACTCATGTGTTGCATTTTCAGAATAATACTGCACACAGCTGCTGGGTGTTCACCATGGCACACAAATAGTTCATGGGATTTTAACCTGTGGTTTTAACCAATGTAGAAACTGTCATATTCAACACCTCTCATGAGTAAGATTACATTTATGAAAAAAAAAAAAAATTCTACCAATCAGTGTGTGTGCTTTTATTCTTGACATTGTGTATCAAAGTCAACTCAAATAAGGAGTGGCATTGTGCTCAATGTCACTAATACCATATTCCATTCAAATAGTCTTCAGGTTATAGCCATCAATGAGCTGCTAGTTGTTATTAAAAGTATTTTTCCATTTCATAATTTATGCAGATCTATGTATTATGTAGATATTTTGCTTAACCAGGCAGCATGAATATCCATGTCAAGGATTTAGGAGAGAGAAAAGGAGTTCACCAAGATAGTATTTGAAAGTAACTATTAACCATTCCTCTCTCTAATTTATGCAGCATATGATACATAAAAATGTTTTAGTCTAAGTGCTTGCTGCACAAATTGAGTTTAACCTTTGTGTACATACAGTGGACTCCCGTTATAACGAAGTCCTCGGGACCGGCAGTTTTCTTTCGTTATAATGAAATTTCGTTATAACCGAATGAATAAACAATAAAAATACATAGAGTTGATAATGTTGCGGCCCTAAATTTTATTTCGTTGTAACCGGAATTTCGTTATAACCGTGTTCGTTATAACGGGAGTGCACTGTACAATATATTGCTGTTGACCTTCTGTGCCTATAGGTAAAGTGTACTTGGGTTGTTTGAGTCCTTTTTTACCTCCGCCAAGGGAGGAGGTTATGTTTTCGTTACCGTTGGTTTGTCCGTGTGCAAAATAACTCAAAAAGTGGTGAACGGATTTGGATGAAACTTGCAGGAAAGGTTTAGAATGATACAAGTAATAGATGGTTACATTTTGGTAGTGATCCGAGAATTTTGGGGGAATTTATGAAGGATTTTTTATATTTTGGCAGGTAGGGTCAGTGAGCTTGGGAGTTCAGGCTGCGCGTATTTGAGGTTTGCATGCGTGCACTAAAGTGCGTGCTCTAGTTTCTGCTAGGGCGAGGCGCGCCGCACAGCTGAAGGTTTATGACGTAACAAAGGCGTCTATATTGGGGAAATTGGGCGACTTTCAGCACACAATGCTATAGAGTACATATGGGTGGAAATCACTGATATCTCTAGATGGAAGAACAAAATCAGTGGTGGAAATGAGATGCATGCTTGGCGGAGGTCTGAGCTCTCAGAGTGCTTTTCTAGTTTCTTTACTGTTTTTATCTTACATTGGAACCTTGTGATAACAAGGCCCTAAAACACCATGAGAATAAACCTTGCTGCAACAGTTTGTTTGTTGTTGTTTTTTTCACCATATCAGGGTACAAAACCAAACAATGAAATAAGAACACTTTGGACCTGCAGAACCACCTTGTAGAGAGTTTTGTTGTTAAATGTTTTCCTTATAGCAGGGTTCCACTATGTACCTCTGTATTTATTTTTTTTTTTTTGATGTCTTCTTTACCACTTATTGTAATATTAAAGACAGTTTTTATATGAGGAGAGCATAGAATGTAGTGCAATAGTGTTCCTTTGCGATTACTGTCTTTTTCCTCTCATTTGCCATAGTTTATTTTCCATTTCATTTCCTAAAATGTCTTGCAACGCAAAGCTATATATGAATATTTTTGCAATGATAAAAGTGTGGTGTTCTCACAGTACTACTACAGCATGTAACATGAAGTTTATTTTGTATTTTACTATAATCGTATTGAAAATTTGTGAATGTATAAAAACCATGATTTTAGGATTGCTGCTGAGTGATGTTGCATAATGTCCATGTGTTCTTTTCAACCTTTTGGGTCATGTCAGTCACTGCATAATTTGCATTCCAAATGTGTGACAAAATATCAGAGTTGAAGGGAAATTAACATAATGTATCTATGTTGAGGAGAAAATTGTGGAGGAATGCAAGCATGGAAGAAGTTAAATGCAAAATACATGGCACATTGAATTGAATGGTCTGGTCCAGCAAATACACCAGTTGTTGAAATAAAGAAGTGAACAGAAAAAAACCACCACCACCACCACCACCACCAACAACAACAACAACAACAACAACAACAGCAGCAACAACAACAACAACAACAACAACAACAACAACAACAACAACAACAACAACAACAACAACAACAACAACAACAACAACAACAGTCTGCCAAAGATTTGAAATGGGAATAAGAAAGAGCAGAGAGAAAATAACATTAAGGAGGATTTTGTCTTGAAATGATGTTAGAAAGCACCCTTTGGCTGGAATTCTAGTGTATTCAACCTTGTATTGTAATGATGAGCGTAAAAACACATGTTACACTGTAATGTGGATGCAGAATATTCTAAATGCTAAGAAACACTACTTTCTGTGGGTGTGGCAATTCAGAGAAACAAGTTATTCATTTCAGTTTACTCAGGATAAGTTTCTCCTCCAAAGGATCTCCGCATTGCCGATTTAATTTGATATACGTCCAGGGTGTAGTTTATCCTTGTACAAGTGAATGCCATCTGTTCACTGATTCTGGACCTTTCTTGTTTACACAGGGTCATTAGGATAGACTTCTGGGCATTAAGAAGTTACCATGACAACAAATTGACTTATATGGGGAAACTCTGTTTATAGCAAAGTCACCTAGGCACCATGTCATTAAAAAGTTTATATGATAGCAACTCTTGCTGGAATGGCAATTGTCACAGTGATGACAAGAATCCAGCTTCCTGATTGGCTGTTGCTATGGGAAGTTGCCATTCCAGCAAGAGTTGCTATCCCAATGTCTTTTATGAAATGGGGCCCAGGACTGCTAGTTTTTACCCCGTCATAACCGGTACGTCATTGTGAGAGAAAAGAGAGAAGCTAACTACAGTAATGGGAAAACAAAAAATGGGAGGGCTGAATTCATCTCTTTGAAGAAGCGGTGCCTTCTTGTACATGAGCTTGTTGTAACAGGGTTTTCCTCCGGATATCAAAGGGTTATGCACACATCTAGTAGTAATTCAACAAATTGATATATCTTGTATTTTATTATATTGGTTATGAATGACAGTACCAGGGTACTGTCATTCATTCGTACCAGGGTACAGTACCAGGGATTATGCTGATTTCAAGCTTTAAATCAATGTACAATTCAGGGCCGGTGGAACGTTTTCAAAAGTGTGGGGGCCCACTTTTTAGGTTTTATGATCTAACAAGCAAAAAAAAAAAAAAAAAAAAAAAAAAAAAAAAAAAAAAAAAAAAAAAGAAGGTCCTCAGCTCATCTCTCCCATTCCATTTCCAGGTTTCTTCAGCTGACAAGCAAAAAAAAAGTGTAGAGGGTCTTCAGTGGAAAAACATAACCTTACCGCGCTCACACTTCAAAATCTCTATCTTTTTCTATTTAGTGCCACTTACGTACTTCCGGGTTAAAAAAAAAAAAGTGTGGGGCCCCAAAGTGATGAAACCTTATGTATTCCTTTGTATGGTGCACAAAAAGTGTGGGGGCCCGAGTCCCCACAGCCCCCACACTTTCGCCGGCCATGCAATTGTGGTAATGTAAAAAGACTATGGACATTTATTATTTTTTTTTTTATACCCCCGCCAAACGAAGTTTGAAGGGGGTATATAGGAATCAGCGGACGGTCGGGCGGTCGGTCGGGCGGTCGGTCGGGCGGTCGGTCCGTTGCAAATCTTGCGTCGCCAACTACTTCCTCAGTTTTCAACCGATTCCCGTAAAACTTGGCACAGATGTGTGCCTTGGGTTGTAGATGTGCAAGACGTATTTTTTGATAGTACCCAAAAGTACGTTGCCATGGTAACGGCATATTATGGGCAAAAATGGGTACAAATCTTGCGTCGCGAACTCCTCCCACAGTTTTTGATCAATTTTTATGAAATTAGGTACAGATGTTCATCTGAATATGTAAATATGCAAGACACATATTTCCGCAGTGGCAAAAAGTGCGTTGCCATGGTAACGGCATGTTATTGGTAAAATATAGGGCAAAATGCTTCATGGCAAAACTGCTTCATCAGTGTTCTTCCAATTCTCGTGGAATTCATATTGAATGTTTGTCTTAGGATATAGGTCAGCATGACACATTTCTTGACAGTTACAAAAAGTATGTTGCCATGGCAACAGCTCACATATTATGAGCCAAAATGATGGAAAATTTTGTGTTGCAAACTGCTTCCTCAGTTTTTGCCCAATTTCCATGAAACTTGGTACAGATGTGTGCCTTTGGTTGTAGATGTGCAAGACGCATTTTTCGACAGTACCCGGAAGTACGTTGCCATGGTAACGGCATATTAATGGCAGAAGATCAAGGCAAGATCTTGCGGATTTAACTACTTCCTCAGTGTTTTGGCCAAAGCTTATGAAATGTTGTTTGGCGGGGCTATAACCAGTCGCTGTAGCGACATTTCTAGTTTTACATTGCTTGCACCTCTCAACTTCATGCCATGTTTCTTGCATTACTACTTTTTGGTTGCATGTCTTTCGTACTTGACCTGGGAGTGTAATCGCACAAATAAAATGAGTAGATTTTTCGATTCTAAAGGAGGAAATACACCACACTGATCCTACTTTACCAATCACGGTCATTTTTTTTTTTTCAGTGCTGTGAGAAGGGTACAACATCCTCTTTATGATATATTTGACATCTTCTATCATTATAAAGAATGGTTCATACAGAATATATTTGTACAAGTAGGTGGAAAAAGTGTGTGGAAATTCATATCATACAGTATGATTGTGTAGAGGAGACAAAAGGCTATTTACATGATGGCAGATGCATAGAATCTGTCAACATTCTGGTGTGGTAGTGCTGCGTATAATAATGCTGAATATATTTATATATTAAAGACTTGAGAAACAACAAAATGGACAAGTATTAAATGTGCCCTTTCTTCCTGTACTCTGTCCCCCCCCCCCCCCCAAAAAAAAAGGAGTAATATTATTATACAGTGACCTCCCGTTATAACGAACACGGTTATAACGAAGTAAAAATTTGGGCTGCAATGTTAACCACTCTATTACACATTTTTACTGTTTTTTTTTTTCGGTTATAACAACATTTCGATACAACAACAAAAATCTGCAGTTCCCGAGGACTTCATTTTAACAAGGAATTATAACAGGAGTCCACTGTATAATTATAAAACGAGGAATGTTGGCTCTCGCGAATTTCGCGAGGCCAAGATTCGTGAAATTAAAATACACATGAAAGTTCTTGTAGATCTACATGTACACTATACGCATGGAATGTTTGAGGCAACTCGCGAAAATATTGTGTTTGATACAGCAAAACATACAATATAACCTGTATATACCTACATTGTATCCAATTTGTATCAGATATTGACTAGCTTTTTTCGAAGGTGATCCGCAAGAGAAAATATCTGATAGATGTACTGCTGCTAAAGAGGGCAAAAACAGAAAGAGCTACAAATGTATTTTGAATCTTAGGTGCCCGATCACACCACCAAAGATATGCTTCTTGAAAATTGGTGGCCCAGGACATCAGTTTTGAATGGCCCCTTGCCAACGCCAAAGACGAGCCCTGCCTGTTTTTATCTACTTCTGTACAATTTTGTTGTAAGAGTGAGACAGTATACAGAGTCATACTGTCAAAGGGAATCATTTTGTGTTGTTTCCATGGAACAATCATTCTTTAGATTCACTGGTTTTTGCCACTTAGTCTACTATCAGATGTTCTACTTCCCACTTCGTCTATAAACACCATTACAACTAAACTCATTTGGTCTACTATCGATTTTGTCCTATTCCCGTTTGGTCCAATATTTTCACTTGGTCTAAAGCTTATTTTGGCTATTCATTTACCAGATTGTCTTATTGCAATTTTCTGTCCTTGGAAGTAAGCCAACTAAGGTAATGAGGCTAAGTGGCAATTTGGACTCTTAATGGACAGTAGACAAACTGGTTGTAGACTAAATAGGAATCTTAGACCATGTGGGTTGAGACTAAATGGCTAATTAGATGAAGTGGGAGTATACCAAGTGATAGATCACCAATGGACTGGGTCAGAAATGAACACAGAATAGTGTCATCTTTAGCTATATAAAAAAAAAAAAAAATCCAACGTTTTGATTTGTTTACTGTTTGTTTGTTTGTTTGTTTTTTAAAGGGAGCTGATGAAAGTCAAAGTGGCAGCAGAAAAGTAAGTGTTGAAATGGCGTGTATAAGTCTGTTTTCTATTTTCTCTCTCTGTTTTTGTTTTTTGTTTTTTGTTTTTTTCGTTTTGTTTTTGCTTGTCGGCTGGTTATGCGTGTGTATGTGTGTGCTTGAAGATGTGTGCACACACACAAAAAAAAAATACCGTAAAGTGGAAACTCGGTATAACAAGATCCTTGGGAACAAGATAATTTGTTCTTCATGTCAGGTATTTTGTTATATGAGGAGTTGATAAACACTTCAAAATAAAGGGAATGAATTCATTAGGACTGGAGAAATTAGTTTATGTATATGGGTATTTTGTTATATCAGATCTCTTTATATCGAGTTTCCAATGTACTACATACATGTAAGCTCAATTCAAAATAAAGGGAATGAATTCATTAGGACTGGAGAAATTTGTTTAAGTACAGTACATTGTACAGTGTATATATTTATTTAGTTATATCAGATCTCTTTACATTGAGTTTCCAATGTCCTAACCTCACCCCGCCTTCTTCACTCTCCAATAATTTTCTCTCTATCCCTTTCCTTTTGTTCTCTTCCTTAATTCTCTCTCTCTCTCCTTTTCTCTATCTCCAATCAACTACTGGTACCCTGCAGTGCAGACATCCACCACTTGAAGGGGAAGGCTAGTAACTGATCAGTGGGAATCAGTGGGAATGCTGGGGATGATTGTTCCCATCCTTGTGGGATTCATTTAAGAGTACATTATGTATCCATTGTTGTGTGAAAATTATTTGCTTCAGAATGATCTCATATTCAGGTAATGTGCAGTTTAATGTTTCCAGGTTAGCATGCCTGTATAGTGACGGGGCAATTAAACTGCACATTACTTGAATGTGAGACCATTCTGAAGCAAATAATTTTCACACAATAGATATATAATGTACTCTTAAATGAATCCCACAAGGATTGGAACAATCATCCCCAGCATTCCCACTGATTCCCACTGATCAGTTACTAGCCATCCCCTTTAATTAACCCTATTCTAACTGGGGGGTCAAATTGACCCCCCTGCCCGACGTTTCGCGCCACGATTTCGCAACGCGCAAAGATTTTGCCGGGTCGTTTCACAACTTTTTTTCATTGAAGTCTCTCGCATATTTTGAGACCAAATTTGCGACGTCCGGGTACACCGTTTTGAAGTTACGTAATGTTTTGCATATGCATGTCAACCAAAAAACAGCTCAAATTCATGATATCGTGTGCAAATCCAATGCAAATTGTGTTTTTTGGTTAAATTGATATAAATTAGATTATTTCAACTTTTAACCATTGAAATTAATCAATTCTAGTGTAGATAAGCCTGAAAAAGTGCCTGCAACAAATTTTGGCAAAAAAAAACAATAGAAAACAAAAGGTCGAAAAAACAATAAAATACATACGAAATTAACAAAACAATAAAAAACAAAAGAAATTGATTTCGATTGTGCTAATTTTTTACAAGAAAATTGTCTGATGTGTCTTGAGGAATTCTGACACAAAAATTTAGCAATCCTCCAGTCTTTTAGTGGAGTTATAGGTGAAAATATGATTTCATGCACAAATTGGCATAATTAATTTATTAAAAATAGAAAGGCAATGTTTTTCTATTGTATGACCACGTTATCTTGTAGTTGACATCCAGCTCTATCTTCAGGCAAAATTTCGCGGCGATCGCACTATCAGCGGCCGAGATCTGAAGGGGGAGTCAAATTGACCCCCCCCCCCCCTCAGTAAAAACTTGGTCTCAAATAGCCCAGTTAAAATAGGGTTAACCCTTTGTCTGCATTGAGTGCTGTCTGTCACAATAAATCCCATAGCATTGTACACACTGTCCAACGTCCCTGTCACAAAATGGGTTACTGTATATGCCATATATTTGAGAGTCTAATTTTTTGGAAATCAGAACTTCTCAACAATTTCGCGAGTGGTTAAATTAGCGATTGTGGAGGACGGTACTGAATGGAGAAATGTCCACATGCATGTAACATTCATGTCCGGGACGCGGTGTGATATGTTTGTATGTTTTCAATAATTTTGCAAATAGCACGCAGCTTGCAAAATTTGCGAAATTAAACTCCTCCCCAAATATTCGGCGTATACAGTACCTAAACTCTCTATCACCACCCTTGTTCTCCACATGCTCAATGCTTCGCTATTCACAGGACAACACCAGACCGTAGCACATACAGCATTATATACCATGTTCTGCTCTCGTATTTATTGGCGTTAATTGGTTCCTGATTATGCATTTTGATAAAAAAAAGAGATGAAATTCTGTTTTTGTGTTTGCAACGTACTAAGTTCATGGATTTTTGCAATGTGCAGAACAAAAGATGTGGCCATAATTTCATACAATGGAACCAACCCACATTAAAATGTCTAAAAAACCTGGTCTTTTGACAGGAGATTGTACTTACAATACAGTGAGACGATCATTGCAAGATCTTCTGGAACAAAAATTAAACTAAATATCTGAAGACTTTACACACATCGTTCATTTCTCCTCCATCGAACTCACACAAAGCTTGTTTTTGCTATAGAAGAGCATGAAACATCAAAAATCTCTACAGTTTCTTTCTTTTCTATTACGTGAAAACAAAAGCTAAAGAGAAAGTTGAACGAACTGAGAATTGACGTGCATGGCCTAACGTTGATTCTTCCATAGAAATCTATGTGTTGTGCAAAGCAAAACTTGTGATCTCATAACAAATGGTACACATTGTACAAATGTACACCTTATAATAATGATTATAACAAAAACTCATGGTTTGTAAAAAAACAACAAAAAACTAAAGATGGTGAAAAAAAAAATTATTACAGAATCAGCAGTGCATAACTTCTATGATATTTTCCCTTCTAAAGTGATAAACAAACAAAATTAGCATATATTTACAAACATGTATGCATGGTGACCTACATACATTACTGGTAAACATACAAAAATGTCTCATTCTGCCTATCAAAATACATTGTACATACAATTTACCATGAAGCTTTAATACATTGTAGTTGTACATATAATTTATCATGAAGCTCATCTTCTGAATACACACATACACACATACACACACACACCTTGCTTCATTTTGCAATCTTTAAACAAAGAAGAGAACTATATCAGCTTTACAGACATACAAAACTTGCAGTCCTGTTAACACTCTAGCATCATTGAAATCATTTACATTACAGTCAAAGTCAAAGCCAAACCGTCTTTGAAATTTTACACAACTCTCTTGAACGGAGACTACCAAAGAGAGAGAGAGAGAAGAATGAAGAAAGAGAGATAGAGAAGAAAAGAGAAGGACAGATGAATAGAGGAGAAAGAGAAAGGAGAGAAAACGATAGAGGCATAAACCTGCCACAAGCCACAATAGTCTTCAGGAAAATAACAAAAATTGAAAACTTCTGCAAAAGAACGCAGTAACAGCATGTACAAAATATACAGCGGTAAGTTCCGACTTTCACACAAAAATCACCCAGCTTCATCTATAGCATGACACACTTGTCATTCTTGTCGAACAGCTCGTCGCTGCATTACAATCTACAAGAGATAGAATCGCAATCTTCTATATTCTATCTTGGAGCCATATACTACAATAAGTAGTTGCAGTGTACATTACATGTTCACTGGCCTTTGGTAGGAATCTTTAAGTAGTTAAAATAAAAACAAAAACACTACTTGCTATTCAAAAGCAGCAAGCCATGAATGGTATACACACTCTCCTTGACAAAATGTACAATGCATACTAAAGTACTGGTGGTAGAACAAACAAACAGATGAAACACAAAATACAAATAAAACTCTCTAAAATATGCTTGCATTCAAATGATGCTCAGATCTCAAACCGGTCTCCTAGACTTTGGAGCACTCACAAAATCCCTCCAGGTCCGCTCCAAAAACACAGCTTACTGTTACATGGATATTCATAAAAGCTATATGCATCTGTTATGTGCAGCTAAATGATTCTTTCTTCCTATAACATACACCTGTACCACCTTCTCTTTCTCACTATTTAAAGCAAATAACTTAGTAATACATATAGACAAATGGATTACAGTGGACAAGAAGAACCTATCACAGTCAAACATCACTTCTTAAAATCTTACAAGATTGTTTTCCCTCTTTAAAGTTCTCCCTCGCTACAAAGTAATCCACAGAAATGGTAGATACAGTGTGTGTGATAGCTACAATCATTTTTCTTGGAAGAGGTTCATCTGATTGGCAAATCTCTGATAAAAGCAAATTCTCTCGGACTGTAAGACTGCCAATACCCCATCTACGGCAAGTCAACACCAGTCTGAAGAAGCCTGCAGAAAACAGTAGGCAAAAGCTCACACAAGGTAAAAGATTTTTGATTGTAAACTAATGAAATTTGCTTTTATTACCTACAATCATTGTTTGAACAGTTGGGGAATCATTACCCATGGACACCCTATCACTACAAGGTCAAAGGGACCACCAGTTTTACTTCGTTATAACTTGTGCCTTGTAAAGTTACTAAAAATAAGACCTGCTACAGGAATAGAAAATTGGTAGCACTGAGGTTGCCACATTCAAAGAGGCACCTCGTATGAAGCGAGATCCTTATAACGTAGTGTCCTTTTTTTTCTTCCTTTTCCTCTTTTTTATTTTTGTTGCCGTTGTTGTTCACAGGCTGTTGAGTCTGCTCTGCTTAACAGCATGGTGCAGTCCCGGTATGACAAACACAGATACAAAATTCTGAATACAACAAAGAAGAATCCAGGCCCCAAAATTATGTGCTGTTTTATTTTTCATTTATTTGTGTGTGTTTTTCATCAAGATGTTTATTTGATCAGTTATAATAAAATTTTGATAAAGGAAAGAAAGCTTAGTCCACTCTGTCATTTCTTTCAATAACAATGAATAAAACTGGTGTACATGTACCCACTTTGGCAAGGATACAGTGGACTCCCATTATAACAAAGTCCTCGGGACCGGCAGTTTTCTTTCTTTATGGCGAAATTTTGTTATAACCGAACAAATAAACAATAAAAAAAAAGAGCGCCTAATGTTTTGGACTGATTTTTTCACTTCGTTGTAACCGGAATTTCCTTATTACCATGTTCGATATAATGGGAGTGCCCTGTATATACAAATAACTTTTAATAATCTCA
This sequence comes from Diadema setosum, assembly GCA_033980235.1. Classification (NCBI taxonomy): domain Eukaryota; kingdom Metazoa; phylum Echinodermata; class Echinoidea; order Diadematoida; family Diadematidae; genus Diadema; species Diadema setosum. The sequence goes on from CM067065.1 coordinate 35,217,898, forward strand.
AGGAGCTTCTATAAAATTTTCAGGCTTTGCTGTCCTTTTCTTTTGTCTCATCATTAATCATTTATTTTCAATAAGTAGATAAGTCCTGATGGCTTTTTATCGATTGTGACATTAAGGGTGTACAGCGTGTAAATGTGAGCATACAAGTTTACGAACGTGCCAATCTACTACAGTGAAGGCACTGTGAAGTCTTACAATGCATGAATTACAGAGGGCGGACTACAATCAAACATCCGTGCCATCATGGAAAGTTGGTCGCTGCAAGCTGAGGTTGGTCAAGCATTGCCATTTCATTGTTGGGATTTTGCACATCCACCAGTGCGAGGAATGAAAACCGGCAAAAAAGCATAAAACTTTACACACGTCAGCTTAATTTGTACATCATTTCGGCTTGTTCAAAAATAATCACGATCTAATACAACATGCTAAATCATTCTGGAAGATTTAAAAAAAAAAAGTTGTCAATTTGTCTCAATTGTGCAGCATCAAAGGCCACACCTCCATCTGGATATTGTCTAGCAATGACGGACCAACCTCCAAAAACCGTTTAACTCTTTATGTGCCATGGTGGAAACCCTGTGTGCCACATTATTCTGAGACATTAGCGTAGTCATGCTTTTGCAAGTATTCTGTTTTTGTTTTGTTTTGTTTTTTGTTTTTTAAATATATGTAACTTTTATCGATTTCTGATAAGCTGGACATGTAGTGAGCAAAGTTGTGAAGAAAATGCCAAGATTTGCTTTGATGTAAATTGCATGACAAATCTATGATTGTTTTTCTTTCAAATGACCAGTAGCTATATTATTGTAAAGGCAAGACTTTTTCACACAAAACAGTGACAGTAAATGACAGTAAGCAACACAGCTTGCTAGTCAATCATCACATAAAATGCAAGCTATATGTGAGAGGAAGGGAATCGTGATAAACGCTTTCATTGTACATCGGCATTTGGCGATTTATTGATCGGTTTGGGCGGATTTGTGCGTTTGAGCAGAATATGCTAAATTGGCATGCCGCCGACTGAGTAGGGTGTGAGAACGTGGCACATAAAGAGTTAACTGGCAGAGGAGCGTTGTGGCATGGGAGTGCACAATGCGAGTTGGACAGCACACAAATCTTTATGCGTGGGACAATGACAGTGCTACAGCTAGAACCAAGACAAAGATGTACCCTTCAGTTCTGCATGCAACAAATGTGAGCTTGGGGGGCGGGGGGAAGAGAATCTTCATTTATACTTCAATCCTTGTGGAAATTAAAGAGAATATTCCTCGGTAATGTGATATTCAAGGACATTAATATTAAGGATTAGACTGAAGAATATATACATCTTGATTCATTTCTTCTTCTTTTTTTTTCAGGAAGACAGCAAACAAAATCATATTTCCCCACAGCAACATAAGACATTCTATCAAAATGCAGCTACTATTTCCTGTTGATGAGTTTAACTGCCAATCAAATTATCAAAGCAGAAGACAATTTTGACAATGATGAACTTGAGATCACAGATTTAACTTGAAACCACACATTCCTATGATCAGTACTAGTATGTCTATTCACTTAACATCAGAGAGAAAAAAAGAAAAAAACAACAACATAATGATGACTAGTCATGGTCCCAATTTGAGGGATTAAAAGAAAATGGCACCAAATTTCTTTGGAAATTAACACTCTCGTCTCACTGAATACAATATCACATAATATATCTCTAACATTTCTTTTATCAGTTTGTGTAACCATCTCCTTGTATTCCAACCATTTTGGGCATAACACAAGACTGAATACAGTTGAACCTCTCGTATCCGGACAAGTCGGGACCGGGGCTCATCCGGATGAGGGATTTGGCCGGATACGGGAGACTCAATGCTTTATACATGTACATATACATACACATGTAGGTCCTACTGATGTAGCCCATTGTAGTGCCACATGTAGTAATGTGTATACTGCAACCTTTTCATTGTTACACTCAGTAACAGACCCCAAAATAGAGGTGTATGTTAATGTTGAAAGTAATATGTAATTCATGTGTGTTTGTGTAGGAGTTCTCAAGGAGTTGGGAATCCCCCTTTCCTCCCGTAATTATTTTTAAAAAAATCACGGCGAGATTGCGTCCGTATAATAGACAGATCCGGATAAAGGGAGGCCGGATAAGAGAGGTTCAACTGTAACTTAAATACACACATATATATTGACACACCTCAAAAAAAAAAAAAAAAAAAAGACCAAGAAAAAAATGATGGGTCATTGTTAAAATCCATAACTGTGAATACCATCCACAGACTTTTATAATGAATACATTGTCCTCAAGGGGAAAGTACTGTTTGATGTCTACACAAAATTTGAATACTCTTGAATAAAAATGTGAAGTTGTTGAATTTTCAACCCAAAGAGATGTTAAAGTAGTATTTCATTTAGTGGAGGTTAATGGTGCAGTGGGTAGAATACATGAAATTGCAGCCTAAATTTTGAGCATGTTATGAATATTGGATGCATGACAGATCATTATGAACAACTCATTGTGCAGAGGGGGGAAAAATTAAAACTGCAACATTTGTGCCTTCATACATTCAGATTAAATTTAAACTCTGAGAAGAGATAAGCTTAACCATTTTAGGAGAGTCACAACACAAACATGTTCACAAGACAGACCCTAGAGGGCAGCAGACTGGACATAAAACAATAACAAAATATGTATTCATCATCAATTTGAGAGCCTTACTTCACAACATAATGTTTTTCCACTGTATCAAATTCCACGTTTTATTCCCCACCTTTTCACATCGCTATTATGTCATGTGATATTCAAAAGAAATTGCCTTCATCCTTTAGAGTAACTTTGCGCTGATAAAAAAATTATAAAACCATTAATCCACACCTGAATACTACTATAGCAAGAATACAATCAAAAAGCAAGACACAAATGATATCATGACGGAGGGAGGAAGTCAGGGTCCGTGAATCGGATCTCGGATCTCGTGGCCGCTTTGCTCTACACCCACGAGTCCCCGGCCGGTTCCCCGTCAGCCTCCAAGTGGACGTTGCCGCCGGCGCTGTAGTCGTGGACGCTGCCCGCGGTGCTGTAGTCCCGGTAGTTGCCGTCGTACTGGTCCTGCGGCGGGGCCGCGCTGCCGATTCGTATGGAAGAGTAACCACTGTGGTCTATCTCTGGTTCGGGCACCTGTTGCCATCATGGTGGAGTGAAACCAAAATTCGGGTTTGTTCACTTGGGACACACACACACACACACAAATGATGGTGGGAGGGGGATTACCCTTACAGAGTGGAAGAAACCCATTTTCTTATTTAAAAAAAAAAACACAACAAAACAAAATATAAAAACAACAACAGAGCAAAGTTAAAAATATACAATTACAAAAAAACACAAAGAACAAATGAAAAAGAAAAAAAAGTCAAGGTTTCACTGTTGTTGTTTTTTATCACAAAATGGAGATGCAAGTGACTCCAATTATAACAAAGCCTTCGAGGACATAAAATGACAATTTTGTCATAGCCAAACAATATTGAAATCTATATTTTAAGGATATTATACAGATATATTCAGGGCATGAGTTTTTTTTTTCTTTGTTGTTAAATGTATTCACGTAGACTTTACTACTCTTGATTGAAATGCCTGAAACAAACAATGAATGAATAATGGGAATAGGGTATATATTATAAACATGTAAAAAAGAAAAACAGCCAAATAAGTATAAAAATACATGATTGAATACAACCATCATTTTTTACAATAGGATAGAATAACTGCACTGTCGCTCACCCGTCCATAATTTGAGACGCCTCCCACTGTTAGCGTTTTCCTGCCCGTGGTGGCGTAGGGATCTTCTTGGAAGTCTCCCATGGGTTGCATGGAGATCTCCTCCCCGGGGATGCTGCGATCATCTACAAGTCTCTCTAAACGGAGTGAGGGGGAGGGGGGGGGGGAGCATTTGGAGAGAAGGCACCAAAGGTTTGTTTACTTGTCTGTCTGTTTCACTGTCTACTGTCATCCATCTACAACACGTCTCTAATGAAAGGGAAGATAAACCCCAAGAGCAATGTGGATTGAGTGAAAGCAGCAACATTAGTAGAACACATCAGTGAAAGTTTGAGGAAAATCGGACAATCGATGCAAAAGTTATGAATTTTTAAAGTTTTGATGTTGGAACCGCTGGATGAGGAGACTACTAGAGGATATGACGTATGAGTGGACAACAATACAAAGAAAATATAAAGGAAATTCAACAAAAATTCACTTTTCTAGAATCATGAAAGAGCAATGGACCAACCTCTTTCAGAAAGCAGGGGGAATAATTGCTACCCTTAACATATGTCAATATCAAGTTGATGGAATTTGTAATTTTCATGAAAAATGGATTTTTGTAGAATTTTCTTTATATTTTCTTGGTATTGTTGTCCACTCATACGTCATAACCTCTAGTAGTCTCCTCATCCAGCGGTTCCAACACCAAAACTATAAAAATTCATAACTTTTGCATCGATTGTCCGATTTTCTTCAAACTTTCACTGATGTGTTCTACTAATGTTGCTGCTTTCACTCAATCCACATTGCTCTTGGGGCTTATCTTCCCTTGAATGGCAAAAGTAGAACCGAATGGAATAACTTTCAATGAAATTTCATCGCTCATCAATCTGAAGATTATCCAACGCACATCTTTCCCTCCATAGAAAGGTTCCAGTTCAGTCGTTACTCCTGAATAAATCCTGTCTTAATGTTAATTTTTCTTCTCCTTCTCTCATGTAAAGTGACTCATTATGTTCTATAACAGTGCTGTCAAGTAAATTATGCTAAAAAGGTTCCCTGAAATACACATGCACGTTGATTTGTGTTGATTCATGATACCCTCAACATTACTTTTACGGTGAAATGCTAGAAACATTTCATATAGTTCAAACTAATTTTTCTTCTATTTTTCGTCAGATTACTTGGATACGCCCACAAAAGATCCTTCCAAACCAATATTCCTCTTGTGACCTCATCTGTCAATCATTGCTAAAATACTGACATGTTTAACAAAACACACTGGCATGCACCTTCCCCTCAACTCAGCAAAACTTGCATGTTTCTGTGATATTAATGCGACTAAAAATAGACATGGCGAGGGAACATGCAAATTATGCTGAGTCGAGGGGAAGGTGCACGCCAATGTGTTTTGTTAATCATATTAGTACTTAAGCAATGATTGATAGATGAGGACACAAGAGGAATATTGGTTTTTGAGAGCGTATCCAAGTAATCTGAAGAAAAAAGAGGCGAAAAATATTAGTTAAAAATATATGGAATATTAAGCAAATAATCAATGTTGGTGAAGGTGATGGAACAAACTACAGCGTATCACTTCCGAGGCGATCTGGATGTAGCTATCTTTCCGAAGCACAGCTGAGGAAAGATAGCATACACATTCACATCGCCAAGGAAGTGATAGTTTGTCTCATTGCCTGAAACTAAAAGTTGATTATTTGCTTTATATTCCACATCTAATGTCCTAGACAGTCCCATTTTATTCCACATCTCAAACCGTTTTAGCTGTCTTTAGGTCTCCTTAGGGCTTAGGATACGTAGTTTACTTTAGACGTATGCACGTAAATTACAAAACAATGAATTTGGTCCGCGCACTGCGCGGCACCGACAAATAAAAGTGTGTTGCACTGTGTACTATCTTGTGACCCAGGTCAAGTGATAGTCCACAGTGCAATGCACTTTTATTTCGTGCGTCCTCATCTCGCGTATTTAGGACTGTATGGACTGAAGAGATCAGCGAAACAAAAGGGACTATCAACATACAGTGTAACAAACTTTTCTTCTCAGGTGATGTGATGGGCAAAACTACGCTTTATCACGTGATCAGCTCTTGACCAATCCTATAGCAAGATTCTTTTAATAGTATGTGGAATATAATTCTAGATATTTGTTTCACTGCAAAAGTGATGCTGAGAGTATCATAAATCAACACAAATCAACATACATTTCTATTTCAGGGAACCTTTATTAATAGTTTGATAGATATGGCAGCACCTCAGTATCAGCACCCTTTCTTTGATTTTCTTTTCTTTTCTTTTTTTTCAATTGCAAAAATGTACCTCTGTTGCACATTCAAATACTACTTCCAACGTATCAACTTTAAAATCAAACAAAACTGCAACACTCTGGCAAAAGGTAGTAGGTGACAAACATACTATTTCTGTCACAAATAATGTGACATATTGTATTTGCAGTGTACATGGGCATTTCTGCCAGGTAATGATGGCCTGATAGCAAAGTCTTTGTGCAGTCATAGTGCCTCTGCTGAAAGGCGGGCAGCCATGTGGAGCAAACATTAAAAGGACAAGCTGATTAAATGCTTTAAACACATATTTCTCATAAATGCCTGCCCAGTACACTTGGGACTAGTCTTCAACAGGTTAATGCTGCACATTTTTTTTCCATTTTTTTTTTTAATTATCATTATTTTTTATTCATTAATCATTTTTTTTTTTTTTTTGATGATGTGTCACTTCATCACCTTTGCCAGAGAAAGACAGAAAAGTGTTAATGGAGGGTAAAATTTTGCAATGATCTGTTTGTTAGGAAGCTTTGACCCTGAGAGTATTATACACCTGAAGTCAATTCCATTTATCAGATTGCAAAATGAAAAAAATGTTAAATGACTATGATGTAAACATGAATTAATAACAAATCAAATAAAATCAAGAATATGCATATTGTAAAGAATAATGTTGTTATCAACAAAGAGGCTATGCCATAAAATATTACCATGAAGAATCAAATAAAACAACCAGATAAATGAATGTGAGCACATTGTAAATCTTGTGAATTTCTGCTCCTTAGAATTTGGAGAGGAGTGGGTTGCTGAAGTTAAACATGTACAGTAGGGGTGGAAACTCAATACTTTGTATATCTAATTAGATCCTGTACCACTGAAAGTGATCTGCATCCTTTGTGGAATGCCCCCTCCTTTGTGTAGAAATGAAACAGTCTGATATCACAGAAATTACAAGAGCACAGGGTAATTCCATTTTGTGTAAAGGGATGGGGAAAGGGAAGGAGGGGAAGGGAAATACATGTAACAATGAGCACAGGGATATTCCATTTTATGTAGGGGGAGGTAAGGAGGGGAAGGGAAATAACACTGAGCTCAGGGCCATTCCATTTTATGTAAAGGAGTGGGTGACGGAAGGAGGGGAAGGGAAATACTTTCCTGTATTCACTGAGCACAGGGTCATTCCATTTTATGTAAGGGGAAAGGAGGGGGGGGGGGTGAAATGGAGGGACTGCATACCTTGGCTGTTCATGGTGGATACACTCTCCCGTGTATAGGGTTCTAGACGTTGAATTAGATCCTCCTCTATACATAGAGCAATGAGAGGGTATGGCAAGCATTAGGCGAAAAAAAATATTAAAAGCAAGGTAGAAGGGGGAGATGAAAGTATGTCTAGTGCAGCATTGGTCCACATTTTAAGCATCAAGTTCTCTTGATTGTATTTTCTTCTCTTTTTTTTTTTTTTTTTTTTTTCCTTCAGAGTTAATTTCCAATTTAATTTTGTCAGGAGGAAATTCACCAAACAGATTGCGGTTCATCAAAATAGTCTGTCAATGTTCTCTCTTTAATATGATTCTAATCTTCACTTTTTATTGTCTTCTTTTTGAGAATATCTCGTCATTATTTTGTACACAGTGGTTACTGGAAAATGGAAACGAACAAGAATGTTATTTCATCAACTAGTAAAGCCAAAGGACATGCACACAATGTTCACACCATGTGAACCAATACTACACGTGCAACTTTTCAGATATCCACCAGGCAGTATTATTGTGAATATACTTCGTAACACTTGTTAAATGCAGCAGCAAAACTAAATATAAAAGGGCAGATCTGAATAGTGGAACATAGAGTATGTCATAGGAAAGCAAGGGTGTATCTGGAAGCAACCTTCCTTTGGCAATACATTAGCTGCCATCTCGTACTGAAGTTTTTGTTCTTTTTTCGTTTTTGAATTCACATGAGAGATTGTGCTGAAAAAAAACCCAAAACAAAACGAGATAAAAGAGGGCACATTATTCTGAATGTATTACTGGAAGGTAATGTCATGATGAAATTTGTGATGATCCAATCAGATAGATCAGTTAAGAAGTTGGATCCTGAATCCAAACGGTACAATCAAACCTGTCTATAGGCGGGGGCGGACATCCGGGCATTTTCAACATGGAGCCCTAGTAACCGACCCGGCCGATGAAAACAAATGCGTAGCGACCGTACCTTAGTGCAGCGCTCAGCAATGCATCGCATGCATAATACACGCACGGTACATGCATAATGCACTGCACTGAATGAACGGTATACGCTAGTGTGCTATTATCGGTTATTTTTGCACAGCTTTCTGACATTTTTACTGCAGATTCGTACATCATTTCATCGTTTGTTTCACATCCTCACAATGCCTCGAAGTTGTGTTGCGTTTGGCTGCCATAATCATAGTCTAATGTTGGACAAAAAACGATCTTTCTTTGAACTTCCAAAACGTGATCGCAGTCCAGAAAAAAGGAACCGGTGGTTAGCTGATATCAGCCGGGAGAATGAAGACGGATCCCACTGGAGTCCAGTGAAGTCAAGGACGATATGCTCTGAATTCAAATTGCTGGAAGTAAATGATAACCGACTACTAACCAGGTGTACTCGTTAGGTACATGTACACATCGGCGAACTGAATGTCTGGCCACGACGTAGGGTCATTGATCTGCGGGTACACGGTAGCCCGACCAGACGCTGTTAATACGCTACGCGAATACGTATGTACAGCGGCGACTGGGCTGTGTATAGTTAGGTACACGGTAGGGACAAACTGCAAGGCCGATGGAGGACAGTTTAGTCTCGTATCTCTCCTTTGCTTCCCGTGAAAGTTTATCACAGTAATCGAAAGACATCTTATAATCTATGAAAGCATATTTTAACTGAAACAATGAACTAGATTCAGCGGTAAATAAAAGTGAAATGAACATCATTAAACGCGACAGTAGTAACACAGCGTGAACTGACAGCTCCACTGTAGATCCACGTAAACTCCCGTTTATGTGTGCTAATGAACGGTCCCATATATTGCAATTCGCGTATTGTATGACACGCTCGTTTGACGGCTATTGTTTTCATCGCACTAAGGGCAGCGAGTTCGTCGCTATGCGGAAGTGACGTCACTCCGCCCCCGCCTATACTGGCCACCTGCTCTATACAGCCATGCAACAAATCCCCTGAGGGGAAAAGCCATGTGAATGATTCTGTCTATAGTGGCCACCTGTCTATAATGGCCACTTTTTCCCCCATCTCCTTGGGTGAGTGGCCTCTAGAGACAGGTTTGACTGTATTTCAGTTTTGGATAAACTTGTCAAGAAAGGCTGCTCCCTTCCCTTAGTTCATTCAGCCAAATGCACGACATATATATGACATAATTATACATGTGCAGGTCAAATAAACAATTCATAAACATGCAAATTAATGAGTACACACTCTACATGCCTTCTATGCCATTTAGGGGATATGCACCTGTATGTACATATTAAAGTCAATACTAAAATGCAATGTTATTTGTTAGTCTTGGCTATGTAATATACACGTAGGTGTTGTATAAGATAGTACAGTAATCAAGATTGAAGTCAGCCACAACTCTTCAAGATAGTACCATGCCAAAATTATTATGGCTGTGGCCATTGACAGCCTAAACTCATAATATCTGTGAATAGTGAACGTTCAGTGCTGGTTATTTCATAACCTTACAACAATGTGTGCATTTTATAAAGATGGGTATCTGTTACGCATCCACTGAAGAGACAAAGTATGAATTTAGAAAAGGTTCAGGAAACTTCCATCAATAAAAAAGAAACAAAACTCCTCTCAGATAACAAGTAAGATTATGATAATTCACAGCATTTATGATTTGTATAGCGCTATTTATCTCTCCTAGAAAATACATAAAAGACGCAGATTTCTCTAGGAGAGTTAGTAAATGAATGTCTGGTGAAAAGAAAAGAAAAAAAAAACAGACTTGGGTGAAGCTTTGAAGTGTTTGAGATAAGTGACAATTAAACCGTCTTATCAAATGCTTTTAAAATTTGAAGCTAAGAGAGTAAGAGAGAAACCACTGCTTTGTAATACTAAATGTGATCAGCAAATGAAATAATAAAATCTGACCATACGCCATAATTTGAAAGATTTTTTGGTTGGAGATTTGGAGAGGATGTCCAGTCAAGGACATTGCGCTGTGATTATTCTTTCAGCTTGATATCTATGGCACTGTATTCAAAGAAAGTGATATTGGAATTGTACAGTGTATGTGGACAACTTGCTGAAAAGCAATAGTGCATTAAAAAAGAAAACAAACAAGTTAATTACCCTTAGGAGCAGTGATTAAAGAAAAAAAAAATGTTCGAGTTATCACATTTGATGCATATGTGTAGGCCAGTCGCATCACAAAACATCCTACCATATAAACATTTTGCTATAAAGCCTAAAATGTAAGGAGATTTCAATGTTTCACTGGTTTAGTCTAGAAACAATTTCATTGTAAATATTGTTCACATTTTGCATATTCAACAATTCTACTTATAACATTGCTTATCCTGATTAGAATTTTAACATTGATTGTTTCTATCCCTAACTTGCATTTTATAACTATTTTGAAGCACTAAAGCTGGGTTTTTGTTCAATCTGCAAAAGGTGAATAATACCTCTCATATTTACTGGAACTGATTGACCAAAACAGAAAGAAAAAAAAAAATCAGTCAAGAAGTTCGTCAATTTCAAGATTAATTGCAAAAGGGGCTAAGAAAAAAAAAAAAAAACAGGAAAAGAACTTTGACCACTGATTTTTTCTTTTTTTTTCTTTTTTGCATATAACTATTTAATGTCTATTATAGATATCACGAAAAAAAACAACAACATGGGGAGAGAAAGTGAAAGAGATATAGTTGAAGAGTTTGTTTGCAAAAACCGATAAGTCCATATTTGTCAAATGGAGATATTTGCGATTAAAGGTCAAGAAAAATAAAGAAAATAATAAGAAAAATTTTGCTTCTTTTGACCATACCTTCAAAAATATACCTTTATATGTAGTGACCAAAATATCATTTAAAATGTATTATTTTGTACTTTATGACAAAGACCATACTTCAAAATCTTCAAAGATGGACTTATCGGTTTTTGCAAACAAACTCTTCAATTGCTGGTAGAGACTACCCCAACAAAACAGAAAATGATTCTTAGTACAGTAAGAGTGAATATTTTCGCATTTTGTGCTCGGCCTGGTAAGATTAATTCCCTGCGTTTTTAATTCTGCGGAATCAAGATTTTAACAGGGAGGTGGAAGAAAGATTTTAACTACTGTCAGAACATATGCATGCAAAAATAATTCGTGTGCTTTTATTTTCAAGATAGCTTCCGATTGCGCGAAATGGGCCGCGAAAATTTTTTACACCACGAAAGTTTCCACTTTTACAGTACTAGAAGAAGTAAATTATTTAAAAATAAAAAAAAAAGCTTGTCCAAAAGTCTCAATAATAAACATTCTCATATGAAATTTTATCTAATTGCTAATCTAAAGATTCAATGAGCCCTATTGGGCATCATTGTCTACATGAATACATTAGTAGAGTGCTATAATGATAATGCCTTTTCCAAGTAATTAGAGCAACCAATATTAGAAACCACAGAGAAAGAATGAAAAAATACCAAGATGAAAACCGGTATGTGCATTTCCAGGACCTAATATAGATACATACTTGATTATATAGCATTAGAATAATTCTTTTTGAATATATATTTGCTTAATTAAAGGAATATTGAAGCAGTTTCATTCCCAGCAGAAAATACAAGACAAAGTGAAGTAAGGAAAAAAAAAAATGAAAAAAAGAAGCGAGAAAGCGGCAGACCAAAGAAGCACTAAATATATCATGCTATGCAAGATACAACATGCATGCTAAAGACTTCACGCTGTATTTGAGAGAAGATTAACTGCTTTGTATCTTCACTTCAGCTTTGTATAAATACATTTTTTCCTTCATAGGTCCTTTTACCTGATGACCTATAGGGTCTGCCTGTGTGTGGTCTGCCATTGAGACTTGCTAAAGATTACAAGAATAAAATGATAGAATTGACATCATGCATTAATTCAATGCTTTGATATCACCCACATATTCACAGTAACAATACTGCATTGCTTTTAACACTGTTGATTTGACTCTTTTTTTTTACACATTTTGTTTGTTTGTTTTTCAACAGACAAAAAAATGTGTACAGATTATGGGAGGTGAAACTCTGGTGTTACATCACACTCCTGGTTTGAATTTGCAATGTCCTTACCAAAGTTTAAAAGCAGCATGTCTCTGATTGATTTCAAAACTGATAATTATCCCTTGAGGACGAGCTGATTTTGCCACAATATGCATTTCCCATAGACAACTGCCCGAGTATACTTGGGACTCGTCCTCAATGGGTTAAAAACTTTTAAAAATATCAAAAAGGATCATTGTTTCTGTTCTTTTCTTCTTCAGATCTGGACCCTGATGCATATTAAAGATGTGTGCTTCAAAAAACCTACAGTGTACAACAATTTCAAGTACTATGACAAAGTCCTTTGGACCAGAAGGTCCATTGCACAATGCTGTGGTAGTGAGTTTTAATATTTCAATTAAAATTACAAAAATGTTACCTACTTTCAAAATACCTCTTTTTTTCTTCCTGCAAAATGGTACCTAGTCTGGTACAAATGTACCACTAATACAAGAGTGGAGACGGAACAAAGAAAAACCCTTAAAACAATTTCAAAAAGACATATTAGCAGAAAAACTAAATCCTTTTTTTGTGTGTAACATTTCATGCATAAATGCATGCATATTAGAACACTTCTTTAACACTGTAAGGTTTATCAGTCCAATGCACAGCAGAAATTAATCAGTTATAGTGCAACACCTACATGTACAACAGTAGTTGTGTTCCTTTTTGATATCAAAACACAATGCAAAACATGTCAATAGACATCCCCTCATAAAAAAAAAAGAGAAAACAAAAATGTGTCTGACTTTAAATGCTCATTAAAAAAAGAATGCAGGACTGAAGTTTAGCAAACTACCAACATGAAATATATGAAATATGCAATCAACATTACATCTGAATAATAATAATAATAATGGAAAAAAAAAATGATGAAAATAACTGCCAATCTCAAATTTTCACAATGCCAGTAGAAGTTGCGTCAAAATTGCTTAGAAAGAACTCACTAATAATGAGAGTGATGTGGAAGATAGTCCTAATTGGACATTGGGGATATTCAGTAGGCCCTAAATGCTTTTAAAAACTTTCACAAATTTCCACCATGTATTATATCCTATCAAAAGTGTTACACCACACTTACCGGCATTGTAGTCCGTATCTACCGGCCTCTCGTCGTACAACGGAGCCTTGTGGTAGGAGTCGTAGGGGTCATCAAACGGGGGCGGGGGCTCGTCGGGATGGACGTGGGTCAGCTCTGGGGCGGGCCTGGTGGGTTGGCTGGGCACGTAAGGCTGGTGGGCGGGCTGTGGGGCTATTAGAAGGGCGATAGACCAAAAATAAAAAAAAGAAATCCACTTGTTGAATTTGTGTCACATTAACCTGTTGGGGACGGGCTGATTTTGCTGCAACACGCATTTCCCATAGACACTTGCCTGAGTATACTGGGGACTCATCCTCAACGGGTTTACAACAGCCATTCCTCTGCATAGTTAATACTGACATGGGGTGTGTGAGTTATTACACACACTAGGGACAAAATACTTTCAAGAAGCAAGAGCTTAAAGGGTGTGTACAGTTCTGGTCGAGGTGAGGATTTAGCTTTTAACGTTTTGCGAGATATTCAGAAATCACTCTATGAGATGTCAAAAAGCATGCAATTCTAAGTGGTATCAACAGTTAATTCGATGAAAATCGGTTTTGAAATGGCTGAGATATCCAAAAACAAGGTGAAACAAAGAGATCCTAATAAAGTTGTGGCATGTCGCCTTTTATTATTAGCACTTTTTGGGATATCTCAGCCATTTGAAAAACAATTTTCATCAAATAAACGTTGAATCCTTCTTAAAATTACATGCTCTTTCATATTTCATATGGGGCTTTTCATTATCTCACTTAGGAATGTTCAAAACATGAATCCCCACCTCAACCAATACTGTACAGTCCCTTTAAATGTTCTAAATAGCCAAGATATTTTCCTGGCATTTGTTTAACCCTTTGTGTGCTAAAGCATGTAATAACTGTGACTTGCTACTGAAGGCCATTTTGGGGGCATTTCATTATCCCCCCCCCAAAAAAAAAACAAAAAAAACATTTGTAATTGGGCTGCAAGGTACACCGTGTACATGTACATGTATGCTACTACTGCCCATTCTGATGCAAAATGGGCAAGTGCTTGTACTGTTTAGGATGCAAATTTTAGGAAGAGTAAAATTTCAGAATATCTCAGAATGTACGTAGTCACATGTGGGCCAGTACGTTCATAAAGGGGAAGAACTGTGATCAGTCCCACATGTTTACTCTAATGTCCGTATGCTAGCTTAAGCCTTCCTTTCCCCAATTGTGCTGTACAGTGAGTAAGAGGCACCCCTTTTACACTAACTCACCAAATTTGGCGGGTGCAGAGTTTGCCCTGCCCAGCTGATCCTTGTTCTCCACGTCGCTGGCCGTCGGTGGCAGAGCGCCATCCGGCATCGTCTTCTTCCGTGGCAGCGTGGTGAAAGTGCTTGACGTGTGGAACATGCTCTCATCCCAACCGTCCTTCTTGTACTGAGGCCGCATGTCCTTGTAAGACCACAGCATGTATAGCACCTGGTGTGTGTCGGGGATGATATTGAGGTTTGTTGAAAAAATCGCAAATCAACATTTCATTCATACCTTTAATTGTATTTTTCTTTAAATTGTATGAATTTCAGTTAAGAATTAGATTGTGCTACTTCCTAGACCCTATTTTAACTGGGGGGGGGGGGGGTCAATTTGGGGGGTCAAATTGACCCCCCCTCAACAAAGATTTTGTCGTGTCGTTTCATGACTTTTTTCATTGAAGTCTCCCGCATATTTTTAGACCAAATTTGCGACGTCCGGGTACACCATTCTGAAGTTACATGTCAACCCGAAAACGGCTCAAATTCATGATATCGTGTGCAATTCCACTGCAAATTGTGTTTTTTTGTTAAATTGATATAAATTAGATTATTTCAACTTTTCTCCATTGAAATTAATCAATTCTAATGTAGATAAGCTTGAAAAAGTGCCTGCAACAAATTTTGGCAAAAAACAATAGAAAACAAAAGGTCGAAAAAAACAAAAAAATAGATAAGAAATTAACAAAACAATATAAAACAAAAGAAATTGATTTTGATTGTGGTACTTTTTCACAAGAAAATTGTTTGATGTGTCTTGAGAAAGTCTGACACAAGAATTTAGCAATCCTTCAGTCTTTTTAATGGAGTTATACACTATGTAGGTGAAAATATGATTTCATGCGTAAATTTGCATAATTAACTTACTAAAAATAGAAAACCAATATTTTTCTATTATATGACCATGCAGTCTTGTAGTTGACATTCGGCTCTATCTTCAGGCAAAATTTTGCGGCGATCGCGCAATCAGCGACCGAGATCTGAAGGGGGGGGGGGGGCCAATTTTGACCCCCCAGTAAAAACTTGGTCTCAAATAGCCCAGTTAGAATAGGGTTAAAGGGATGGTACAGTATTGGTGAGGATGAGAATTGGGCTTTTAACTTTTTGCGAGATACCAAGAAAACACTTATGAAATAGTACAGAGCTAACCATTTTAAGAGGAATTCAATGTTTATTTGATAAAAATCGGGTAAGGAATGGCTGAGACATCCAAAAACAAAGTAAAACAAAGCGATCGTAATAAAGTGTGGGTCCCACACTTATTAGAATCGCTCTGTTTTGGCTATCTCGGCCATTTCAAAACCAATTTTCATCAAATACACATCGAATTCCTCATGGAATTACATGGTCTTTCATATTTCATAAGAGGTTTCTCATTATCTCGCCAAAAAATGTTAGAAACCTGAAATTAGGTCTCAACCAAAACTATACGATCCCTTTAAGAATCTGATTTTTTTTTTCTTTGATTATATCTTATTGTTACGCGCAGTTGAGCATATATATGCTTCATAGAAACTGCGCAATATACATTCACAATTATCATTATCATTATTATTATTTTCAGGTGATTCTGATAAATGGAAAAAGCAAAATGATTGTAGACTTGAGAAAAAAAAAATCTGAAATCAGATTTAAATCTACAGAATATCATGCCTAGTGTGTTGAGAGAGAAAGAATGAGGGAGGCAGAGAGAGCCAGAGAGAGACAAAGAGACAGAAAAAATATAAAGGATGAATACACAAGTGAACAAAAACAGTTTTTACTTCAGGGCTTCAGGGGAGCTTCCACATTCTACGAAAAGAGGAGAACGTCAATGAAATGCTTCAATACAGAGTATAAATACATCCGTCATTTAACATCATAGTGTGCCAACAGCAGAATACAATAAAACATTTGGATGCCTGTGTTTTTAGGCATTGTTTTCCTTGCCTAATTCCTATCATTATTTCATTCATGGCAATGGGTAATGATTGTTGATATACATGTATGGCATATTGGAGTTTGTCTCTACACACTATTTGCATTTCATGCCACTTCATTACTGTCCACTCATATCATCTTTTCAAAAGAGATGCATCCATTCTTCTAAAAAAAAAAAAGAAGCTTCACAATAAAAAAGGTGTACCATAGAATTATACTTATATACATTAGATGTGTCAGACTCTTCTTCTTCTTTCTCTTTATTCTGGTGAAGTGTTTCTTTTAATTATCTTTTTGTTGTTATACCTTGTATGCAGCCTTGACTACAGCAGCAGGATAAGCCCCTTTGGTCTTCGTGAGCGAAACGAGACGGTCAATTCCGGACGCACCCCTCAGTGACCTGGGAGAGGGTGGACAGTGGCAGGGTGAAGATTTTTTTTAAAAGGGGGAAAGAAATTATTGAGAGACTGAAAATTATCAAGAAAATATGATGGCTGTTAAATGAGAAATTCACAGATGTCAACAGATGATCAGGAATCTGACTCCAAGCAGCTGTCGATCTTTTGATTGTGTCCAGACAGGTGCATTTTAGCTAACGGTGTACAAATCAAAAGTTTGAAGAGAAAATAGCTGAAAACGTACAATGCACCTTTGGGCCTCTATTTTGCCTGTGAGATGACGGTTTCAGACAAAATATTATTAAGGACAGAAACAGCTAAAAGAAACAATCAACAACAAGATGCTTCCAATACTAAATGAAATAAAAACTTACAGTATGGTAACTTATTTGCAATCCATTCACTGTAGTGCTGTAGAAGCTGCAATAGAACTTTTAATTCTTGCTTCACATGCATACCATTTCCAGCCATTATCTATGTTAACTTGGCAGCTCCAAGTAAAGTCTATGCAAACTTCAGACTCTTGCACAGAATGGGATGACAATATTTTCAAAATAAATCATGAGAGAAGAAATATTTTGCAGTAACATATACGATACAATAAAAAGTAACCCTTTTTATGACTTTACGACTAATGTAAGCACTCACTTTGCATTCTCCTGGTTCTTAGAGATGAGCTCGTGCATGGTATTGAGGATCGCCACGATGGTTTCATTGGCGGAAGATTCTGTCGGGATTCTTCTACCGGTCCTAGATGCTGGTAGTCTTTCCACCAGGTCCTGCATGCCATACTTGCCTGCAGTGGAAATCACAAAACAAAATAGCAAACAAACAGAGAAATTAGTGAAAAAAAGACTTTGTTTGATATCTCAAAACAAGGTGAAGGAGTAGGCAAAACAATATATAAATGTCAGGCTTGAAAGAAACTATTATGAAAAGAAATATAAGACGGAAAATCACAGGCAGCAAGGGTTTGCTGACTCCAAATATGCTAGCAAATGTCATACTTGCCTTATCATTACTTGAGTGAAATGAAATGCAAACCTTTTTTGTTTTTTTCTATTTGATATAGGCCAACAGGGAATGAAAATAAACCAACAAGTCAATAGAAACTGGTTGCATACTATAACAGAAGCATTTTTGTTGCTCTTAAAACACAAAGTTCATGGCCCTTGAGAGATACACAATACATATTGTAGAAACTGCACACATGTAATGTACATTCTTTAAAAGCCTAAATGGCTGAAATCACTCTCACACCTATCAAACAAAACAAAAAAAAAAAAAGAAAAATAGAAATGAGGACAAATAGCTACACAGACAAACAGCTAATAAAGAATGGAGACAAGCATTGTATGACTATTAAATGACTCCATGGACACGACACCAAACATGCAACTACAGGGAGATACGTGGCATTACGTGCAACATGAAGGAATTTAAAGGGATGGTACAGTATTGGTGGAGATAAGAATTGGGCTTTTAACTTTTTGCGAGATACCAAGAAAACACTTATGATGTAGTACAGAACATGCCATTTTAAGAGGAATTCAAAGTTTATTTGATGAAAATCGGGTTTGGAATGACTGAAACATCCAAAGACAAAGTAAAACAAAGCGATCGTAATAAAGTGTGGGTCCCACACTTTATTAGAATCACACTTTTTTTGATTAGTCTCAGCCATTTCAAAACCAATTTTTATCAAATAAACGTTGAATTCCTCACAGAATTACATGCTCTTTCATATTTCTTAAGATGTTCCTCATTATCTCACCAAAAAATGTTAGAAACCTGAAATTAGGTCTCAACCAAAACTATACGATCCCTTTCAAGACAAATGGTCTTGAAACAACTGTCATTCAAACAAAGACAAATTTACCCTTTTGAGGACAGTTTGATTTTGCTACAACACGCATTTCCCATAGACGCTTGCCCGAGTAAACTCAGGACTCGTCGTCAGTGGGTTAACACTCTCACCGATAAGCTCCTTGTTCCGCGGATCCATCGCCAGGTTTCGCAGCGCCTTGGCGACCGCGACCAGCACCCGGTCGTTCTTCATCCGCAGCAGCTCGACCAGGATGGGAAGACCTTTGACCTTCCGCATCTCCGCCCGGATGTACATCGCCCACTGCATTGTGGGTGACAAAATAGGAAAAGGGATAGGTGTCAACATACTTTTGTCAATAATGCAGCAGCAAATACCTGCCAAGTTTTCTCCATTTCAAAAGATCTAAAAACCTTGTCACCTTTAACAGAATTTGTAGTAACACAAACAAACAAAATTCTTTTGCTAGTGGTTTCTCAAACTCTGGATGCAGAATGTTGATAGTGAATGATTGTCGATATTTTCATGAATTTGTAGCTTTGCAAATATCACTCGATTTCCAAAATTTGCAACAAAAAAAAAAAGACATACACATTAAAAAACAAGAACACTGAACCGTATCTCCCACACAATAATGCCTACTATAGTAGGATTTGGGTTGACAGTAATCAATATAGTTTTTGGTCAAAGCCTTAGTTAAAATGTCAAGAATTGGCTTTGTCCTTTTCAGACTCTTCCAATCTCCTTCGCTCCCTCTCTCCGTCTTACGTTCCACTCTCCGGCCGAGATGTTCTGTATCGTCCCCGCAGCAGCCTCCAGCGAGGCGGGATTGGAGCAGTCTGAGAGGACGGTCAGGTAGGGGGACACGATGGACGGTTGCCATAGCAACTCGGCTCCCTTGACGTCTTGCTTCAGGTTGGGGATGGGCATGGAGGGGTTCCAGGTTCCCGATTTCCTGCTCAGAAAAAAAATCAGAAGAGTTTTATAAACAGAGATTAGGGTACTGACAATTCTAGGATTTCAATCTTGGAATGAATGTCAGTGATTAATGTCCATATTACATCACATAAATACATGCACATATCTGTGTTTGGTATTAAAGGACATACATTGTATGTGACCATGCACCACAAAACAAACAAAAAGTCGCACCCCTTGATTTTATGTGAGGACTAAAAACAGGTGAAATAGATCAACTATGTCAATCTTGAGTTTCCATATCTTCTGAAAGAGTCCTTCTACATTTTTCTTTAGTTTGGGATCGTAACACGAAATTAAAATGGAAAAGTGTGTTTTCAACAGTTTTTCTACAACCGCTTTTTTTAGGAGACTATAGAATGATCAGGTATGTATTAGAGGCCCCTTTTAATTTCTTGAAATCTTTTGTTCACTCTTCACTTTCAAGTCTAATTTTTGAAAGAATAATGCTACTGCTTTGTAAGTTGGCATTAGTCATGGACAGAATGTATTGATAGAACATGCTCAACTTCAGCTTAATCTGAAAATCCCTTCATTGTTTTGGCTCCGGTGGTTTACATACTTTGTTTTGTCCCTGTCATTGCACAGCTAGCGCGCTTGGTGAAAGATTAAGCGCTTGAATAGACCCTGTACTTTAGAGTCTCTTTTCTCAGTTTATAACACTTTTCCGAAGTGTGTGCTTTCTTTCCAGTATTGAGGTATAGGTTAGGGGAGTCTATTTGAATTGAGTTATACATCATTTTAAAGCTTAGAGTCTGCTCTTTCAGAATCTGCCCTTAACTAAAAATCCATGTCTGGTGACTTTTTGTTGGTTTTGTGATGCAGGGTCACATATATGTTTGATTATCATGTGCTGATGTGAATTATGATAATCTTTGTCATGATCATTAAGTATATAAATGCAGTGGAGCAACTAAATGAGAAAAAAATGGACTTAACTCTTTATGTGCCATGGTGGGAAACCCCCTGTGTGCCACGTTATTTTGAGACACGAAGGTAGTCACGCTTTGAGAAAGAATTCTGTTTTTCTAATTTGCATTACTTCTACAAAATTCTGTTAAGCTGGACATAATAGTGAGCAAAGTTAAAGAGGAATACCAAACTTTGGTTTCGTATACAATGTATAACAATTCTATTTTCAATTTTTCTTTTGAATTACCAGTTGCTACATTACTGTAAAGGCATGACATTTGCACATAAAATAGTGACAGAAACTTAGAATGTACACAAAAATGTAGTTGGGAACACCGCTTGACAGTCAATCACCAAGCACACAGAATGCAAGCCGTATGTGAGAGGAACAAAAGCGCGAGAAACGCTTTGATTGTACTGCGGGATTAGCAATTTATCGATCCGTTTTGGCGGCTTTGTTTGTTGAGCAGAATATGCGAAGTTGGCACGCCGTCGACTGAGCCGGACGTGCGAACGTGGCACATAAAGAGTTAAATTGAACTGCTTGAATTGAATAACAGTGTACTATTCAAAAGAAGAGGTTGAATTTGTAGGACTAGACATGCATTACCTTCCCAACATATAACAGCTACATCTAAAACACTGGGGACATTGTTGCTATCAACCTAGCAACACAGGCTTGAAAATGTGCAAACATAGTCAGCAGTTTTCTGAATGATGAGTAAAATGGGCACAATGTACAATTGTGGGACAAGAAGTAAACAGACACAAACCGTGTCAATCATCGTGTTTATGTCTGTGTTAGTGTTGAATTTGTGTCCTTGTCCACGTCCATGTCTAGGTTTACGTGTATGTTTGAACCAGTGTCAGTGTTAGTGTTAGTACTGGAGTCAGTATGCCTGCTATTTGCATCCCATTCTGCATTTGCATCCATATCTGCTGCATGCCTATGTCGGCACCCAGGTCTGCATAAATGGCAGTGTCTACAATGTACATCTGTGTCAGAGACAGTGTCTCTGTTTGTGACAGTGTCAAATCTCTGTGTCTATGTCTGTGTCAATGTTTTTGTCAGCATTTGCATCAGTGTCTGTGTTTGTGTCAGTGCCTTTGCCAGTGTAAGTGCGTGTGTTTGTGTCAGTGCCTTTGCCAGTGTCAGTACCTTTGCCAGTGTAAAGTGTCAGTGTTAGTGTCTGTGTTAGTGTCTATGTATTTGTGTGTACACAAAACTCACCCAGCTGTTCCATTCACTGTTGTGGCCTGAGCATCTTTCTTTTTACTTCCCCCAAAACATATGAGAGAACCACTCTGTGGTGAACCTGTGTAGAAGGAAGAAAAATACAGGTTTAAACAAAGGGAGAAAAACAACTACAATTTCAAACAAAACTAGAAAAGCACTTTGAGAGCGCAGACCTCCGCCAAGCATGCAGCTCATTTCCACCACTGATCTTGTTCTTCCATAGAGATATCAGTGATTTCCACCCTTACGTACTTATAGCATTGTGTGCTGAAAGTCGCCCGATTTCCCAATATAGAAGCCTTTGTTACGTCATTAAACTCTCAGCTGTACAGCGTGCCTCGCCCTAGCAGAAACTAGAGCACGCACTTTTTTTTTTTTTTTCCCTTCCACAGGGTTCCTTTATTGAATAACATCACGCACTTTAGTGCTCGCACTTTAGAGCACGCACTTTAGTGCTCGCATGCAAACCTCAAATACGCGCAGCCTGAACTCCCAAGTTCATTGACCCTACCTGCCAAAATATCAAAAATCCTTCATAAAATCCCCCAAAATTCTCGACCCACTACCAAAAGTTAATAGTTTGTTACTTGTGTCATTCTCAACCTTTCCTGCAAATTTCATCTAAATCCGTGCACAACTTTCTGAGCTATTTTGCACACGGACAAACAAACAAACAAACAGCAATGAAAACATAACCTCCTCCCTTGGCGGAGGTAACAAGTAACAAACAAGCAGATGCATTAAGATGAGAACATCTCTAAACAAACAAGTGAACAAACAAAAGCAGCATTTGGAATTATGGTATGCCACACCACGCTAACCATATTTGTCAGTCACTGCTATTAAAACTGGTATGGTCAATTGTACAGTAACATGCTCCTTTCTATGAGGCCATGTGCAACACAGTATAAATTTCAGAGAATCGGACTTCATTGTTTTGTTTTGCTTTTCTTCCGACATCTGACTTGGCACTGTCAACCATTACAAAACAATTCCTCCCGATGATTACAAAATATATTGTCGCTGGGGTGACAAGACCTTGTTTCTGCAATGACTTTTTTTTGATTAATGGTCAAATAATGGGTTAAGTGATGTCCTGACCAAATCCCAACTGTCTTACTCCAAAAATGAAGCCACCACGGCATGTCAAAGGAAACGCTATACCATTCGCTTAATAATAGTGCTTTGGCCGCCATGTTTTTTGGCTCTCCTGAACATTTGACATTTTGTAGATACGAGGTCTTGTCGCCCCAGCAACGCTATACGTCAATAGTTCAACCCAGCATAAATACATGAACACACATACTGCTACAATGTATCGTCTCTCTCATATTTTTCACGCCAACAGAGAGTGGTGGAAAAGAAGAAATGAGATACACAAAAACAAAAGACAAAAAAAAAAAGAGTGAGAAGGGATGGAAGTGAAACATGAATGAATAGAAAAAGGATAGAATCAGCCCTAAATATAATTTTGGCGACAGAGGATGTCATGACACATAATTTTGGCGACAGGAGATGTTTTAGTGAATTTTACACTTACAAGCTCCAGAGCACAGAAATACAAAAGTACCTACTGTTATTCACATTCTCCATTTGAAGAGAATTTACAGGAAAAAAGCAAAATTATGAGTCCCGCCTGTGGCAACAAATAGAAGTTAAAAACAGAGGCAAAAAAAAAAGAAAAAAGAATTGATCAGCTAGTCTCGTTTCCAGACTCTCCTCACCTTTCTTTTGCTGAGATGGATGGTCTGCGTTGACGGACGTCTGGCGGAGCGGCACGGCGTCGGGATGGTTGGCCTCGTTGGCGATGCGGAACGTCAGGTTCCGCAGGATACACAGCGTGTTCTCCATCACCTGGGAAACGAAAATGTCAAACGTCAGACCTTCAACCACAATCTTTTGTATTATGGGTGGTATCTTCTTTTTTTTAAATCAAAATTGTTATTTTTGAGAATATCAGTCGACTCACAAACTTCACAGAAATGAAACAACTATAAAAGAGACCATTTCGTGATTTCACTTTGCGCATGAGCAGAAAAAGGTCACTTGTACCAACAGGCATTTTGATTTGATCTCAGATTCACTGAGATAAGCATCTGTGATGTGATGATTATTGATGTGATCCTTGTCTAAATAGTGTTTGTTAGCACATCCACCAGACAGTAAGCCTGGTATTTGGTAATATCCAAAGAAAAGGGTTGCTATTGCATTCATTATAAAACAAACAATGAAATGGATGCCTGCTAAAATATCCACTAACGGGTTATTGTGGTCAACAGGTTTAATGCAATTTCATTTTTTTTTATTAAACACAAATTCCATAAAGTTCTATGCGGGGCAAGCTTATGCAACATGCTACTTTGAAAGCGAGTGAAGCCCCTAACCGACTGAGAAAAAAGAAAGGTCATTTGTACCAATGTGTACATGAGCTAGTTACAAACTACCTTATAAACTATGTATCTGGCTGTCTTTTCTCAGAGTTACATGTGACCGTGCATCACAAAACAAACAAAAAGTCGCACCCCTTGATGTTACATGAGAGCTCAAGAAAGGTGAAACGGGTAAACCGAGTCAATTTGAGTTTTCCATATTTTCTGAAAGAGCTATTCCTCTTCTACATTATTCTCAAGTTTTGGATCATAAAATGATTGGGAAAGTGGATTTTCAGCAGTTTTTCTACAACCTCCTTTTTGGTAGAGTAGTATGATCAGGATTCTCTTCGAGGCCCCTTTTTCATTTCTCTAAAATCCTTTGCACACTCTTCACTTTCAACTCTGATAACTTTTGAAAGGATAATGCTACTCCTTTGAAAGTTGAAGTTTATCATGGACAGAATGTGTTAATAGAACATGCTCAATTTCAGCTTAATCTGATAATCCCTTCATTGTTGTTGCTACAGTGGTAAACATCATGTTTTTTGTCCCATTCATGGCACAGGTAGCACGGCTTAGAAAAGATTATGCGCTTGAATAGATCCTGTACTTCAGGGGGGTGTTTCATCAACGCTTGTCAGCGCCGACAACTGTCGCCGCTGACCAATTTCAGCAAAATCCTTGGTTTTGATTGGCTGAGATGCTCTGGTCACTGACTGTTACTATGGTGATTCAAGTTGTCAGCGTCGACAAACGTTGATGAAACACCCCCCAGAGCCTCTTTTCACAGTTCAAACTTTTCCAGAGTGTAGGCTTTCTTTCCTATATTTATATATGTTAGAAGAATCTGTTTGAATTGAGTTATACATCATTTTAAAGCTTAGAGTCTGCTCTTTCAGATTCTGCCCTTAAGTAAAAATCAATATCTGGCGACATTTTGTTGGTTTTGTGGTGCAGGGTCACAAATGAGTGCAAAAATAGATATAAGAGAAACAAATAATGCTTCCTGCTTCCTGCAATGATCTCTGTTTTACTGTTTTACAAATACTGTAAAAGTGGAAATTTTCGGGGTGTTGAAATTTTCGCGCATTTCACGCAACCAGAAGCTAGTGTGAAAATAAAAACATGCGACCATTTTTGCGTACCATATGTTCCAGTAGTTGACGTCTTGATTCTGCGGAATTAAAAACACGCGAAACTCTTCTTACCCGGCCAAGCGTGGAAAAATTAGTAACGCAAAATTATCCACTTTTACAGTATGTCAAACAGAGATCTATACTATTGTAAATGCAGGGATGTAGGAAGAAACGGAAGATTTTGAAGAGCAATATTCACTGTGAGCTTAACCTCACCTTGCCGTCAAGGTCATTGGAGTGGATGCCAGACTTGACGAGATGGAGAAGGGTGTCGACCATTCCCTCACACTCCCGCATCCTCCGCCTCGCCTCCAGGCCGGCTGAACTGATGTTCCTGTACAAAGGACAAGGAGCGAGAGATGATACCGGCAGAGATGCAAACATATCCCTTCCTATTAACCCTTTCTGTACCAGGAACATTGGACACTGTGTACAATGCTATGGGGTTTTCTGTGACAAACAGTACTCAAAGCATACAAAGGGCTTATAGAGTAAGAGAGATTCCAAAGTCAAATCAGAGGGAGATACTTGTGTGTCACATACTGTATACGCCGAATATTTAGCGAGGTTTTTATTTTCGCAGGTCGGGTGCTCATCGCGAAATTAAAGACATGCGAAAATATTGACTCTGATCACTACGTGAATGTGATGTACGCATGTACATTTCTCCGTTCAGTACAAGACTCCACGATTGCGAATTTAACCACTCGCGAAGTTGTCGGGAATTCCTGATTCACAAAAATTTAGACTCGCGAAATATATGCCGTATACAGTTTATCTCCAAAGATCACCGAAACTTTCCTAAATCAGGGAGATAATCTTTCATGTGACTCTCTCACACACAGGATCTCCATTTTATGACCTATCCGAGGGACAGCCTGTTTCACCTCTACTAGAGGGGATGGAATGATTACACACAGCATTGCTCAGCAAGATGCACAGTGATCTGAATCCTCGATCAAAACTCCATGCATTTGATAATAATCTTGCTAGACAGATACACCAGTGACTGGGCCACCTAGCTTCCCTGATTTGTAGATTTCCTGTCTTACCTGAGGCAGCCGGTGGCGTTGATCAGGGTCTTCGACCAAGGCGTCCCCTCGTCCTTGAATGGACTGTTCCCGCTGGGCTTCCAGCCAGACTCCGGTATAAGAATGTAACTCAGCAGGACCACGAGGGCGTCCTCCATGATGCTCTTCTTCAAGGGCTGGAAAGAGGTCAAATGTCAATGTACATTCAAATTGTTTTAATATTGAGGAGCAAAACATTCTGAAAACGATCAATGTACACAAATGATCAGACAAATACAAGCAACTGAAAAAAAAACAAAACAAAAACAAGCTCAGCTGGTTTATAGACACCCAAAGATTGAATACTAGCAAGTACTGATCCATTCTCTCAAGAAGACTGCTCAAATTTCTATCAACTTTGACAAACAAAGCAGGATATCATGATAACAACTGAGTGCAATGCAGTGAAATCAGTAGACTAGAAACTATTACGTGCAACTTTTATAATCACTTTAATTATTTGTTTCTTCTTTTCAAGACCCCATAAAGACAAATCAAGGCATGACAAATGAAGAAAAGACAATAATGTCAGTAAAGGGTGGCTTCAAAGTTAACCAGGTAACACTTACACTGCCATTATCACCAACTCTGTAAACCTTTCGACATAATCTTAAAGGTCCAGTTTACCTTTGGGAGCAGTGATTTTAAAAAATTTCAAGATATCACATTTGATGCATATGTGTATAGAAAGTCTGTTGTATCACAAAACATCCTATCATATAACACTTTCGCGTTTTCTCCTAAAATATTAGGAAATATCAGTATTTTTCTTAATAAACCGTAACTGTAGATGGTTTAGTCTGGAAACATTTTTATCATAACTAATGTTCACATTTTGTGCATTAAACAATACTGAACATCGATAATACAGATTCAAATTTTTAACTCACATTTTAGAACTATTTTAACCCTATTCTAACTGGGGGGGGGGGGGGTCAAATTGACCCCCCCCTCAACGTTTCGCGCCATGATTCCGCAACGCGCAAAGATTTTGCCGCGTCGTTTCATGACTTTTTTCATTCGAGTCTCCCGCATATTTTGAGACCAAATTTGCGACGTCCGGGTACACCGTTCTGAAGTTATGCAATGTTTTGCATATGCATGTCAACCCGAAAAACGCTCGAATTCATGATTTCGTGTGCAAATCCAATGCAAACTGTGTTTTTTTGTTTAATTGATATAAATTAGATTATTTCAACTTTTAACCATTGAAATAAATCAATTCTAATGTAGATAAGCTTGAAAAAGTGCCTCCAACAAATTTTGGCAAAAAAACAATAGAAAACAAAAGACTGAAAAAACAATAAAATACATAAGAAATTAACAAAACAATAAAAAACAAAAGAAAATGATTTTGATTGCGCTATTTTTTTACTAGAAAATTGTTTGATGTGTCTTGAGGAACTCTGACACAAAAATTTAATAATCCTTCAGTCTTTCTGATGGAGTTATAGGTGAAAATATGATTTCATGCGTTAATTTGCATAATTAATTAATTAAAAAATATGAAATCAAAATTTTTCTATTGTATGACCATGTAATCTTGTAGTTGACATCCGGCTCTATCTTCAGGCAAAATTTTGCGGCGATCGCGCGATCCGCGGCCGAGATCTGAAGGGGGGGTCAAATTGACCCCCCCCCAGTAAAAACTTGGTCTCAAATAGCCCAGTTAGAATAGGGTTAAAGCACTAATGCTGGGTTTTAGTTTCATCTGCAAATGGTAAATTATGTCTTTAATAGCATTTTGAGTTTCCTAGATAGTAATCTGTGCACTTGGTGTTTGATACTTGTATGATGCATCATCATACATACATCATGTAACATGCATACATCATGTTACATCACACCCAGAAGACTGGTGTATTTGACTTACCTCTGAGGAGCTGAGATTCCAAAGTGTCCCAGCTGCCAGCTCTTTGGTCTGATAGAAGAAGAAGAGGTAGGGGAGGTGATATGACCAAATTAATGAATCACAAAGCAGGGAAATATAGTGAAACCTCAGTAAAACGAGGTCTGGTATAGTATAAAAGTACTTGCTATAACAAGGCTAATTTTCCAGGTCCAATTCCTTTAATCCGTTGAAGGCTAGTACTCAAGTATACTCAAGCAGGTGTCTAGGAAATGCGTGAAATCAGCCAATCCTCAACAGGTTAATATTGCTTTCGTGTTATCCCTGATATATAACGCAATATCGAATATGATGAGGTAATTTCAGTAGTCCAAAGCAGGAGGTTCAACTCATTATTGGGGTGGGGTGGGGGGAGAATGTGGGGAATGCTCTCAGGGAATTCATAAAAGGAACAGACAGTCATCATTATTACATTGTATATTGTATCTGTTGGAACTCGGCCATCAACTCACAGGTAAATCATGACTTAGCAGTGGTTGCTTTTCTTCACCTACTATTATGGAAACTTGGAGCCCACATTTCTCTATCAAGATCATCAATCCGGTTCTATCCTTGCTATCAAACTGAATCACTTTGGAAATTCCTCACTATTAAAAAAAAAAAAAAAAAAAAAAAAAAAATGGCTGGTAACACCATTGCTCACCAAAGCTTGGTGACCTTTGAACTTTGAAGGATCCGAAACAGGCAAATGTATAAACAACTATACGGACACACAGCCTAAAGTTAAATGTATCATGCTCCATTGCAAGGTGGAGAGGGGAGGGGGAATACTAACCCCCCAGCAAAACAGTAGACAAATAAAGAAAGATTAATAAACAAGGTAAACCAAAATTGTACGTTTATGTCCAGCAATGAACTAGAAAAGACGGGGACAAAGATACTTGAAGCTGACTCACCTCTGGGTCATCTGATGTCCGGATCAGCCTGGCCAGCGCCGGTATGCCCCCGTTTCCTTTGATCTTCACCTTGTTCTCTTCATGCATTTTACCGAAGCTGAGATTCCTCAGCGAGCCGCATGCCGACCGGTGGATCTCCGGAAGCGGGTTGCCTAGCAACCCCACCAGTGGCTGGATACCACCATATTCCCTGTGAAAGAGGAGTGGAAGATAATGAGACAATTTCTTACATTATTTTTCATTAACATAATGTATGCAAATATATACATATCTTTTCTTAAAACACATACAAAGTTATCAATATTCCTCTACCAGCACAACGCCGCATTCACCTCCTCTTGATTTCTATAATCAAAAATTTAAATGAAGGAAGCAATTTTGTGAAATATATATTCACAAGCCCTGTTGACTACATTTTCCATGAAATTATTCAACCTCAATCATCACTGCTTGTAAATAAAAGATATGTATTCTAAGTACTTACTGTACAATCATCTTATACACATTTTGTAACCCAGCATAATAATTATATAAGGATGAAATTACAGAAAATAAAGGGAGAATGCAACTTGTTGGAATAAGCCAGTTCACAGTTCTAATCTGAGCATATGCAGTTTAATGTCATGCAAACCTTCTCTTGAAATGGATTTACAACTTAGGTATTCAAAACCTACATGGAGATAGGGCTTCATGACAACTGTGTTGTGAATGAACCAGGTGCAGATTGGTATTTACAGGTGAATGTGTATTGTTTCTTTTCAGCAACATTAACAAAAGACATTCATGCAGCATTGACATGTAAATTACCACTCCCTGCACTGCTGTTTTCAACTGCTCTTCTTGAAGACTATTCCATGTTTTGCAAAGACTGTGGTTGGAGAGGTCATTGCAGACTAGTGCTAACTGTGAACTGGCTTTATATTGCTAGTGAAGAAATTCTCACCACAAGGATGACATACTGACCTCGTTTTCGTCTTAACATCATCGTTCTGGTATGAGAGATGTTGGATGTAGCCTGCCGCGTGGGCAACGATGGACTGGTTCTCGTGACCCAGGTAGTCGATCACTTCCTGTAGGTCAGGTGCCCTCCAATCACCTGTTAGAGTCAAGAGCCAGAGGAGAGAGAGATTGGTGGACACTGACATGAGCAGAGGAGTATGAAGAGGAATCCAGTGAACAAGTCAGAGCAAAGGAGTTGGATTCACAACTTTCTTTGCCCTCACCCCCTTTAGTATTTTTGCTCTTTCTCTCTCTCTCTCTCTCTCTCTCTTTGTTTCTCAATTCATTCTTTCCCACAAGCCTTTTACCTCCACCAAGGGAGGAGGTTATGTTTTCGTTACCGCTTGTTTGTTTGTCCGTGTGCAAAATAACTCAAAAAGTTGCGAACGGATTTGGATGAAACTTGCAGGAAAGGTTGAGAATGACACAAGGAACAGATGATTAAATTTTGGCAGTAATCCCGAAACTTTTACGGATTTTATGAAGGATTATAGATATTTATAGCAGGTAGGCTCAATGAACTTGACCCTACCTTGGGAGCTTGGGAGAGTTCAAGCTGTGTATTGTTTAGGTTTTCATACGCGCACTGAAGTGCGTGCTCCACTGTGAAGCGCGACACACAGCTGAGGGTTGATTACATAACAAAAGCCTTCGATATTTGGGAATTTGGATGATTTTTAGCATACAATACGTATGGGTGGAAATCACTGAACTCTGGAAGAACAGGATTATTGGTGGAAATTAGCTGCTTGGCAGAGATCTGCGCTCTCCGAGTGCTTCTCTAGTTTTTTTTTTTTTTTTTGCTGATTTGTTCTTTCTAGGTCTCTTTCTTAATATTTCTCCTTCACTGTTTGTATCTTTCTGTCTATCATCTCCAGTTCATTTTTTTTTTCCTTTTCTCTTCTACCTCACTTTCCCTGATTATCTCGCTTTTTTCTTCAATCTTTTTTTCTTTTCTACTTTTCTTTGTTTCCTTCTAACTCTTCATCTCTCTCTTCCTTGTTTTCATTTCATCTCTTTCTTCCTTGTTTTCATTTTCTTTTCTTTTTTTCTTTTTTCTCTCACTTTTCTCTTCAAAGATTTTGTTCTTTTCCCTTTCATTTCTGGATTGTAAATATTTGTATATTTACAAATCATTTACATTGGCAAAGGTTAGACACATATCACATTTGTTCCACTTGGCACAAAAAAAAAAAAACACAATAGAGACACGAACGGGACAACTAACAAAATCTGACCATTTGACCGTAGGTGAGAACAGTGTTCCTTGTATACATACACTCAAAACAAAACACAGGACATGTAACTCATATGATGACATACAAACCATCTATCTTCTACCCTATATCCTTCTACCCCTCAATATCACTTAACATGATAATAGAGCTAGTATCTATTTAAGTACTTTCTCCCATTTCAAAACCTGATGTGGATGGCACATCTCAAAATAACTGTCACTTTACAGCATTATGAACATATCACCTGCATCTACCCCAACGAGTATTAGTTGACAAAATATTTCTCATAATACATGGGTGTATCTACACTATAATAACATGTACATGTACAAGGTGTACAAGGTTAAACCAACATGTATACTGAGAGAAGAGTGTGTACGTTGTACGTGTGACAAGATTCACATTTCACTTTTACACAAAGTGAAACAAAGCAATGAATGTTTAGGCGTTGCATCAAAATTATGACAAGCAGGATCCTGAGGGATCCTGCTGGTCATTATTTTGATGCAATGCCTAACATACTGACAAGGAAAACACATGGACAATCATAACATAAGAAACATCTACTAGGACTTGGAACATATCATTTACATTGTAAGAATACTATAAAACTGGATATTTTCGCATGAGTAAATTTTCACGCTCTGCCAGGTACTGCTAAAAGTGGAAATTTTCGTGGTGTGGAAATTTTTGTGCATTTCGCGCAACCAGAAGCTAGCACAAAAATAAAAGCTTGCGAATATTTTTCCTTGCCATATGTTCTAGTGTACTTAGTGGATATCTTGATTTTGTGGAATTAAAAATAGGCAAAACTCTTCTTACCCGGCCGACTGCGAAAAATTATTCATGCCAAAATATCCACTTTTACAGCAAGATGAATTTTCCATGTTTTTAATTCTGTGGAATCAGGACATTAACTACAAGAACATACATGTATGGCATCCCAAAATATTCACGTTTTCATTTTCGCTTCTATCTTCCGGTTACATGAAATGTGCAAAAATTTCCACTTCTACAGTATTGACATTACAATTTGTGTATATATTTGTGGATCATGCAGCGATATCATATCATACAATTGTATATTAAATGGATATAACTGAGGATAAACTGCTTTGATATGACCATACACAATGTATACTGACATTTTGGGTATGATTCAAATTTTTGTGACATGACAATGGTTCTTGCATAGCCCATAAATGAATAAATGAATAGAAATACTGTATATAGTGTATGACAAATATGATTGTCAAATGAACACATGAACTTTCCCAAGTACAATACATTCATTTAACCCATTGAAAACTAGTCCTGAGTGTACTCAGGCAGGTGTCTATGAGAAATGCATGCTATAGTAAAATCAGCTTGTTCTAAATGGGTTAATACTTTTAATAATCGGCTTTCCTTCCAAGTGTGTGCATCATATTGATGTCTGTATTTAATACAGTGGTAATAGGCTTATTTTTCTACTTCACTGTTTAACAGATCCTTATCATGCTTTGGAAATCATCTCATTAATGGTGAAAAAAAAAATGAACCTGCGAATGATTTCCAGTAAATGGAGGTGATAGGAAGATCACAAGCAAGTTTAATTTTGCTTTGGTTTTATTTTTTTTTCTTTCTTTTTTTTTTTTTAGAGGAAAGGGACATTGAAGCTATCTTGCTTTGGCAGATTCCATAAACATAAATTTTCTAATTACTGGCAGAAAGAAATAAGCTTAGCTGTGAATGATTTGAAGAAGTATGAGTCTGACATACAATAACCGCCCTCAGACAACGTGCATACATGGGGAAAATGATAACAGCGAAGCAAAATGTGTGTTTAGGCAACTGCATAATTAGTTACATTTTGGACTGCCAATGTTATGTTGAATCCATAATATCTAGCATAAAAAAGTTGCATTTAGAAACTGAGGATGAAGTTCAAGGATCGTTGTGTGAAATACAAAAGAGGACAAGTACACTGTTGTACAATTTCTGTGTGATTAGCATTCTGAATGCAGTTTTCCTTTCAAAATGCTAACCAATTGCATTTAATTGAAAAAAAAATCATAATACCCTATATCAAATTACCGTTCATTCATTGATTTCAAGACACCTGACTGATTTAGAAAGCTTTCATATTCTCTATCTTTCACTTGGCAGTGGTGTGCAAATTTAAAAATTGTCATGTGGTCTCTTTTTTGTTGCACCAATGTAATTACAGAGCTTTTCATGCTGATATTACTGCATCACTCTATATATACCACAATGTAGCTACCCAATGAAGATGAGACTAAATAATATAGATGACTACA
This sequence comes from Diadema setosum, assembly GCA_033980235.1. Taxonomy (NCBI): domain Eukaryota; kingdom Metazoa; phylum Echinodermata; class Echinoidea; order Diadematoida; family Diadematidae; genus Diadema; species Diadema setosum. The sequence continues at coordinate 35,251,783 of CM067065.1, forward strand.
TCTGTACTGCTTTGCACAACTTACATAAATACTTTGAACATGCGATGACAAGGCGATGTATTTAAAAATAAAACAGACAGTAGCAACCAGATTTTGATACAAAGAAAGACAGACACTGCCAGTATTCTCCACTCAGCATGCAAACATTTGTGTTGTACAATGTATTTGAAGGGCACAATGACAGCAGAGTACTGAACTGGGGGCTTGTCCGGGAAGCAGAGCTTGTACAGTGACAGACATACATAGACACTGGGGGCTTGTCCGGATAGTAAAGCTTTGTATACAGTGATATGAAACAAGCAATGATGCACATTGTCTCCATAAGGGGACTATGGTACCTTCACTGCGGCTACCGAGAGAAGATTTGGAAGACTTTCGGGATAACCTGTCGGGATGGTGGTGGTGGTGGTGATGATGGCCCAAGCGGTATTTGTGGGGCCAGAAAATGTATTGCGCTGCATTTGCAATGTTCGAATGAAAACAGTACACAATAAAGAACTCGCAAAGAATCACAGTTGTGTGATTACTACATGACTAACAATGAAAAAAAAAAAAACAGCAAAACAACCATAGAAAGAACATAAAGGAAAAATTGACAGAAACAAAGATGTATTAGTAAGACATAGAATGTTATATGATGGATTGCAAGTTTCATGAAGCAAACTCAGACAGAAGGAACACTACATGAACATGACTCTAAAACTGTAAATTATGACTTTTCTTTCATCTTTTTGTTCTTTTTTTTTTCTCACTGGGCAACTTGTGAAGTTTAAAAAAGGTTGAAACATAGCAAAGTACAATGAACAATAACATAGATGTGTTGGATATTAAAATTTAATGGAAGTATTCTATTGCACATGACACACTGTTCAAACCATGGCAGCTTTCTGTAGATGAAAAACACACAACAGATGGGTAAAAAGGGACACTTTCAACAAAAAGAAAACTAAAAAACTGGTTAAAAGGCAAACACAGACTTTGGACGGCAATCGCCAAAGTCACCTTTCACAAATTATGCATACATTGCATTTTAAATATTAAGAAGTCCAATTTTCCGCCTCTTTCTTTTTTTTTTTATCGTATGCAAACCTATAGGAAATTGAAAATCTGCTACATGTATTAAAGAAAAAAAAAATGATCCTCTTGGTCTTAAACTCAAAAGTCTGTTTTGAGCTGGAGATAACATTTCAAATTAACTTTCTAAGCAAAGACAGACACCATAGAAAAAAAATCATATAAGCCCTGAAACACAGGTCTTGCACTGGTCTTGTTTCAACCATTTGACTGGGATTACATTATCACTACAAAAGTGTCCTGATTTTTTTCTAACACTCTTCCTCTTACTCTTTTTGATGTACAAGTTTGGGGAAAGGAATTCAACCTTTTATTTCACATTTGGGTTTCAATTTTGCTTGTTTTTTCATTGATTGTTTCATTGTGTGTCTTTTTTGTGTCTTTTTTTTGTGTGTGGTTGTTGTTGTTGTTGTCTATCAACCTTTCTTGAGGGCAAAAGGCAGGAAATCTAGGAAGACATAATTTTGCAGAGAAGTAACTATGTTTCTTTGTTTTATTGTGGTTTTATTTTACATGGTTTTCTTGTTTATTTCTTTTTGTGCTTTTTTTTTCTAAAGGAAAGATAGCAGAATGTTTCTCTTATGAACACACACTCATATTCACAGAATTCACATGTAGTGATGTTGTTTGATTATCTTTTCAGACAAAAAAACAATGGCAATGTTAAGACAGAGGACTGAAGATGAACTCGACTGCGGCAACACCAATAATGATAATTTTGTCATAAAACACAGAGACAATGAGAACATGAGAGAACTGATCCCCTGCAGCAAAGTTTCATGATTTTACCTACTTTATTCTGCAAAACTTTCTAGCTGATGAAAAGGATAGCGTAATTTGCTAGCAGTGATCTTGGATGGAATGAGTCGATAGTTTGCTTTTGGGATGTTGCCTAGCATGGGAATTTGTGTCACCAATACCAATAGCTCTTCATTACAAGGTTTCACAGTTTTCCACAATTTAACTGACAACAGACAATTGTCATAACTTTTTTCAATGATTCAAAAAAAAATGAAATATGAAATTTCAAAGCGCCTTCCTCCTCCTGAAAAATACTTAGTTATTGAACTAGCCCGTAACTCACACATATCCCATATCTCTATTAAGACTTTCCCGTTACTTCAAGATTAAGTTACTTCTTTTGAATACTATACTACACACATGCAAAACATGTGACATATTGTGAATAATTGCATTTCCTTTTTTCTTTTCTTTTTGTCTTGAAATTTTGTATTAGTTATCTTCTGTCATTTTTCTATCACTCTCTCTTCAGTATTTTTGAATACATTTGTTTTGGCTTTTTTTTTCATTTTATTCTATTTTTGAGAATACTGTGAATGTTTGCAATGAAGGGCTACCACACATTTCAAGAGGGTGACAAAAGGATGTCAACACTGATCATGACAAACACACAAATCCCCTTCCTAAAAGAATCATCCCCGCCTACCGGTACCTTTCTCATTTGGTTCTATAAACTCTAGGTGCGATAATCGACTCTCCAACTCCTCCGCAGCTGACACATAAGCCTCTGGTGATGGAGAAGCAATCACAAAAATGGATACCAAAACAAGAAATGTTTTGAGCAAGGCTAATAAGGTGGTTATCAGTCCTCTACTAATATTTACCATTGTGCAATTATCTTTCAACATCGCACACACAAACACACACACACACACACTTTCTCTTTCTTTCTAGCCTTAATGTGTACATAAAATTTAAATGCACAATTCAGAGGTATCATTGCAATTGTTTGAACAGAATTATCTTGCATTCAAAAAGAAAAAAAATACATTTTGGGAAAAAAGAGCTAGTCTACTGAAGACCACAATAATCAATATGGAAACCAAAGCATGTGCTAACTTGCATGATAAAAGCTTGACTGGGACCTTCAAAAACTTGATTTTGAAAAAGAACAACGGGCTGATGACTGAAACCTTTATCACACTGAAAGATGACCACTCATAAGCACAAGCGACATCAGCCAACATATGATTTTCCCTATGCACGTGTTCAGGCTTATGCAGCCTGCACTGAGGTTTGCCATTTTTCATTCTGTTTTTGATTTTTCAGAACTTGGAAGCAAAACATAATGTACCTGTATCAAAGCTCTTATGATTTGTTTTGTTTTATGTTTTATTTTCGTTTTATGTTTTTTCTTTTATTTCATTTTGAAAAAGAATATGTATAGCTCTGACGGCCTCCCTGAAAAGTGATTTGTCAGATCAAACCAACATACAGGGGATAAATGTTTGCATCAACAGAAAAAAAATAAAAATCTTCACAAAACATTGAAATTCACCCTTCTTGAGGATACCACAAAAAAAAAAAACCCTCTACAGACAAAAGAAGACATATTGTCTATTTCCCTTCACCATGCTTCATGGTCATAATTGCCAAATTTATTCTCTTTACAGTAAATTCATCCCCTTGGTGGACCTCACTATATTAAAGCTAGAGATGACACAAACTTTGCTTACCCTTCTCGGTGGGAATAAAGGGGTCAAAGTTTCTTGTTCTCTCCAGTGTCCCCACCGATGACCTCTCTTCCACTTCCGGGTCACGACCTCTGGCCTCTGGGTGGTACTCATCATACGGTTGTCGAGATGCTGCGTATGGATCTTCTTCTGAACATACACATAGGAGAAAGACAAGTGTTGAGCAAACTTTAGCATGTTCCAATTGCCTGGCTAAACTGCACTGATTTGATAGCTATCAGAAAGTGTGGTTTACTATGCCTCGATGTCCTTTGCATACACTGAATGAGTAGTATGGCAAGATGGATGAAATAAGGATTTAAAATATATCACTGCTTGTCAAATTATTATCATACACTCAAATGTTTGACACGAATATGCCTCAAGTTTTGTATGAAAGTTGCTTTTACATCTTAACTAGTCAGGCCAAACTACAGTTAAGTTCATCTTTTTTTAGCGGCAGTGCAAATGGATGTACTGGTGATTTTGAGCCGACATCAATGTGCATGCATGGGATCAAGCAGCCCCAATCCAGTAAGCGCTTTTTCACAGTCTGCAAGCCTGTGTCGTCTTTCTTCCAAGAAATGAGCCACATCGACACAGAGTGTCCTGTCAAAATTTGCCAATAAACCATAATATCATGGTTTGGCTTCTTCAAGAAATACTTCGCTGTACTCGTCTCTACCAACCATTGGAGATGATCAGCAGTCATTTCCCAGAAATGTTGACTCATATACCAATTCCTCCTGGTCTTTAATCCAGTCCCTTAAGCTTGTACTTTGAACCCTCAAAATAACGGATTGATGACACAAACTTTGAACATTAAGACGAGGATGGCCCACCTGCAAAACTCAATATTGACTCTCATACGAGGCGATGTTTACTCATCTCCATAACCGTATAATCCAATGACTTGCTTTCCTCGCGGATCAGCACAGATGCCCAGATACAGGTACTGGCTGTCAGTCACCGATTATTCCATAATCTCTCTAATAATTTTTGCACTGCCTGACCCGCACATGGGACAGTGGCAGTGTCATATGGAATGCCAAAAGTGTATCTCCGAACTTTAATACGATACAAGGAAATTTTCATATTAAGAATAATTGAATTGCACCAAGTGCTCCTGAATCAGTTTGACAAAAATTTTGGACCATTGCTGCCACAGCCACATCCCTGAATTCTATGCAAACATGTCATATCTGCAAACAACACTGAAAATGTCATTGATAGAAAGTGCATTGTGTGTGTGAATATTATTAATAGTAAACACACAGTCCCATCAGGACTTCAATACACTTGCACACAAGTATCACTAAAACGGTGGAACAAACAGCATTCATACATTTTTAGACTTTGGAACATGACAAATTTACTTCCACTGAGCAAATTGGGATAACCTCACAGCACAAGGAACTCAGAGACTCCAACCCAAAGTACCTTCTGATCTGGAGATTCTCCCGCCTGAAACCCCTTGCAAATGGGAGATTCTAAGTTGATGTGTGCGAAGTTCCTAGAGTTCTAGATGCTCTCCCGTGCTATCTAAGGCTTATTTTTTCAACATACAGTAGCAATAAGTAAGAAATCCTTTCCAACAGGAGACACTGAGCCAGGGCGGGAGAAATTAAATCTCAAGCGGGTGAACAGGAGATTTTGCAAAAATGGGTTTTCGGCGGGAGATCTCCCGTCGAAAACGGGAGAGTTGGAGTCTCTGGGAACTGACCAATCAAAGCGGCAAGAATCCACATCGGTTGAGAAAAACAAGTCACAGAAAATCCCCCCCCCCCCCACAATTATAATATCATAGTAGTAAGGTCCTTGATAGCGAAATTTTGCTGACTAGACACAAACGGCATGACAATCACTTCTGTATAAGCAGAAAGATACATCAACATTTATATCAAACAGATAACGGCAGGTACTTGTAGTTGTTCCACAACAACAGCGATGATAGCATGTTATCTCGGAATCTTAGATCGGCGAGCTGAAAATTGTAAAACTAAGAGCATCATCAAGTTTCAACTGCACAAAAGAGAAACTACATGCTGCCACCAACAAAATAAATGCTTGGCAACATGAATACTATGAAGTACTCGACAGCAATAGCTATGATGGAATGCACTTCAACACATACTTATTTACAGTTAACGGTATGTCAAGTGCTTCAGACTCCTCAAATTATGCAAGAAGCTGTGTCAACACATTGACAATCAATCAGTGATATCAGGCTACTGGGAATAGGACAATTGTTACAAACATTCCCTCAATCTTACCTTTGTCCTAGGTGCTCCATGATATCACTATTAGTACAAACACTTAATACATACTGCCATCAAATCATTATGTTCAGAAGGATATGTGGACTTATACTGTCACTGCCTGGTATTTTGTATATATTTTATCTCCTATGGCGACCAGGGATGACATGTCATAGCGTTTTGCATCCAGTGGAAAAGGTGCTCTATAAATGTCTATTATTATTATTATTATTATTATTATTATTATTATTATTATTATTATTATATGTAGAACAATTTCATGTTCATGAAACTGCAAAGTCAAGTGATCAATCTCTGTGTAATATATGATAATTTGATGAAAGCTGGAAATACATTGTAGCACAGTCAAGTAACAGAATAAACTGCAAAAGTGAAAGTTAGGGTGTGTTAAAAAGAAGAAGAGAAAGTAGGACACAAATTGTGATTATGTCTCAAGACATCAACTATGTTATAGTTGATGGCAACCTAGTATATGTCCTCAGCAAAGTCAATGGAAATTTCAAATGTCCATAGGCATCTGGTTTTTATACTTGTGAGCTTCATTTTGAAGGCAAGGCAGATTCTGCACACTCCAGACAACAACCATTTTCCATTATTAAACTCTTTGAGGAATAAAATTAGACCACAAGGATGTACATCTATTTACATCGACAGTATTTATCGTATTATCTTACTAGTTTTATTTGAACAGTACACTATATACTTTATCATAATCATGCTTGTTTTATCTTCTTTTGTACGTTCATATGATTTATGATAGTATGAATGATGTAACGTATCATGATGTATGTATCTTGCTCATTATCTGTTTCTCACAGTGCCACAGGTAGGCTATCTTTTCTAGGTACACGTACACTGAGAGCTTTAGAAGAGTTGGCCATTATCAGTTGATTATCAAATTTTGCTGAAGAGTGAGAAAGAGTACCATGGTGATCGAGTCACAGTCTTTTGGTAGCTGTTTGGGTTGGAAAAAGAAGCCATCGTGGCTGGCAACAATGTGTTCACAAAATATGATATTTGGGCCAGGTGAGGTTGTTTAGAACCAGTTTCTATGGCAATGAATTGTTATGACTGGCTATGACATCACATTTTCATACAGTATCATTTCATTTCAAAGACAGAAAGAACAGATGCCCCTTTGATAGAAATCATGACAAACATTTTGTATGTATTGTACAGTGACATTGGGGACTTGCTGGTTACAATTCACAAAGGTACAAATGTCTGGTTTAAATCTAATCCATGGATTAGGTAAATTTTGATGACATTAATGTGCATAACATATTGTCCATGAAAAGGGATAACCCAAAATGAATGCATGCTGATACATGCGTGTGAAAGGGACAAGTTCTATAATAGTGCCTATTTCATGCTTGTTTGTAATAGTCCAAAGCCTATTCTAAAACATTGATTTGATTGCAACAATCTCTGTGAGTTTGGTATAAGACTCGAGAGACTCTGAGACAAAGTAGAGGGGGTATGTGCATGTGTGAGGTTAATATGTGAGATTGAAAGTAGGGTACACTCAGCTCAAAAGGGTGTATTAATTCCACTGCAGTTTTTCAAAGTGGTAAACAAGAAAAAAAAAAGTAGCACACTTAAAAAAAAACAAGGAAAAAAGAAGTATTAGACACCTATTTATAAGACATTAGCGAACAGTGAGAGGGATGTAGATGAATTGGACACGAAACTGTTGCCTGAAAATGTGTCAGAGTGATAAATGTATTCATGAAAACAACAAAAACAAAGACAGGACCAGATGTCTTGATAACATTCCTTGATGTGGTGTAGGTCAAAGGTCACCGCAACAGAAATAGGGGAGAAAATTGAAGGTTAAAGGTCACATGTAGTGTGGGTTGAGATTCACGTCAAACTGTGAATAAAACACACGGCAGCCTCGTTTCGGCATACTTTGGCCGGCGCTGGACGACGTGGGACGCGGATGGTCGTAGTTGTCGCGCGGATTCACGCCCGGGGTGGCTGGCGGGGCCTGCCCCACCTCCTCCTCCGCGGGGGCAGGCTCCGGGTCGAGGTCAGAGGTCAAGGGATAGTCATCCCAAGGGTTGCCATAGTCGTCCACACCTGATTGGTGGGGAGCTTGAATGGGGGAAATGACTGGGAGGAAGGGAATGGGAGGGATCATGCACAGGAAAAGCTCGGAGGCAGCTTTGGGAAATTATAAAGGTGGAACTCCACTCTGCATTTTACACATACATGTATTTCCATTCAACTTTGATTTTGATTTTCTCACACGAATATTGAAACTTTATAAAGTGAAACTTTGTACCAAATCATTCTAGAGTTGCATCAATTTCAGTAAATGGTGATGTTTTATTGGTGATAAATTTGGCTGACAAGTCTGCAGAAGAGATGTGAAGTAATGATATCAAGGCCTTGAATAATTAATCTGCATTAAATACATGTACATTGTACTTTTATGCAGCTGTATGTGATTGTGGCAGATACTACTGCCTTGTAAGAACAGGTAGAACTTCAGAATTCAACATTTCATCTTCATTTTTGCAATTTCAGTGTAAGGATACATTCATTTTTCACTGTCTTTCCTTTCATTTGTTTGTTTGTTTAATTCATCACAGCGGAAACCTTGTGCAGTTAGTGGAGTTTACGTTGAGCATGCACAAAAAGATCTCATTCTACTGGGGAACTACAGATACACAAAGTTTATGAGTTGAAGCACATGCCATGCAGTGGGTTTACAGACAGCACTATCTACACAAGTTCTGCATGCAGAAAAATATTATTTCCTAGGAAAGAGAATAATGTTTGCTACATGAACTCTCTGAATAAAGAAGGGATACTCTACATTGACTACAGATCAGTTGAACGCAGCTCAGTTGATACCTGAAGACAGTTCACTGATTGCTCTGTTTGTTTTTGGTCTTTTGAAGAGGGGACTACCATTTGAGAGGAAATTAAGACTCCAAGGAAATTGTGCTTCATGACAGCAGTATAGAGGAAATACAATGTATCAGTAAAGTAACAGGTCCTTGACATTTGAGCATATCCAGAACAGTATCGTGGAAGCGTCATTTGTTGAAACACGAATGTCAGTAAAAAAATATATATATATATTATTTAATCTTCATCGCAGGACTATTGCAACACGTGAAGAGCAGATGTTGTTTTGAGGAGAAATCTCATTTTATCTCAGTGGATTCTTTTCTCCTGACTTCTTTTACTGAAACATGTTCGAGGTAATACTGTTTCCTCTGCTTTCTCAAAGTGGAAAGTCAAGTGCTCTATCATATTTGCTGGAAATATGAATATAATGTTAAACTGGCATCTCTGACACTTTAAAAGTTGATAACCTTTGAACGGGTTGTCTGATTTTCCTCAAACTCTTAACTGATGTGCTCTACTACTACTGCTGCATTCACTCATTCCACACCAATATTTGGCTGAGCCTGTTCTTTAACCAGAGCACTCCACAACTCAGCGACAAAATACCCTAGCACTCTGCATCCTCTTTGCTACAAACTTCCATTTTCTCCTGATGTCGTTCATGTACCTGCTGGGGGCGGAGTGGGTGAGTAGTCCCTGTAGCCAGCCGAGGACTGGTAGGGGTCCTCCTGCTTGGGAGCAAACTCCTTGTAGCCGGGCGAGGCCTGGTAGGGGTCCTCCATCTTGGAGATGCTGCCGTAGGGGTTCGGTGCGATTGGGGAAGGGGACCGGTAGGGGTTGTCTTCCACCTCTGCCGGGCCATCGTATCTGGGCGGGGCGGGGCAGAGAGGGGTCGGAGAGAAGGGAGAAATTGAATGATGGATAAACAACAATGATTATTGTGTGTATTCTCCTGTGTAACAGAGATGATAGAGATACGCCTGAAGACAAATGAGCAGCATGTTGCATAGTGTCATATGGCATATTTCATTACGAAATGACCATTTCGTCGACCAAATGTTAACATTTTGTAACAAAATGAAAATTTTGTCAACGAAATGACTGATTTTGTAACGAAGTAGGCCATTCAATACTTGGCGCCCCATACAAATCATGGTCTTTGTCCATGGTTTAAACCATGGGCAAAGATTGTACCACCTTCGTGAATTCGTGCCTTTGAGTACTAAAGTTAGGTTACATGATGTCATTGTTACTCACCTATCTCTGCTGCCATATGGATCTTCCCTCTCTATCTCTTTGGGGTTGATGTCATGGTAGTCATCTCTGGGCGGGGCCTCCGTGTAGCCGTAGCCCCGGCCGTCGTCAGAGGGCGGGTAATCCTGGTAGTTCGAGTGCTGGGGGCTACCATAGTCAGAGTGGCTCCCATAGTCCTTTGTGAGAAATTATACCGATACCATCATAAGGGTAAAGTCTTGTTGTCCTCTCCATCCACCCCCACTGCAATACATGTCATTAATGCCCCCTGCAAAATCCCTCTAAGCACTACAAATCCATTTGCTGAGCCTATATCATTGGTGACACTATCCACTGTACACAGCCCAGTCGCTGTAAAAAAAAGGGACAGGGCTGTACCAGGGTGGTGCACAACACCAAAGTGAACACACAGCGAACATGGTGATTGCATTGAGTTTTGATACTTGACATCATTTTTGTCACCTCAGACTCAGTAGAGACAATCTTCATTCATTAGACTTCAGTTCTGTTATCGATGTTGACAAACACGATTCACAAATACCAAAAACGAAGATTATATGCAGTGTGTGCGAATGGTACATCGTCTTTCACTGACGGCCATTGTGAATAATCGGGACCACAAAGTGCAACTCCGATCGCATGAACTCCGATTATTCACAATGACCGTCGGTGAAAGAAGATGTACTGTTTGCACACGCTGCAAATACCGGTAATCTTCATTTTTGGTATCAAAGTTGTGAATTGTGTATGTCAATATCGATAACATAGAAACTAAGTCTAACTAAGGAAGATTGTCTTTACAGAGTTTGAGGTGACATAAAATGATGTAAAGTATGAAAACTCAGTGTAATCGCAATGTTGGCTTCATGTTCCCCTTGTTGTTGTGCACCACCCTGGTACAGCCATATCGCCCTATTTGCTCCTGCCACCACTGGTCCAGTCTTATATTCTCTAAGGACTTAGGGTTAGCACTAGGGTTGTGACAGGGATACAGGTTTTCAGTTTGATGTGAGGATTAGAATTAGGCTAAGGGTTTTTAATAGTTTATGGGTAGAATTTATATTTTAGTGTGCAGATATTTTATGGGAGCAATTGTCCCAGGAGCTAATGTCATGGAACCATAACATTTAACCCTAACTTACCTTGGCTATTTTGTGAGCTTAAAGTCTGGGGGGCATGATGCTCCCCCCCCCCCCTTTATGATCTCGGCGGCGGATCGCACGTTCGTTGCAAAAATTGACACGCGAGTGACTCATGATGCATTCTATTAGGCAGTGTAGATACATTTCAATAAATCGCTCTATTTTATTTCATATGAATTAATTAGATTAATTTAAGCATAAAATTAGAATTTGGCTGTAAATCATTAAATAAAGCCCCCAGACTTCAAAATTTTTTGCTTGAAGACTATTTGGTGAATTCTGAATTAATTTAGGTGGAAAAAAAATTGGTATCTATTTTTATTTCTTATGTATTTTATTGTTTTTTATCATTTCTTATGTATTTCTTTGCTCTTGTACTTTTTGCTTTTTATAGTTTTTTCAATGGGATTCGTTAACGATACAATTTCAATCATAAGAAACATAAAATTAATCGTTTTTAATCACTAAAAGTAAAAATAATGGTACAATTATGAATTTGAGATAGAAACCCAATTTGCATTGGTTTTGTACACAAAATCACATTTTTGAGCAATTTTGGGTCTGACATGCACTTACATAATGTTGTGTAATTTTGGAACCGCGTACCCGGACGTCGCAAATTCGGCCTTACAATTTGCGCGAGGCTTCAAGGTAAATAGCCATGAATCGCCGTGTGGATGGGTTCTCGCGTTACGGAGATATCGCACGAAGTGTCGAGGGGGAGGCCATTACCCCCCCCCCCCCCGTGAGTTAGGGTTAACCAGGCATGTCATGGAACCATTAACATTAACTCTCACGATGCTTTCTTCACGATTAACACAAGATGTCTAGAAACCAATTGCCTATAAATGAAAAGAGACTATTTTACCAAATTCCCCAAGCCTCTATTGTGTCACCATGGTCTTCCTGTTTAATAGACTGGAGCACACTGCTGAACCCGAGTGGGCTCAACTTCACATAAAGACAAGCTTGGGACAGATTATTGAATGTTTCTGTCTGACAATGATTTCTTATCTATACTTACAATGTAGCATTCCCTATGCACCCTGAACCACAAAATGGAAAAATACAGGGTGGGATGTATCAAACTAAAAGGAGACAAATCTTACTTGGGAGCCGTATGGATGGGGCGCATAGTCTCCCCCACCATAGGGATCATGTGAAATCTGCAAGAAAAACAAAAAATAACAATATAATATCTGTCATTTAACCCTAACTAGGCCGGGCTATTTAGGTAGATCATAGAGCCGGGGGGGGGGCCTCCCAGGCCCCCCCTCCAGATCTCGGCCGTCGACCGCGCGATCGCGACGAAAATTGGCACACACATTGCCCATGATGTAATCTAAAGTACTACGAAGTTAGATTTTCGAAAAATTGTCATTTATGCTAAATTATGCTAATTTATGCATAATGATGCATGAAATCAGACAATTTGGTATAAATCACTAAATAAAGCCCGAAATGGGCACATTTTTTTGTGTAAATATTCTTTTTAGTGTCCTAAGCAAATATAAGAGAAAAAAATTGAGCCATCCAAAAAGATTTCTTAAGTATTTTATTGTTTTTTTAATTTCTTATGTATTTCCTTGTTTTTTCGACTTTATGTTTTTCATTGTTTTTTCGATGAAACTTGTCCGCGACATTGTTCTGAACGAGAAAATATGTTATTAGTTGATTTTAATCGATAAAACCCCAAATAATCATGCTTTTATGAAATTTGACTGTAAGCACAGTTTCCATTGAAATTGTACACGAATTCACGTTTTGAGCAATTTTTGGTCTGACATGCATGTACATATTTATGCGAAACTTCGTAACCGCGCGCCCGGGCATCGCAAATTTGGTGTCAAAAGATGCGGGAGACTCGACGGAAAAAAGTCATGAAACGTCGCAGCGATAGCTTTTCACGTTAGCGATACATCGCGCGGAACGTCGAGGGGGGGGCCTCGGAGGCCCCCCCCCCCCGGCCTAGTTAGGGTTAAGATTCCCCAGGAATCTGTCAACTGAAGTAAAAATAAATAAACTTTCCCACAATTGACTTTACGTACTCTGGCAATGTCAGTGGACTCTAGTTGTTTACAAGTTTGCTGATGGAATATTTTTGTACATCTATCTAACATCTCACAAAAGGAAAACATAACAAATATTTTTGACAACTTTGTTCTAACTCGGTAAAGCGAGAAACCACGAAAAAAAAATATGTCAAAATCCCAGAATATTCATTGCTTACTAAATGTGTTCCATATTGGATTATGATATGCACACAGTAGAGTAGCTATGCATCACTGTTACAAAATGATTTAAAATTTGGCAAATATCCCTGACATCAAAAGCAGAGAAATTCAATAAAGTCTGCCACCTTTATTCCCTGTGTACTAAATTTCCTGAAGCGAATACAATTCCGTATGCAGTTCAAAATGTTTGTAACAAGATCTTAGCAAATCTGCAACTTGCGACTACTGTACAGTACTTTCCTTTCATACACATGGGATGTGATACAGCACCATACTCTGTTAGATCTGAGTAAAATTTAATACACCTGTATCTTTGCAACTGTGACTAAATCTCAATGATAAATTAAAATGGGTGACTATCAATGCCTCACATCTTTGATGATTTGAACTGAAATTGTTTCCTAATCTTATTTAAACCCCATGCACATGATTATTAACTTGCAATTGTATAAGCACAAATTATGAGACATACACAATGTATTACAAATATGTTAATGCCTTGAATAATAGATGTGTAATATCCAGTGCAATAATGACAATATAACACAATTTGTTTGGTTCGTCCATCAGAATGGGTATATCCCAAAGTAACACATATATACAAACTGTGTACATTACAGCAGCAATGAAGACAATTCATGCACAAAGTTTAAAACAAAATTACATTACCTGTGAATTACTCCTGTTATAGGGGCTTGCGTAGGCTGAAAAATAAAAAAAAAAAAAGAAAAAAATGTAAACACAGACACTATAAATAGCCCAGTAATTCACACACAGCAAAAACAACAACAAACAAACAAATCAAAAAACAAACAGCAAAGGAATAAAGATACTATGTAAATTGCCTCATATGTACATGATAACCTCTCCTGGACAGTTTAAATGGACATGCACATGTGTATGAGTAAGATTTTTTTTTCCCCCTAGTTTTCCTTGATTCCCCCATTTCTGCATCTTATACACATATACAAGTACTTTAGACCTTGTACACACAGGTACACAATATACTCTCTGATATTCCATTGTATACAAGTTTGTAAAAGGGAATTTTTGTTTCAATTCTTTAAAATTTGTTACGGAGCTTCTTACTGGAAATCCTCCTGCTACTTTAATATCTTGTTTTCATACCAGTTCTGATGTCCTTCTTTGTAACAATGTTGCTTAAGCACCTCTAAATATACATGCCATCGCCTCTGATAAATAATGTTGTGCCTAATCTTTACTTTGTGGGAACAACATCATCAAAGTACAATGTATATCAAAATCAAATCAAATCAAATCTGTGTCATACCAACAACTACAATAGATCACTTCATGCGAAGATGAGATGATTAACACAGGCAGTGATACTCACGATCAGCGTACTGCAACGATTCCATGTGGGCTGTGTCCTCGAGGTTCCTCCCGTTCAATTCACGCCTAGGAGAGAGATGTGGACGTGATACAAGAGACAGAAAGGGGGACCAATAGCGAGAGAGAGAGAGAGAGAGATGGGGAGGGGGGAAGAGGGAAGGGGAAGAATGGATTGGTAGAAAGTCAGAAGGACAGACAGAAGGAGAGGGGGAGGAAGAACAGTAGATGGACAGTATGTCATACCGTCAGAAAGAGCGAGATGGAAGGAACGTGGGAGGGTGATGGAAAGTGAGGGAGATAACATGATAGAGAAGGTGAGAAAGGAAGAGCAAAGGGGACAGAGGGGAAAGATGGATGAAAGGACAAAGGATGATTGAGGAAAGAACATGGATTAGAGAGAAGGAGAAATGTTAAACAGGAACAAGAGCAATGGAGATGGTAACAGATGAAAATGGGGAGAAAGGCAGGATGTGAAGACAGATGTAGACAAAGGCAGATAAGGGTTGGAGACAGAAAGAAAGAAAAATAAATGCAGAGACAGCAGCATAAATCAAACTAGTAATTGTCAGGCCCTGTGAAAGGAATGGATGATAACAATCCATAAGCAGGGCAGACAGTTAGAGCGTTCACATCGGTATCATACTTTCAAATCTACTGTCTAGCGCACCGGGGAAAAGTCTTGGCTCAAGATATCAATCAAATACAGGTACAAACACGATGACATTTGTGTGCTGTTAAGGTGTTAGCCAAATCTCCACATGCAAACCACAACCAGACATATAACTTGTCTACAAGTGAAGGAACACTCTCGCACTAGCATAGCTGGTTTTATACAGGCAAGTTCACAGTATCTGTACAATGTTTAGCTCACTGTTATTTCATGCCAGATAAATGTAAAGACATACAAATGTACAAAAGGAAAAAAAGGGGGATTATATATCCAGAGTGTAATCCACAGTAGCACCAAGATTTCCATTGCTATCACAAAATATCAGGGTCATGGTTACATTTCAATATTTATTCACAAATGAGTTTATATATATTTCTAGATGGATTATGACTGAAAATGAAATGAACTCACACTTGATAGAGATTCCTTCTGATGTAACATATTTAGTGTATTCAGAGGAGGACAGGTCACAAGCACATAAAACAATATCCAACGCTTTCAATGACATTCCACTGTACAAGCAAGACCACTGACAACACACATTCCAAAATGACATGTTCCATGAAATCCCAACCCATAAATGCCACCACCAACAACAACAACAGCACCGGAAATATGAAATGGACAATGAATGTACATTCTACACCTGTGAATCACAATGGGGAGAAAAAAATTACACTTGGCAGGGACAAAGGTCAAGGAATTGTAAAAGTCTTCCCACGCATTCCACAAATGCATACTTGTACAATGTACATAACCACACACACACACACACACACACACACCAAAACAACAACATAATGTCCTATTGTCTAGTTATGTCAAGTGATAATGCCAGGAAGGATTTCCACTTGAAATGTTAACAAACTCATCTCGCATCTATGCCAACAATGTCTCACTAAATACAGTTTACAAACACCTGTCTGGGAGTACTTTGGAGCATATAAATCTAGTTGATCAAGGCGTGGATAAAGGAGATAAAAACTGAATTAAAAAAAAAAAATGTAAGGGAAAGAGGGGGAAGTACTACAGGCAGTCATTTTGAGTCAAGAAGAAGACAAAAAAAGTTGGAAAAGAATGTTTAACATTGCAGTGGGTCACTATGATAAAAAAAAAAAGAATAAAACTTTTTGCTGACTGAGCTGTATGATTATGTTAAAATGGATGAAGAACAAAGTTCACAACAGAAAAGCTTTGAGAATTATGGTGCCACTATGAACAGACTTTCATATGTATACATGAATAAATATCACTCTGGTTCACTAGTAACTTGTCCATTGAATAGTTTGCTTGAGCAAACAAGAGTTCAGACCTCACTTCTCCTTGCATACCATTTGGATTATATTCAGACATGATGTGATATGAAATGATGTGAACAAAAATGCAACACTCACGCAGGAACTTAAAATTTACATGACTACACGTATGACATCACATACAATACACTGTTATCTTTCACTTCAATTCGGTCTCTGCGAAACCTGTCCTTGGTCACGATCAATGTCAATGTTTACTTTTCTAGCGCTATTTGCCTTTGTTTGAACTCTATTCCTGCAAGTCAGTGTGCTCTTTGAGAATAAAAACACATACACACATACACGCCCAGGCACACACACTATACACACTCACACACACTTTTACATTCGTGGGACTAACATACACCACAAAGAGAAAGAGGAAGAAAATGAACAAGATATGATGTAATATGCTATTAGTATTATTCAAACCACTCTCTTTCATGTTGATGCATTCTGAAATTACGGTTTTGTACTGATGACTACTGCAAACCACAAAAATATTGTCTCCCACAATAAAAACCATGGTGGCTCTGTTCACACTTGTTCACAATTTCACTGAAAGGAAACATAACAATTGATGACACATAAGGAAGGACAACCAGCTTAAAAAGCTTTCTGAAAAATCATCCTAGATAAACATCGTCATCGCCAACCTCTATTTTCTTCCTCTTTGTTTACCTCTCTCGTTCTCATTTTCATGGATGAACAGGCAACTGAGGGGTCTAGATTTGATGCAATGCGAACTTCCGAAATTGTATCAATGCACTGCAACCACAAAATATTCTGTTATTACAGTTTAAAGTGATAGCGCTATAATAACAGGGGATATTAGAGTTTTAACCAATTGAGGACGAGTCTGGAGTATACTCAGGCAAGCTTCTATGGGAAATGCGCGTCATAGCAATCAAATCAAATTGTCTTCAACGGGTTAAAAACATAGATACTATCTTTTCTTTGCCACATTTCTTTCTTACTATTTTTTTCTCCTGCAAATCGTGAATATGTACATGTAGAAGGAACAAATGGAATGACATTTGCAGAAACAGGAACAGGAACAGGAAGTGACATCACTCTCCTCTACGTCACTTTTGAAACAGAGTCATAACAATGGCAACAGAAGATTTTGTTCAGTCACCTTCTTCTTAATTACCTCCGCCAAGGGGGAAGGTTATGTTTTCATAACCGTTGGTCTTTTATAATAGTTAGTTCGTTTGTCCGTGTGCAAAATTAACTCAAAAAGTAGTTAACGGATTGGGATGAAACTTGCAGGAAAGGTTGAGAATGACACAAGTATTACAAACGATTAACTTTTGATAGTGATCCGAGAATTTTGGGGGAATTTATGAAGGATTTTTGATATTTTGGCAGGTAGGGTCCATGAACTTGGGAGTTCAGGCTGCGCGTATTTGAGGTTTGCATGCGTGCACTAAAGTGCGTGCTCTAGTTTCTGCTAGGGCGAAGCGCCGTACAGCTGAGAGCTTTATGACGTAACAAAGGCTTCTATATTGGGAAATCGGGCGACTTTCAACACACAATGCTATAAGTACGTATGGGTGGAAATCACTGATATCTCCTTATGGTGAACAAGGCAAGATCAGTGGTGGAAATGAGCTGCATGCTTGGCGGAGGTCTGTGCTCTCAGAGTGCTTTTCCAGTTAAAAGAGAAATAAGGATATTAACTATGAAATGCAATCAAACGGCAGGTATACTTTGGTTCTCTGTTCTGCTTTGTTTTGCTTTGGATGGTAACCATGAAATTCACAAATCATGAAATCCAAACTTTCGTTTTAAAATAAATTCCATGTTTTCTCCTTCCAGAAGATGTTGCAATTCTGCATTTAGCAACACTACAGTTGTCAGCAAGTGATAGAGTTACTGAGCAGACCATGAAAACAGGCTGTATTCACAAGCCAAACAGCCAGAGGGGAACCAACCATGAGCCAAGGGAAGAGATGCCTCACTATATCAAACATCGAAGTGCTTTAAAACGAAAAAAGAAAATGCTGAGGTACATAAAAGTGTGAACTCAGCCTTGTATCTGTTGACAGAAGATCTAAAAGAGGAGGGACAATAGCGATTTGAATGCCTACAGCATCACCGGGGACAAACACGGACTGTCAACATGTACGCACAATGCAAACAGCTCTGCCAGCATTTTAACGGCCGTTTGATTATCAAGTGGAAAACACGATGGGTCCAAAATACAGGTGGTCTAGTGGGAATGCAGAGGGAAAACGAGCTGATAATCAGTCAATGGGGGCATCAATGTCACTCGGGGAAAAGTATGAAAACTTTTGAATTCAAACTGTAATTAATTAGATTTGCAGATACATATCATACAATTTTAATTGTAACATCTTGAATGTACTGTTTAATGATGTTTCCAATTTGAGATATGTAAGTACTGTACAAGAACATTCCTTCTGTCTCATTTGGTGTTCATGATAATACAGGTCCAAGCATACAATTCTATTAACTGAGAGTACAACAAAACAAAATCACAATTCCTTTTTATTAGTTTGTAGATATCCTGATAGTGCCAACAAAATTTCAAATATATGCCTGACTGTCCCTACATATATTCAAATATAATTAAAAAACAGCTCAATCAGCAAAGTTTAACCATATTTTTTTTTTTTTACAGTTGAGACATCATATTAAACATAGCAAGGTGTCCTTCAAAAAATGAATAAATAAATAAATACAACAGTTTTGAAAAATTTTAACAGTGTCCTCATGTAAGTGTTGGCAGTTCAACTAAAATGAGTGAACTTTAATAGCGACACCAACATTCCATGATATCATTTAGTCTAAGTGTTCCATTTGTCTAGGAGAAAATTTGAAAAAAAAAAAATACAAAACTAAATGATCACTTCAATCCACTCATTATCACATCAAAAGAATGGCATATAATACAAATATAAATGCACCTCAAAAAGTAAACACACGATTGGTCGACCAGACTGGTCAGTGCTTTCTATGTATTCACTCATTGAAGACCAGTGCTGAGTATATTTGGGTGGGTGTCTAGATGGGAAATGCATGTTGTAGCAAAATCCCCCTGTTCCCCAACAGATCATTCAAAAGATGAACACACACTCACACTGAATCAAGCACAACAAATCTTCCACATGGTGTAAAATAATTCTGATGTCATGTGATGCTACACGGCAACATAAAGCAAGCACAAAACATATATTGAAGTTGTACCAAATGTTAGCACACAAACACAAGTGATTTTGGTGCAAAACGGACAAACTGCATAGATAACAAATCAGTGTAATTTCAATTAAGGGATATATGCTATACATGCACTACACATGCCACTAATACATTTTGGCCCTACAACTGTAATTCTGAACTACATGTAGCAAAATATAAAGCATATGAAACTGATATGGCGGCAGGCAAAACCACAAAGAAACACACTGATTTTACTATTCTCAAATGCAATCTTAATGCAATCGTAACAAACATGCAATAGCTCCACGATGTCTTTTGATGGTATATCATGCATATATGGATATGATGCAAAATATTTCCCAAATTAATCAGCAGAGGTAACAAGCCGTAAGGGAGGTGTAAATCACACTGTCTACTAGCATCAGGACAAATTTTACGGTAATATTCAGACTTATTGAAAGCATTTTGTTTTTCATTGAATTTCCAAGATTGTTGCTATTCTCATGTTATGTCAAAAAATGAATATTTATCAAAGAAAATATTTCTTCTTTTTTTGGGCTTGTTTGCTTGTTTTTGTTGCTGTTTTTTTGTAAGTCTTTCAAATACAGGCTAAAATCTCCAACAGAGCCTCTTTTTGAAAAGCCACCCAAAAGTTTTCACCTACAACCCATCACAGGGTTGCAACTTGAGAAAAAGCATTGCATGTCAAATCAAATTCTCCTAGCGCAATGCATTATTCTTTCCAACACTCATTAAAAAAAAAAAAAGCAAAAAAGAAAGAAATCAAAATCAAAATGATAAAACAGCAAAAAACAATTTGAGCATCTTCAACACAAGTTTGCATCAATGAAACAAAGGAAGGATAGGAAATTTCATTTAAAACTCTACTCAAAATTTTAAGCTCAACAGGTTGGACGTTTCAAATTCTATCGAAACTTGTGTTCTATTTTTGTCAGCAGAATAGACATAAAGTTTTGAATGCCTGTACAATGTAGCTTGTTTGCTCCTTACTACATGGAATCAATTTTGTGGGGATTAGTTGATTTTGTCATTCAGATAAACGGCAGGTTTTCTTTGAGATGGAAAAGGGCAATGCTTGTCAAAAAAAAAAAAAAAAAACTATACAGAAACTTTCAGTTTGTTCAAGGTACATGTAGTACACCAGACTCTACATCCCCCCCCCCCCACACACACACAAATTTTCAGACTTTAAACAGTGTTGATAAAATGAGAACGAAAAATGTCAATCTTCCTTCAGAGTACAAGTCCACTAAATTAGATGGGTTTTTTTTAGTTTAGTTTTTTGTTTTAGTTTTTAGTATATTATCAGATTGGTTTAGTGCAATTATTTGACATACTGCTGTGATGAGTTACTTTAAATTAGATCTCATGGTGAGTGAAATGTGCCTATGGAATGAAAGAGCATGGAGTGGAAAGTTTGAGGAGCATGGGGGATTAAGGTGAGGGGAGGGGCGCGGGTCACCGATGGGGTCGGCCACGCCTAACTTACAGGCAGGAATCGAGCAGGTCTGTGGAGGGGACATCCACCACGAAACTGCTCCCCTCTTCCATGGCGGTATCAGTGGTCGTAGGGGCGGCAGAGCGACGCCAGGAGAAGGAGTCGTTGGTCTCACTGGTGTGGCGAGAGGGTGGGGCGAGGTGGAGAGGCAAGACAGGAGAAGGGAGGGGTGGGGTGGGGTTAAGGTAAGGGTACAGGTAGGGGTAGGGATAAAGTCAAGGCAAGGGTGGTATGAGGGTTAGGGTTGGAAGATCAGGGTATCAGCAAGGACCAGCTCTTGATTGAAAGCAACTTATCATATCCAAGAGGAATGCATGCAAGGTCACAAAAAAAAAATGTACAATTTCTTTAAATTTCTCCCTAAACATTTAGATTTGATGAACATCATCCCCCAACCCATACTCCTTGGGGTCCGAAGGGTGCCCACTTTACTAGAACTTTTGGTTGCTGGTGGTAATGGTTCATTTGTCCTTACACTAGTTTTAAAAAAACTTCAGTGAGTTAAGCTACAATTGTACAAAATCCATTTTAATCCAATCTTCAAGAAAAATAGTGCTCACAGAATCTTTCAGACAGGGATATAGTATCAGCAGAGCAACATTACACTTATTACTCCATTACTATACTAGTTTTTATGACCACCGGGCTGAATATCACCCAAAATACACTATAGAGTGATACCACCGTACTAGGCTAGACAGGCTTCAATATAAATGGGTCAAACAAGAAGGGTGAAATAAAGGCAAAACATTTCAACCAGTATCACTGACTTAAATAGTGCTTGAATTTCCATGTGTCCATTCATTCTTGTTATTCCTTTCTGCCATGAGAACTTTTCCTCTATCCCCCCCCCCCCCTTATTTGTTCCAATCTGGGTGAAAGGAGTTTGGGCATTGAAAAATAGCATTAGAAGCTTTAAGTACTACGTATACAAACATGCACCCTTCTTTTCCCCTCACCATCATCCTTCAAGGCATGCAGAAATCTCATCCCAATACAATAAATGTCACATGATGAATACAGTGTTAAGAAAAACCACCACCACGTTTGAGGCATTACGTCCCACAGCTTTGTTACATTGGTCACAGTTATGACTAACTGCCATGAACACATGAACATATAATATGCAAATCAGAAATGAATTTTGATTAGAATTCCTATGAACATGCCCAGCATAAGCTACCCATGCATGATATACTGAACCAATGCGAAATCAAAGTAAAGACATTAGCATTTAAATAAAGTTAAGCAGAGAATTACAATGACATACACCAAAGCATTCCCAACGTGTACAAGAGCTATCAAACACAAGAAAATTGGTAGTAAAAAGCACATGCGCCTCAAATTCAGTAACATGTAAAAAACCAAAGATTAGTCAATAGCAACAGACAAAAACTATTGAGACAAACAAGCAAAATTCTTAAAAGTTGCAGCCATTCCCTTCTTTTTCTCCACCCAGTCCCCCTTTCTTTCCTCTGTTAGGACTTGAAAAATATGTAATGATGACTATCTTCGCTTACATAGATCTTTCTTTCTTTTTTGTTAAGAATAAGTTTTCTAAAACATACATTCAAATTTGGGAAGTTTACTTGAAGGCACAAAACAAAAGTGCTTTTATAGTAACTGGGTGGAAACAGATAATCATTTAATTATATACTGTAAAAGTGGATATTTCCGTGTGATTAATTTTTCGCGCTTGACCGGGTAAGAAGAGTTTCGCATGTTTTTAATTCCGCGGAATCAAGACATCAACTATCAGGGCATATGGCATGCAAAAATTTTTTGCGTGTTTTTATTTTCACGCTAGCTTCTGGTTGCGCGAAAAATTTCAATACCGCGAAAATTTCTACAATTACAGTACTTTTTTGGGGGGGGGATAAGAGTAAATTTCATTAAATTTAATGAATTCTAATTTAGTATGAAGATGCTTGGAAGAGCAAAGGAATGCTCTCTGTGATTGGCTGGAAATGGACAATCACCTGGTTACATGTTTGTTTGTTTGTATTTGCAAAGAGTACAATTGTAAGTTTCATTAAATATAAATTTCTATTATTGATACACTGCCGGAAGAAGTAAAAATGAAAACTCCTCTGTGATTGGCTAGAAATGGATAATCACCAGAAGGAGCAAATGAAAGCTCCTTTTTGATTGGCTAGAAATGGATAATCACCTGATACTGTTGAGACTGGCAGTCTCAGAGTCCACCCTGCTCCGATTAATCTGAAAGCTCCTCTGTGATTGGCTAGAAATAGATAATCACCTGAAGGAGCAAATGAAAGCTCCTTTTTGATTGGCTAGAAATGGATAATCACCTGATACTGTTGAGACTGGCAGTCTCAGAGTCCACCCTGCTACGATTAATCTGATTGGCTGCGATAAGTCGGTCAGCCTCAAATTCCCGAGTAAGCTTCTCAAACTGGGCTTCCTAAAAAAACAAAGGGAGGGACAGTGGAGCAGCGACCTTGGGGTAAAAAACTTGCAGAACGAGGACACAAATTGAATGCACTCTGAAAACAGAACATTTACAATGTACAAAACACTCAAGGTAACACCCAATGTACACAGTGGAGTACATGTGTGGCCTATGGTGAACATGCTGTGATTCCTTCATGTTCCTTCCACACTTATCATTTACATTAAAAAAAAAAAAACAATAATAATAATAATAATATGATACAAACATGTATGATAGATCTCAACAGGAGAAAAAACATGAACTCCTTTGAGATGTAAAACATATTGAGTTGTTTTTTCAGTTGGAAATGATTAGACCCTACATGGTAAAGGGGGCAATTTCACAGAAAGTTTTAAAACTTTTTATAGTTTGAGGGCAATTTGAACAATTAAGAAATTGCCATTCAACTTTAAATGGGATCCAAATTTGGATTTATTTGACAACTTTAAGTGATTCCCTCTTAATAATCAAATTGACTTTTTTTCTAATTACCTTTTGGTAAAAACCTGTCATATTATCTAATCATTGTTTTTCTTTACTAGTATTTCTGTAATGCCTACAGAGTAAAAAACAAAACAAAACAAAAACAAATAAACAAGAAAAGCTTAGAGAAAAGAAAGCACAAAATTGTAGTCTACCTATCAAAACATTGCTGATTATTGACACACACAAAAAATCTAATGCGAGTTATTCCAAGAAGCAACCATGAATGTTTTCCTACATATGAAGAGTTTGTTTGCAAAAACTGATAATTCCATATTTGCCAAATGGAGATATTTGCGATTTATAGGTCAAGAAAAATAAAGAGAATAATAAGAAAATTTTTGCTTCTTTTGACCATAACTTTAAAAATATACCTTTTTATGTAGTGACCAATATATCATTTAAAAGGTATTATTTTGTACTTTATGACAGAGATCGTACTTCAAAATCTTCAAAAATGGACTTGTCGGTTTTTGCAAACAAACCCTTCATATATAGATGCAAGTCTAGAAATCTGTGAGATTGTACTGTGTTGTGTTGCAAGGCATGTTAATAGCTCAATTCACACTGAAAAATTCATCATTACAATTAATAAATATCATGTCAAATCAGTCAGAAAATCAGTACCAACTTCAAATGTTTGGCTATGAAGCAGGCCTGGGTCAATGCAAAACAATATGGGATGGATGTGGTTATAAGTCAAAAAAAAAAAAAAAAAAAAAGAAAAAAAGAAGGGAACCAGAGGGCCATGGAACACTGCACCATCAGCAAATATTGATACATTGAACTATTCAAACAGACAATCAAAGCAAGAGCAAGTTTGAGGTATAGTATGCAATTTTGTCTCGCTACAAAATGTTCGTGCCACTTTTACGAAACAGTGCAAACGTTCCAAGAAATGTTGACCAATTCAACTAAGAAACACATGATATAACAAAAAAAAATGCTCTAATAATGTATCTAGGCACAGAAACTGTAGATATCATGCAAGTTTTACTTTAACAGGAACTTTCTTTTTCAATTGTTGCTCTGTTCTCATGGTGGAGACTCAATTTTCACAAAGACTCTGTTGGGGGACTTGTATTTCACTTGAAGAGTTCTGGTGAGTATCTTTAGGACCCAATGTCAGATTTCCATTCATCATGTATCAGTTAACAGGCAATTTTGAAACACAAGTTTCTACATTAGTACCATATGGTTCAATATGAAATATCTCATACAAATTTTCCTATTTCAAGCTATTTAAGATGCAAAAGTCATGAGAAAAAATG
The DNA here is from genome assembly GCA_033980235.1 of Diadema setosum. Lineage (NCBI taxonomy): Eukaryota > Metazoa > Echinodermata > Echinoidea > Diadematoida > Diadematidae > Diadema > Diadema setosum. The sequence goes on from CM067065.1 coordinate 35,277,334, forward strand.
ACATTTCAGTCTTTCTCTTTTTATAGACACACAATTTATGAGGGTTTTTTTTTTAATAGCAAATTTCATGTGATAAATAGCTTATTATTTGAATATTTAAAAAAGTGTTTTTATACTTTTTTTCTCCAAAAGAAGGCATAATATCACTAATTGAATATCTTAATAAATTGCTTCTCAAGCCGAAGAATGGGAGATTTTGCATAAAGCAGGAGAACGGGAAATTTTGCAAAAATGGGCTTTCGGTGGGAAATCTCCCGGCGATAGCGGGAGAGTTGGAGTCTCTTGTCAATATGAAACGTGATTACGAATGAGATGTCCTTGGCCAGTTGAAAGCCAGTCAGAGAGAATTGACCCTCTCTCACCTGTTCCTTGACCGATCTCAGAATGCTGGCTGGATAGTCTGAACTGTAGTCCTGGTGTCCTTGAGAAGCGTAACTCAGATTTTGGCCGCTCCCATCGTCCCAGCCAGGCATTATAGAAGATGTACGGAGTGCACACGAGTCGGCCCGTTACCAGAGAGCAGCGAACTGCAGGTGAGGAGAGAACATAGAGAGAATAGTATATTAATGAGTCTTCATTATGAAACCACTCACACTCTAAAAAGCGATGCTGGGGCAAGAATGATAATCAGCACCTGTACTACTCACAAAACTGAACTACCTGGAACTTCAGAAGCACACTTTCTTCCCGTGTTTGCGCATAGGGGGAGGGGTGTGCGGGTGTATGGATAATGTGAGTGCAATTCTCTGCCTTGTACATATCAACCCATGAATCGCCCTTTTTGGCAAATTACACTGTATGGTATTGTAATTGCCACAATAATCTGACCTATGTGTGCACAGATAAATGCAAATCTCGAGAATGAAATTTACTACTTTCCTTGATTCACATGAGTGAAAAATAGCAATGTGAGAAACCAAACTACAACTTTCTCACCAGTACCCTGAGTGCTGACAGTCATTCTATACAAATCACAGATTCAAAAGATGTGGCTATAACTTGTATACTCGGATTGGTCAACACCACACATATAAGTATGCATACCACACAATACACCCCATCAAATCCACCTTTGGTTAACACTTGATTCAGAGAAAATGAACCAGTACATGTTCAGCATTAATTGCATGTGTGTTTTACAGTAAAAGGTATGTTTCACACTTCAATACTGTGCTCTAAGTGAGGACTGTGAGAGTATGATATTAACATGTTTGTACACAGTATAATGCACACTTCTGCAGAACAACACGAAACACAGAACAATGGCCACAACTGTGCATCATGCATTTGTATGCAAATTGAAGTAATGCTTCGCTGACTCCATTCCAATAGAAACACCTCAGGGAAGAGCAATGAGATGTCTCTGCTCTGTGGGAGGAGCAGCGAAGCGTGAGAGAGGCACTGTGGTTTGTGAAGGAGAATCTGACTGACATGTATTCAATGTGGTCTGTGTCAGCTGTGCATTGACGATGAACACCACAACCTCCCATCTCTACAGTATGGTTTGTATGCGTAAAGCACAGAGCCTCCAGTTTGATAGACGCATTGCCAAAACAAGTTGATTTTTTTTTTTTTTTTTTCACAGAGGTACATGTACATGTACAGGGTGTTCACACGCAAAACATTTATACTAGAACGGTACAGCTATACCAAAACAGTATAGCTATACAATGAATTTATACGTCTGAACGCTCACTAACAAAACAACGTATAACGAAACTACATATAGCGAAACGACGGTCAGAGCATCGTTTCGAACCAGAACTTGATAACGAATCAGCATTCCATCATGTCCATTGTGCGTCTGAACATGTGGTGACCATAGAACTGTATCTACTGGGTGGGGTTTAATGGGAACGAGCACGAAAGGTGACCTTATACCTGTCATGACCATAACAACATTGCGCAGTGACAAACTGCATACATTTTTCCGGAATAGTAGAAATTAGCGTCTGAACGATCGTAATTCCATTTCAAGACACACCACCGGTCTACAGTAGTTCTCTTCATTAAAATCCTGTCTTTAACTTTTGTTCTTCTGTGCTGGCTGCTTATAAATGCTGGATGTGTCCACATTTAAAACAGTACTGCAGCATTAAAAGAATTACAATCAGACCCCGTAACAGTGCACTGTTAGACAAGCTAGTCTTATCGACCCCATAATGAGTTCATTACACCATGTAAAACTGGAGTTCATTGTTTATAAATTCCTGCTAGACCGCATGACAGGTGAACATACTAGTAGGCTGCCAAACCATTCATCACCACAATTTGGAAGGGAAATCTACAGAGTCACTCACGTTTAATACGCAGAAATCCCTACCACAGGAAATAAATTACAAACAGATGGGATTTTAAACGGAGCAATTAGTCACACAATTAACACACACACACACAAACAAATAAGCACATTAATATACACAGTGTCAAATTTCACAATGTAAATTGACATTTCCCTGGCTCATTACAACATATTTGTGACAGAAGCTATTTGCATTCTTTGCATGAAACACTTTACCTGATTACAGTATAGGTATGTTTAACTATTTCTATTAAAACAATGCTGTGCATAGTTCCATATTAAAGCTTCTGTAAATATTGAAAGTTGTATTCTAGTAGATTGTATTATTGCAGTCAAAAAAAAACAAACAAATAGTTTTTATCCACATTTTATCTAAATATTGCTTATAATACAAACTTATTATTTCCTGCAAAGGGCTTGAATGCATATAATATTCTATGATCATACTTCTTAACTGCATATATCTAAGCACGAAGAGGATTGAAAATTATTTAAACAAAATGTTATCTTTGCAATATAGAGTGCAATAATATGACAGATTTTCACCTAATTAGCTTTTAATTCCACAATATTCACGGATGAGAAATATGGCCTCTCCGTGGGGTGGAGCACCCCCAATATCACTTCCTGATTGGAGTGCCTGAAATTCTATTACCGTCTGCTCCCCAGACGAACAGATGTGAAATTAATATGGATGACCGGCAAGGATGGAGATGTAGGCTGGTAATCGATTGATTCATCATAATTCAATCTGTATGACAGATACAGCTCATCAGTGGACTCCAATGACCCGGCCTGATGGACCGGGCAGCTAGCCTCCCGGGGACAGCCACTTTACTATTTTTATTTGTTTGTGTTTTTATCTTTCTTTCATTTTTGTTTGTTGGATGTTTTTGGCTTTATTTTTTATTTATTTATTCATCTCTTTTTTTTTTGGGGGGGGGGGGGTCACATGTTCATAGTCAATTCTTTTAGACTTTAAAGGGATAGATAGTATTGGTGGAGATGAAAATTGGGTTTTTAACCTTTTTTTTTTTTGAGATACCAAGAAACCACTTGTGAAATAATATAGAGCATATTATCATTCTTAGAGGCATTCAAAGTTTATTAGATGAAACTTGGTTCTGAAATGGCTGAGACATCTAAAAACAAAGTAAAACAAAGCAATCCTAATATAAGGTGGATCCCACATTTTATTACAATTGCTTTTTATCTCAGCCATTTCAAAACCAATTTTAATCAAGTAAACATTGAATCCCGCTTGGAATTTTCATACTCGGTTTCTCATTATTTCAACAAAAAATGTTAGAAACACAAGGGTTGGTCTCAACCAGACTATCCCAGCGTTCACATTGGTCCCCGCGACGCGGGACAGCCACAAGAGATCTTATCTATTTTACGACTGCACCGTTCACACTGGTATCGCATCTGTCCCCGAGCTGCGGGGGCATTTTGGGGCTTGAAACAAGCTCTGCCACTTGAAACCAGGCATAGCGCATGCGCACATTGACATTTGATGACCACAGCTGGACGCTATCAATTTCGCCCCAAGGTCACTCTCCCCTCCAAATCTTGTCCCCGTACCCAACTTGCTTCACGGGGGGGGGGGGGGGGGGGGGGGGGGGGGGGGGGGGGGGGGGGGGAACAAGTCCCAGCGAGCGTTCACATTATGGTTTTCGAGGAGAAACTCCCACAGCTCGGGACTTTCCCCGCGTCGCGGGGACCAATGTGAACGCGGGGTATATGATCCCTTTTATACATGATTAACAGACCGAGGAGATGGAACCTATACAGGTTAGAAAAGCCCAGGCATGAGTGAGACATAGATTTCAAACATCAGCTCAAGTCTTATCAGTTATAGGCTGCCTTTATCTATGAAACTTGAGAGAGAGAATCACATTTCAAAACGCGTTTGGAACAGTGTTTGCAAACGTGGTTTGAACCGCGATTCTTGGAGAGCCGCGTTTATCTAACCATCATACAATCACGATTCGAGTGGTGTCACTGGGCAGTTGCTTTGCGCTATTTGACCCGGGAAGTAAAGGTCAACTGCATACCACCAAACTTGCCTCCTCAGTCATACACAAATAATGGGTAGAGAGCACAACCGGAAACAGCCGAGATTTGACCTTGAGATATAAACGTGTTTCAAAACGGCATTGCGTTTATCTACTCACAGAACGGCGATCGTGGTCTCAAACGTGTTTCAAAACGCCCTTTGAAAGGTGTTTCAAAACCGCGTTTCTAAAAAAAAACGCATTTGAAAACACGGTTGCGTTTATCTAACCCCTGAAAATGCCTCAAACGCGTTTAGGATCGTGATTCTGCCTCAGAAAGTTTTTAAATAAATGCAGCCTTAGGCTTCACTCTTCAGCTTTATACAATGTACAGGTTTACAGTAGGTCTTCTGCACAGTTACTGTCAGTGGAAATGACTCAGGGTTAATTGTTTTGCAGGTCTATAAAGCATGGGCCATCAGCATAAACTACTTCTAAATAACAAGCATCACCTTCCATTCATAGTCCCTACACCCATGATTGATCCCAAAAGTCAGATACCATGTGTCACAATTATGGTGGCTCTTTTTAAAAGCCTCTGCATACTAGACACATCGCTGGCAGAATGGAACAGATACCTTCTATGCCATTTTTCAAATCATAGTTTTTCATATTTTTCAAAGGAGTTTCAAATACTGATGGAACATCGTACAAAGTTTGTACATGGACCTCCCGGTATTGAAAGTCTCTTTATATTGACCAGTACAAAAATCCCTGATAGTTTTATGTAGCTATGTGAAATAAAAACAGAATAAAAAATATTCATGATATCAAGTGAGTCTAGAATTGTGATTCTGAAAAATAACAAATGACCTGTAAAGAACAATGTGATTGTACAGTGTAATTTTCATAATAAAATCATCAACCAAAACAATATTTTCGTACTAATTTCATGTAGGCCTAAAAGCCATTATGTATTGCCATGCCACTCAGAATTCTGATATTAAATCATTTGTGTCTGAATAGCCTAGACTAAGGGCCTACAACACCAGGTCTGCTCATCCGCTCTTATTTATCCCCCTCTTGCTGTTAAGTGGAGATGTTTATTTTGATGGCCTCCATTCACAATTCAGTGGGGTTGAGATTGAACATGACAGGGGAAAATGTCATTAGAGCAATATCGACCAAGTCAAGCACGACCACCTCTTTTTCACTAGTTTCTACACATGTAGGGCCTACTTCTCTCCTTGCCCCTCTCTCTCTCTCTTTCTCTCTTTCTATCTTTCATTATACCTGAAGTCCCACTCAATGTGCATCTCTCCTTCTAATCTACTGTAAAACATGATACATTCGCGACATGAAATTTCACGAATTGGAGTGACGGCCTTTCTCGCAGCATGAAATTTCTGCGACTTACCACTGGCATCCATTGCATATTGTGTAGGCAAGAACTCTCGCGTGCACTTTGATTTCACGAATGTTGCCGCTCACAAAATTTGTTTCCTCATTTTATAGGAACTCTCCTCTACACTTGTTCTATCATACACATGCCTATAAATCTGGGTATTATGAAAAACTTAAGACTGACTTGGTTGAACCATTTCACCTTTTTTGAGTCCTCCTTAAAATCAAGGGGTGGGACTTTTTGTTTGTTTTGTGGTGCACGGTCACAATTAATCTAGATATTCATCTCTACACTTTCGCACATATTAATTCATCTATTCATCACTTCTTTTTCAATCAATTGTTTGTCTTTCTGACAGTTTATCCCAAATGATTCTCTATCTATCCTGTGTCACGTAAACTTACTGAAAAATACATCAAACTTCTTGAATACTTGTTTTGCTCTATCAATCTAACTTTTTACAAATTCATCATGAAGCATTTATGTTTGCATGAATTTGTCTTATAAGTATGCCCCATTTTTTTTCTCTCTCTCTCGATTCTTCTTACAAACAATTGCAGATCAGTAATACTTGTGCCAATGTTAATGAAGGGAATAGGACCCTTCATTTTGTATCTCTGTTATCAATGGTGAAAGAAAAAACAAACAATAACTTGCATATTCATGCAACTACCTTTTATGAAAGCCTTTGTAAATCAATGCAGTCTATCCTAAAACCATACTGTATGCATTGAACTTGTCCTGTCACTGCCTTGTCTAGGTTATGATGCCTTTTGATTGAATGCTAACCTAGGACTGGCATTTCAATGCACTCTGTATCAGCTCACGTTGCATGACGAGCTGATCTGTTATGTCAAGTATAGAAGGAATATCTCCCATCTCCTTCCATCTAACATACATAATCAACAGCCCCAAAGGAGATGGCCACCCAGAGTAGTAACAGTCTATCTACATAAAACATATCCTATCCTATCGCAAGCCATGCTATGTATAGTAATTGCATTTATCAATGTGTGATAACATCCCCTGCCTCACTGCAATAATACACGATCTGTACAGTACTCACTGCATCTATGCAAATGAGCAAATATGGTGCAGAGGCTGGAAAGATGGGCTGTACCAGAAATCACTGGCTGCTTGTATGAAGACAAGAAACCTAAAAAGGGAAAGTTGTTTTGTAAAAAATTTAGAGAAATTGTAACAAACAAAAAAAAGAAGAAGAAGAAAGCACTGCTGAACAGATATTTGGAAACAAAAGGTAGGGGAAAACTCAGCAATCACACACACACACACAGACACACACACACACACAAACACACAAAATAAAAAACTGAGGCTTATTGATTATCACATTACATTGTCATACAACAGGTGTATGCAGCTTCCCACAGAGATCAAGTTTCAACCTACACCAATATCAATAATTTCTACCACAGTACTGATGAGTGTCTCATCTTTGTTTAAAATGGCTCACATTTTGAAGAAAAAGAAAGACCTTAAAGAAATAAAGCTGATCTTTTTTTTCTTCTACGGATTTTTTTTTTTTTTAAGAATTCAGGGCAACAAGTAGAGAAAAATGTTGATTTTTTTTTTTTTTTTTGCGTCAAACCAAGGCATTGTCTTAACTCTCATGTTCCATTTCCTTCAGCAGTAAGTTTCCAAATAAATGCTTCTAACATGAAAATGTTGCAATTGCTACAATATAGTCTGGTCTCAAGTCACCTGTCCCTCCAATTTACCCCATAGACTTTATAGCTATTAGCATGTGCACCCATGTAACAAACAATGGGCAGTGTATTGTGCTTCAAACTGCTATTTTTAGCATGCTGATATGAATCAGGAATGCATATAATTCACCTTTGTATAGTACAAATATTTACAATTGTAGGAAGGAGCAGTGCAGACAAGATGAATGCAAGACAAACAGAATTCTCCCCTCTGACATTAACAATGGTTTGCTAGGGTTTAAAGGGATGGTACAGTATTGGTAGACGTGAGAATCTTCTTGCAAGATGTCAAGAAGCCGTCTGTAAAATACATATGTAGTAATGAGCGTACCTTTCTATAGAGGAATTCAACGTTTATTTGATGAAAATTGGTTTTGGAATGGCTGAGACATCCAAAAATAGAGTAAAACAAAGCGCTCATAATAAAAGGTGGGTCCCACATTTTATTACAATTGCACTGTTTTGGGTATCTCAGCCATTTTGAAACCAATTTTCGTCAAATAAATGTTGAATTCCTTTTGCAATTACATGCTCTTTCATATTTCATGAGAGTTTTCTCATAATCTCACCCCCAAATGTTAGAAACCCAAGGTTAGGTCTGAACCAAAACTATACGATCCCTTTAATATGAAGAATTCACCCCCCCCCCTTTTTTTTTTTCCACTACTACCACCAGTGACCACCATCACCTGTTCTTGCACAGAACAGGGAGGTGGCTGCACAGAAGTAGTGGGTGTGGTGAGGACTGGGGGGTGTCATAGCTTTGGGTGGAGGAAATTAGAGCTAATTTGTACGGCAAGTCAGCAATAGCACACATTCTCAACTGGCATCTAAAAGATAACACCTTCTGTCAATTGATATCAAGTCAAGAGACAGCTCTCGAGTCTGCTTTTTGCTTTTGCTTTGTTTTTCTTTAGTTTTGGTTTTGACATGTTTCGCAGGTATACTGACTGGGAGGGCTCTTCTCAAATCAATCACTGAATATCACTTGCCACTGCTGCATCATTATAATAGATGTCTCATAGTATTTACCATTCAAGGTAATTTGCTCAGACCCCTTGGTACACATTATTAGTAATCATACCAAAAACGTACAGGGTTCTTCCCTCATGATTTAATAAAACTACATGTACCTTTTGAAACTAAACACTGACGCTCTGCAGTGCTACCTTTTGAAACTAACACTGACGCTTTGCAGCACTACATCTGAAACTCGGGCCAAACTACCTTTTTGCAACAAAACAGTATCAACATGGCATCTACCAGAAGTACACACATTTGCAGGTGGATTGTACAAAATTATGCCCCAGGTATTAAAACAATGAATTATTGGAACCCACTATAAAGCATCTATACTGTATACGCCGAATATTTCACGAGGTTTTTATTTTTGTGAATTTTGCAAGTAAGGTGCTATTCGCGAAATTAAAGACATGCAAAAATATTTACTCTGATCCTGTTGTGAATGTGACGTACACGTGTTACACTTCTCCGTTCACAACAGGACTCCACGATCGCGAATTTAACCACTCGCGAAATCGTCGGAATTCCCCGATACATGAAAATTTAGACTCGAGAAATATCTGGCATATACAGTAATTCTAGCAATACGTTCAAGGCATAGATTCATCATAATAACATATGTACATTGTAGGTTTGAATAGCAAAAATAATACTGCTGAAATAAAAGTGAGCACTCCAGTCATAGGACTATAATCTTTTTAAACAAAACAGCAACTATTAAAAAAGATAACGGCACATGTAGCAAAGAATACATGCACAATGTAGGTTTACAGTCTCAGGCTCTACACTGTATGCCTCCATAAGCACGTATTCTGAGAAAAAACATGTAGCGCCTTCATTAATTGTTTATATTGATTGAAATCAGGCACACCACTGTTCGACTAGACATCCTGCTGAACGCACAACACAGTTGTTATTCATTCAGCATTAATTCTATTTACGTTTATGAGATACAAGCACAGGCTTCTAGTTCTAACAATACATTGTATCTGACATTACCTTTTGATCCTTGCCAGAAAGGAATATCACAGATCTGGGTTATTTGAGTTTGCTCTTTTGAAGATGAATAGGTAACAAAAACAATTTCCACAAAAGATAACCCTCTGTATATAGGCAGGTCAATGTACAAGGATGAAGCGATAATGACGTGCAGCTATGCATGCACACGTCATGCGCATTACAAAACAGTATAGACTGTACAGCAATTTTCATAGGAAGTCTTGTCAGATTTCAATAGAAATGTATACACTGTATACACTTGTGTTTTACAACAACCATCTTCTCACATAATTTACTTTTATGTGCATTCTCCTCATGTTTCTAGAGTCTGCACAACATGTCTCTTCACAAGGAAAGGGGCATAGATACTCTACAAATAATAATAAAAGGTTTTGTGGACAAGAAACTCAGCGTCTTTCTGCCAGTGGTCGAAAGGGTGGAGTAAGAAAACAAACCCCCCTCCCCCCCCAAAAAAAAAAAAAAAAATCCTGATATTTTTCAAATACTGTCGCTGCCATTAGAAATTCAAACATGCAACTCTTGCAAGCTTTGGAGGAGGAGAAAGAGAAAGTATAGGGGGCCCCCAATCTTTTTCATCAGGTGATGACTTTTGCTCCTGGCTTGTCTCAGTGTATTTATCCAAAGTGTAGGATACCTCTTCGCTGTATTCCATCTCTGCAAGGTAGCTCACTCAACATCACCCCTGAGATACACGGCATAGTGTACCCTCCTCCTGTAGAGGGGCCCCCACGTCTTCTTTGATGACAGATGGAATAGGATGATCTTGTGGGCATCTCTGGAGGGAGGGGGGGGGGCGTGGAGGGACACCCCAATTGAAAAATGAGGAAGGGGGGAGGGGGGGGGGGGGGCAAGGGGGAGGCAAGTCTAATATGGACTGAGTCTGGTGTGTTTTGTGAGTGTGCGTGTATTTCATGAGGCTATTAACATTCACCCATCAAAATCAGGCAGGCTTTCTGAGCAATAAGGTATTGGATACTTGTGTGCTGTATAAATCTCATCTCAAGGTGTACATTGAATCCAAGTCATTTGGAAATTGGGGGGGGGGGGGGGGGAGGCAGTTGTGTCCTCTTGTTCCGAGAACATAAAATAATTGATAAAACAAAAATAAAAACAAAGTACAAAGTACAAGTGTACATTGCAGGGCTGCCAACTCTCACTCATTGAGAGTGAGACTCACTCATTTTGGTCCTTACTCACTCTAAAACTTTATTTCATTTGCATGCATTTCTATTGATCTCACTCATTTTGACTCCGAAATTATAGCATTGGCCTATGGGAGTCTCACTCTCAAGTAGTTTCCAATGTTGGCAGCCCTGACATTTTAAATGACAGTACAGAACCAAATCCAGATTTTGGGTACCTGACAGAAAAACAAACAAACAAACAAATAAACTAAAGAAATTAATATTGATAAAACGGTTTAATGATATTTAAAAAAAAAAAGAAGAAGAAAAGCATCAGTTTTGAATCTATTTAAAGCTGTACTGGACTGGATCAAACATCAATGACAACAGAGACTAGTATCACAGATGATGATACGTGATACCAAGCTCCCCTGTGGTGCTGTTATGACTGAGGACCCCAGCACATGGCATCTTCTTTTCTGTGGGTGACGTCATACACGTAAAGGAAGACAGGGGAGAAAACAAATCCTGATGGTCTTTGAAGAAGACTTGCTGTTCCAATTTCTTCATTTTAAAGGCATAATTTACCGTTTACAGATGAAACAAAAATCCAGTATTTGTGCTTTAAAATAGTTCTAAAGTGTGAGTTAGGGATAGAAGCAACCACTGTAAAATTTTGAATCCGTATAATCCATGTTATGTTCAATACACACAATGTGAACAATAGCTTTAATAAAAATGTTTCCAGACTAAACCATCTACAGTTATGGACTATTGAGAAAAATACTGATATCTTTAGGCTTTATTGCAAAAATGTTGTATGGTAGGATGTTTTGTGATCTACAACACATATGCATCAAATGTGATATCTTGAACATTTTTTAAATTACTGCTCCCAAAGTTAAACAGGACCTTTAACCCATTGAGGACGATTTGATTTTGCTACAACGCGCATTTTCCATAGACACTTGCCCGTGTTATACTCCAGACTTGTCCTCAATGTGTTAATCTCTATCCTAATCATTTCCTACCAGAAAAGGATATTATTCTGTGAAAAGCTAAGATCCAAAATTTTAAATGCAGGCATGAATATGAAATAAAATCATGAAAATTATATTATTTTAACCAAATTTGCCAATCACTATGTGTTTTCTCTCATTTTATTATTGACAAAAATGAAGATTCCACTACATACAAACTGTATTATTCAAGGTGATGGGTGCAAAGCTGTTTCATACCCATCTTGCTCTAAACTCCCCTACTGAAAGAAACCCTCTGTCCTATCTACAGTATGTACAGTGAACTTTGGCATGAATTAAAATGAGCCAGTGATAGAAAGATTAAATGAGAACTTACCTGTTTGAAATTTGATCTTTATTTTACGAGGGAGTTGTAGGAAGAGAATACATTGAGAGACCCGCTTTGCGCACGCGCAGTCATTTTTCGAAGCATCAAATGTGGCTGCTGGATATTTGAAAGATTATGGAGAACTTAGCCTCACGTTTGAAAACTTTGGGAGGGAGAGGAGGGAATGTATTCTCTTCCTACAACTCCCTCGTAAAATAAAGATCAAATTTCAAACAGGTAAGTTCTCATTTAATCTTTCTATTTTACTTCTGGAGTCTCCGAAAGAGACTACATTGAGATTTTGAAGCCCAGTAGCCATATTTGTAAGAAATATAACAGAAATGACTATGAATTGTCATTTACCAAAACGGTAAATTGTTTACCTTGCCTGGTCATTTTAGTAGAGCAGTTGAAAGACACTTGCTCCCATCCAGCAAAGGTTTTCTGTAGTACTTTCTGAAAGTCTTTTCATTCGTCCAGCCTGCCTTCTCAAGGATAAACGAAACTGGCAAGTCTGCTCTGTGTGCAGCTGACGTCGCAGCTGCTCTTGTTGAGTGAGCCTTATATTTTGAAGTGTCGATTCCTGCCGCTGTCATAACATCTTTGATCCACCTGGAGATGGTTTGTGACGTAACTTTCGCATGGGGTCTGCGAAAACTAATAAAGAGCCGACGCTCTTGGCCTCGAATTTCCTCAGTCCTCCGTATGTAGGCTTTGATGTAGTTGACAACGCACAATCGACGATCTGGAGGGTAGGCTCTCATGCTCAGTGTGTAGCCAGCGTTTCCCGGCCTATTTTGTTTCAGTAGCTCACTGAAATGAAATGTAACTGATGATCCCTTGAGTATCATGTTGTCCAAATTCAGGAGCTGCAACGACTGTGCTCTCTGTGTTGAGATGAGAGCCATGAGCATGCATAGCTTTTTGGTGAGATCTTGTAGGCTCAGTGCATTTGTCGGTGACAGCTTTCTGAGATAGCAAAACACAATATTTACATCCCAAGTATCTACATAGCGAGGTCTTGGGGTTCGGAGATGGAAAACTCCCTTCATAAATCTTGATATCAAAATGTTGTTCCCAACTGTAGAGGCACCATCCTCAAGAACTAGGAATGATGCGAGCGCACTTCTTGCTGTGTTGAGTGCATTGTATCCAAGACCTCCTACATGAAAAAGCTCACTAAGAAATTCTAAAACAAACTGAACATTAGAGTGAAGATGGCTTTTCTTCTTACTCTTGCAAAAGTCTTTCCACTTCTTTATGTACACACAATATTGCTTCTGGGTAGAGGCTCTCCAAGAAGCGGCCAAAATGTCCACAATTTCCTTCTTTAGTCCTGTCCTTTCGAAGGGCTGCCGCATAACCTGCAACAGAGAAGATCAATTCGATCATACAAGGGATGTGGTTCATGCGTAACAGGTTGCGTTAATAGGTTCCTACTCCTTGTAATTAGCACTGCTTCACCCTTTAACATCCTTTTCAGCTTAGGAAACCATGCCTGTGTGGGCCAATTTGGCACTACCATTATGCCTTCAGCTCTATCTGTCCTAATTTTTTGAAGACATCTTGGGATGAGACAGAATGGGGGAAAGGCATAGAATTTGAATTCTCCCCAATCCAACGTAAATGCATCTACGGCTTCTGCATTTGGATCTGGCAACCAAGTGACATATCTCTCAAGTTGGTTGTTTAGTCTGGACGCAAAGAGATCAATGTCTGGAAGCCCAAAAACTGAAACTAGTTTGTTAAAGGCTTGCTTGTTAAGCATCCATTCATTTCGGTCACTGAACTTTCTAGACCTGCTGTCTGCCTCAGTGTTCTCACTCCCTGGAAGGTGTGCTGCAGTAACCCAAATATTACGTTCCATGCACCACCTCCAGATGTCTCTAGCTGCACTGTCACAGTCCTTGGACTTAATACCCCCCATGTTATTCAAATAAGCAACTGCTGTTGTGTTGTCTGACCTAAGGAGGACATGAACATCATGTAAAGAAGAGCAAAAGGACTTCAGTCCAAACCCGGCTGCCAATGTCTCCAGGTAATTGATATCATTCTTTCTAGCTCTTTCCATTTCAAGATCGTTCCATCTGCCTCCTGTTTCAATGGACAGATTTGTGGCTCCCCAACCAAGCCCACTAGCGTCTGTACGCAGCTCAAGTGTAGGTCTGTTACGCTTAATTGGTGCACACTCCTCAAAGACATGATTAATCCACCATGTGAGCTCTTCTTTCCCTTCTAATGACAGCTTCATAGGTCTGTCAAAATGGCCTTTGTTAGCTTTAAGGGCGGCAATTTTGTCACGTTCTAGGCATCTGTAGAAAAGAGGGCCATGTTGGACTCCAGGGAAAGTAGCTATTATCTTCCCGATAACATGTGACACCTGCCTGATTGTGGGTCTAGTATTGTCAAGCAAGTCTGAACAGACTGTGATAATGTCCTGCATTTTCTCTTCTGGCAAGGAGATAGTCATATCACCAGTGTGCAGCTTAAACCCTAGGAATGTGAGCTCTTGTTGGGGTTCTAGCATAGATTTCTCCTCATGGACTACGAAACCTAGCTCAGACAGGAGATTTGTGGTTGCACGTACAGCCTCCTTTGTTTGTTCTATTGACTCTCCGATAATGAGAGTATCATCAAGGTAGCCTAATACTATGTGCCCCATTTCTCTCAGTGTAGCGAAAACAGGTTTCATGAGCTTGGTGAAAAGTCTGGGCGCTGTGCTGAGCCCATTTGGTAGGACTTTGAACCTGTAAAATTTCCCTTGCCATGGAAATTTCAAGAATTTTCTGTGTTCAGTGTCAATTGGAATGGAGTAGTAAGCATCTCGGAGGTCGACTGAGGCTAGGAAATCTCCTGGGGAGATTAAAAGGGCAGCTGTATGAATGTTATCCATTTTGAAGTGTTGTACGCTCACACACTTGTTCAAATCTGTCAAATCAAGTATTAGTCGAACACCCCCATTTTTCTTGGGTCGTGTGAAAATGTTTGAGAGAAATTCTCCTTCTTCATGACCACATTCTTCGATAACATTCTTAGTCAGTAAGCTTGCGATCTCTCTGTCAATACAAGCTGAATTGTGCTGGTTTGGTTTGTATTGAATGAAGGGCTTATCCCTCCTAGGGGGCATACATGCTTCTTCAAATTCAATTTTGTAACCCCTGATTGCTGCCAAAATAAATGGATCAGCTGTGATTTGGCACCATCGCCTGTAAAAAAGCCTCACTCGACCTCCGACTGCCACTGGAGCTTTCTTTGGAATACATTGCACACACGTACAAATACATTGGGGAATGCAGGTATGATCATGATGTGAATCGAAACTACCTACCTCTTTGGGTATGCTGGTAGTTATTTCTTGCGTTGCATTGGAGGCCTGTGCTGTGGAGCCTGTTGTGGGGGGCGGCTCGCTGTGCGGGGTGGTGGCTGCTTGCTGTGACCCCACTGTGGGCGCTGGCCTAAAAAAGGCCTGCTACTACCGCCGGCTGTTGGTCTGTGTGTTGAGGCAGCTGAACTTGCAGTCCAGCCAGCACTTCTGTATTGTCGCTTGGAGAAAGCTGCTCCCCTGTACGGGTGGTACGTACTAGACTGTGGCCGCGAAATTGGGTTTCTCATCACCCCTGATGCAGCTTTCTGCTCCTCTTTGAGATCTTTCATTCTCTTTCCCAATTCATCCCCGAATAGGAATTTAGTGACGGGAGTGGAAGGTTTGCAAAGATGAGAGTAAGTGGCTGCCATGTCCGGCTTGATAAGTTCTTTCCTCAACGAATTGAGTTCAAAATTGGCATTGCACAGCAACGCCAATGCGTCCTGCTGTGTGTCGGTCAGCCGAGGTGATGGGAAGGACTGTATTAGCGCGCTCAGGCCCTTCGTCAGCGACTTCTGCACACGCTGTAACTTGGCATCTCTACTGCGTGTGTGTTGCGGTAGGTTATCCCAGATCGGGCCGTTCACCTTCGGTGTAGCGAGGTAAACACAGTTGATCGGGGCTGGATACTTAGATGCCGTCTCTTCCAACACTTTTTCTTCTAGAGGGTGGCTTATGAGGTAAGTAGTAGAGCTGGCTAAGTCTTCGTCTACCGGTAGCCCTGTATCACCCGGCTTGGCAAATTTTGCTGCGAGAACGGGAATTTCTAGCACGTCTGCCGCGTCTGACGCAAATTCGCCTTCTTCTCTGTTGGCTTCGCCCGTGTCACGCACGTGCGGCTCCCCGCACTGTTGAAAATCAGTTTCCATAGGAATTTCACACTGTCCGGCGCTGTGCGCCTCATCGTACGCCACAAAATGGCGCGATGCCGGTTTCGGCGGCGTGGAGTTTACACTGGGCAGCGCATCGACCACTTTACTCAGAAGACTTTCCAGTCTCGATAGTCTGTCCTCGACATCCGAGGATTTTTCGGCCGTCTTTGGGCCCTGCTTCGCTTGCGGCACTTTACCCGCCATGTTAGTACCGGAAACCGTGACCGACTTCACTAGTTTCTTTTTCGGCTTGACTTGTTTGCCTGTCGGAGGGGAACGTTCTTCGCAAACAACGTTGGTGTTTCCCACTGCGCCGGGCTTAGCCGGATGATGCAGCTGTTCTTGGGGCTGTTGTACCTCCATCACCGTAGCCACCGCGTGACTTTCGTGGAATGAGGCCGCTAGAAAAGGCTGTGCTTGCCGCCTTGCTAAGCACCGAATAATCGTTGTACGATATAGGAAGATAGCGGAATCTAAATTCCACTAACTGCTGGTTTCTAGAACCGTTAGTACCGCGAAATGCGAAAAAAGATCAGAATTTTCGACTGCGATAAGGGAACTGCGTTCGAATACTCGTGCGTAGAAAAGCGATATGACTGCGCGTGCGCAAAGCGGGTCTCTCAATGTAGTCTCTTTCGGAGACTCCAGAAGTAAAATAAAAGTTAAACACGTCTAGATAAGTGTTAATCATAAACCCATTAGGGCCTACCGGTGAAAGAGAAGCATGTTGTACAATGTAAATGATATTACGGCATGCCCATTTTATGACTATGAGGGCAAATTGAAAGTGTACTATAGATTATACATTGTGTCGTGTGTGTGTGTGTGTGTGTGTGTGTGTGTAGGAAGAGTGAGGGAATGTGCTTTCACATCCACAAACAACTTGCACCTGTCTCTATAACAGAGCCCTTTCACACTGGCAGAGAACTTGTTCGTAAACATGTTTACACACCTATTTGGGATGCAAGTCAAGGAGGCATGATACTATGAAGCCTTCAAAAAGCAAAATTGTATCCAATTTCTCAAAAACATTTCTTGGAAAAAAAAATAAAACATTGGTATTGGTTTAGAGGTATTTTTATACCTACACTGTGTGTTGCATATCTTGTTATTGAGCTTCAGATAATTGCCTTTGCCATGGTGTATGCATAGTGTCATGAATAATACATGTTGGTACATAGTGGGTACAAGTGGCCTGTTCGGCCCACGTTGGAAGACAAGATGGCTCAAGGCTGGGACCATGCCATCTGAGGAGGCGAGGGAAGAATAAAGTTTTCATTACTTTAAGTTTGATATTTATTCCTAGTGGTGTTGATTTGTTTTGGTGTCAGAATGTGTGACATGTTGTTACCCCAACAGGATTTCCCTCCTTCCGTAATAATAGAAACAGCGTGTATTCGTATGGTAAATATTCTAGAATTCAAATTTGAATACTATTATACTCCATATAATTTATTAGCGAGTCTAAATTTTCATGAATCAGAACGTCCAAACGATTTCGCAAGTGGTTAAATCCGCGATTGTAGAGTCCTGTACTGAATGGATACATGAACATCACATACATACAACCTGTAGCTTGATCAGAGTCAACATTTTGGCGCGTCTTTAATTTCGCGAATACATAGCACCTGACTCGCGAAATTTGTGAAAAATAAAAACCTCCCGAAATATTTGGCGTATACAGTACTCAGAGTTGCTGGTTTGATTGATAAAGTGGTAGGTCATGGGTTTTGCAGTTCATAATGGTTTGTGAAGTAGACTCCTTCTGTGTTTTGACACTCCAATCCCCTGCCTTTCTAACATCGACGTATCATAAAGTGACTTTTTTAAAACCAAACGAGTTCTTTCGTCGCCGTGAAACCCCCCTCAAAGCTCCCCCTCAAACACCCATGTTGAAGTCTCCAGAAACTCACTGGGGAGTATCCCAAGCAATCAATTTCTTGTTAGATGAGCTGAATCAGCTATTAGGGAAATGAGTACCAAACAGACAAGATGGGGGAAAGCAAGGGGCAGATGTTCCACAATCCTACTTCCCTAGTTAGTTTGTCTCTGCATTACCAGTTGGAGCCAAAGCAGAACGGCTCACTTGTAATGATGCAGAAAATTTTATAAGCTTTTTACTAGGCATGCAATGTACTAGGAGAACAGAGACAGTGCATCATACATTGTATTTAATATTATTAGCCTTTCTGTATCAAAGTATCACTGTGGCACTTGGCTGTATGAACATACACTTTGTCACTCAACTATTCGTTTGTACAGTAGTTCAATTCATACCATGACTTTATCTGCAGGCTCTTTTGTGGCTGTTAAAACTCGGAAATAAAAAAAGTATCTTTAAAACATTCGTTTGTACAGTAGTTCAATTCATACCATGACTTTATCTGCAGGCTCTTTTGTGGCTGTTAAAACTCGGAAATAAAAAAAAGTATCTTTAAAACAGGAAGGCTATAGTATAGTAACACAAAATGAATATGAAGTTTTAATACAGACCTTATAGGCCTACATGTGCAATTGCACTTTTCAGATTTCACCAATTTTTGCATCACATTTCAACAATTCATTTCTAAAAACTTTGTTTGTTTGTTTGTTTCTAATTGCTTTGTTTGTTTGTTTCTTTGTCTGCTTGCTTTTTGTTTTGTTTTT
Source organism: Diadema setosum (assembly GCA_033980235.1). Classification (NCBI taxonomy): domain Eukaryota; kingdom Metazoa; phylum Echinodermata; class Echinoidea; order Diadematoida; family Diadematidae; genus Diadema; species Diadema setosum. The sequence continues at coordinate 35,296,161 of CM067065.1, forward strand.
TATTGTGCAAACAGACAGGACTCGTATGTTAAAATTGACAGAAAATGTCCACACCAAGCTGGTAACCTAAAGCCCATAAGTGCATAAACTTGGACACACAATAACTTTGTTTTTATCCTGCGGGCAGACTGGCCCACACCTTGACTGCAGCTGCTCCCCCATCACCGCTGGGCGGCTGCCACCCCGCCCCCCAGCATGAGACCAGAGTCAATCAATACCAGCCCTGCACTGCGGCTGTGGGGGCCCTGGGTGGAAATCTTACCCCCTCCCCTTAACCCCTCCAGTATTATCTATTCCACTGCACCATTGAGGTCACAAGCACCAAGTCTGTCTGTGGCAGTGAATAGACTTCATTTCAACCACAAAAAACACACAGCAACAAGTTCCTCAGCCTTTGCAGCACACACACACACACGCCGACAAGACGTGCATTATTATGCACAATGTTGGCTGTTCTCCTTCCATAACTTGCCATCTGTGGTTTCCGAAAGGTTCTTGCCCCTCCATTAACATCCCATCTCCATATTATTCCAGCAATACTTGACTAGACATGGCATACAGAACGGCAATATGATACAGCATGCGGTATCAATTATACTTTACAGCACAATTCTCATCAACACAATTTGGATCAGGACAAAAATTGAAAACTACGAAAGTAATAGGTTCTCTAGAATCTTGACTCAGCTGACAGTTTCAGATTTGATACTCACGGCTCAAAAGCATCATTTCCATTACTTGTTTCTTGTCGGTAGGCCTCTAGTATGCAAATTTGTATCACTAGGGGTTTCCATGACAACTTAGATTTTAAAGATAGATCTCTGAGAATGTATGTAGGCACAGCTTTAAAGGGACTGTACAGTACTGGTTGAGGTGGGGATTCATGTTTTAAACAATCCTAAGTGAGATAGTGAGAAACCTCTTATGAAATATGAAAGAGCATGTAATTTTAAGAAGGATTCAACGTTCATTTCATGAAAATTTGTTTTCGAATGGCTGAGATATCAAAAAAAGTGATAATAATAAAAGGCGACAGGCCATGCCTTTTATTAGGATATCTTTGTTTCACCTTGTTTTGGATATCTCAGCCATTTCAAAACTGATTTTCATCAAATAAACTTTTGATACCCCTTAGAATTGCATGCTTTTTGACATCTCATAGAGTGGTTTCTGAATATCTTGCAAAACGTTAAAAGCTAAATCCTCACCTCAACCAGAACTGTACACACCCTTTAACCCTGTTCATATACTGTATCTATGCCAGGTGTCTACAAGCTAAGTGCAATATTTGCAGTCATTTCGAGGATGTGCTCCCGATAGTAGGGGGTAGCTGTCCTGGTGGTAAATTGTCCCATTTCAGGGGAAGTTGCGTGAAGGTACACTGTAGTTGAGGGGGAACAATGTAGTTGTCCCAGAGGAACACATGTGCAGCTTTTGGATAGAAAAATTCCACTTGCCAAGGGCAACCAAAGTTCACTGTTGGGCAAGTACGAATGTTGAAAGGGCACTTGCCCATAGAAACTACCAGGCTCTTGGCCTGATGCCTTTACGACAAGCATGCAAGGAGTATTAAAAAATGAATAATGCATTGTATTAAATTTTTATGCCATGCATATGAACACTGATAAAAGATCACACTATAGAATAGCCTCTTGCATGAAGACATACACTCCAGATGTATAGCACTTTGTGTACCACAAGCTGGTGGCAAGGCTCTTCAATGTATGAATGTACTGTGTTGTAGGCCCTACATGATATCAAAAGTAAATCTACAAAGAAAACAGTCTCCCTTCAAATACCCTGGTATTTATAGACGCCATAAAATACACACGTGTGACTTCATGTCAGAAAGCAATTTCATTCTAGCACATACCAAGCATGGATGGCTGCGTGTTTGCATACAGGACGCTCGCCTTGGACGGAATGTCTCATCGGCAGCAGCAGTGGTAAGGGTGCAGTATCAGATAATCGCATCAGTGGGACCTCTTGCTCATGTGCAGCAACATCAAAGGTCAAGGGTCAAGTCAAAGCCTGAATAATTGCCCTACATTCAGGCCATCTTGCAGTGTTCCATTTCTATCCCAAAAAGAATCTTTAAGGCCTAACCTCATATTTCTCCTTGACTGTTTTTTTTTTCCATAATGGATAATAAATGACCTATACAGGTGTACCTTGAAATCTATCTTCACATTGTTTAACCCGTTGAGGATGAGTCCCAAATATACTCGAGCAGGTGTCTATGGGAAATGCATGTTGTAGCAAAATCAGTCCGTCCTTGACAGGTTTATGATAGAAATACACTGACCTATAATACAAAAAAAAAGGAAAGAGTGAACTTTAACTAGTGAAAACTGAACAAAAATGCTCATGCTTGGTGGCACACATTGGGTTGACACCATGACGCTCAGCATGATAGGTATTATAACTGCTGCAGATGATACGGCACAAAGTCATGTGACAGTTCTTTCAATAGGCATGGTGGTATGGTATGGAAAATGAGCACGGATGTTGTACAGTACTCCTGTCCGAGTCTGTACAGCATGATTGCTACAATGTGAGTTTTTTGGGGTCTGAGAAGAGCCCTCCAGGTAAAGAGAGGAGAGATTTTCCTTTCCCACAGTCTTCTCCTGCTACTACACATGTAGTGCTAGTTCCCTGGCCTGCAACAGCACCCCCCCCCCCCCCCAGCATCCCCCCAAAGCCCATCCCATCTCTTATCTCACTGTCCTGGAATGTCCCGGAGCAAAATGTTTGCTCAAAACTTTGAAGGCAAACAAGACGTGCGCCACTTCGAACATACATACACTGTGTAGGTCTACTTTAAATATTCTATCTTTCCCTATCTCTCTATAAAAAAAAAAAAAACCCTGTTAAAAGAAAGACAAAAAGCAACACAAAACAATAACATGGCATGAAGTCCTTCATTGCAATCAACAATCAACAAACATTCAAATTAGGTGCTCTACTCCTTTCCTTTATGGGGGGGGGGGGGGGGGGGGGTGTCCAGAATCCACAGCCACTAATAAGCAGTTTATGTTTGGAATCAGACCAGAATGTTGCTACTAAAACGCACCTCAACTTTCACATAATCCATTCCAACATTCAACGGAGTGTTACAAATAATGTCTTATCTCCATGCATGACTTCAAAGATAACATGATTGACAAACACAGAGCAGCTCTCACAAGTATTTGAAACATGTATTCCATGTCTGTTTAAAAATAGAGCAGTCATAGCCATCCACAGGCTGACTTGAATTTTTCTACTGTAAACAGAGGGACATCATTTGAAATGAACACAGAGATCTATACAAAACTGGGGCATCAATCACAAAACGAAAAATATTGAATAGACAATTTGATGTCCCTGTCACATCACACATGAACCTCGGATATTATCTGCAAAGTTTTACTGTTTTTATTTTAAATTCTCTGACTTCCAGTGCTCAATAAACCAAACATATTGTAAACTCAGGGAAGAAGGGAGGAATAGAGACAATATATTACCCCGTTCACACTGCTGCCAAAATTTTGAGCCCATTTCAAATAAAACACAAACCCTGCTGCTTTTATACTTTATCTCAGGTAAATATCTCAGGTCACTGCCCCTATTGCACCCTCATCTGACAATCCAATGAACTACCTTGTAATTAATTTCTGCTACATGGTACAATGAAAAATTTAATGCGCACTTTTTGCACAAGTTATACTGTAGGTGTACAACAGTAGGCCTTATAGTTGTTGTACAATAGGGTATTGAAGGACCTTCAGCCCACTTCACACAGTTGTTACACACAGAGTTTCTTCACAAAATTTGAATGAAGGTTCAATACTGCAATTACAACTTCCATGCTCACAGCTAATTGGCTGCTGCCTTGGTATTGCTATGGTAACTGTACTTATCACATAGCTAAATACCACAAGTGATTTTCGTTGTAAGACCTGTATATCTATAAAATCAGGGATGACAACGTACCTTCTCAACAAAATTACAGTAATTGTGTGGGCTAAAAAAAAAAGAAGAATTGTAGGAAAGACAGTCTTTTTTTTTTACCTTTTCTTCAATACAAATGAGCAGTAATACAATTTTGGGAAAAACAGTATTTTTGATGAAATCTGCAGTATTTTTGGCAAGGAACAGTACCAAATAGGGTCTACTGCAAAGAAAGTAACAAATGCCATCCTTGTCAAACTGACCCTTACCAAAGGTGGAACTACTGTAAAGCATGAAATATTCGCAGCATGAAATTTTCGCTAATTGCCACTGGCATTCAATGCATAAAGTGCCGACAAGCCCTTTGGCATGCATCTTAAAGGACAAGTTCACCTTCATAAACATATAAGAACTTGACTACCTCGTTTCTGATTGGTCAGTGAGGGTCGGACTTCGTCTCCGTCGCTTAGCCCAGGATTATTTTTTCATTCTGTTTACACTCACTTGCTTGGCACCGCAATTGCGGTGCTAACCCCTGCTATTTTGCAGGGCCAGATAGTACCGTACTATCGGTGGGGCTAGCCCACTTTGGCAAAAACGAGTGTAAACAGAAAGTGGGCTAAGGATAGTCCCGTACCAACGGTGGGGCTGAGGCCCCCCCCCCCCCCCCCCTTAGCCCCACCGTTGGTCCGGGGCTAAGCAAAATTTTACAAGTGTAAAAAGCCCTACAGAGAAAACGGTTTAGAAAAGAGACAAATGTGCATTTTAGACTGTGTGAGGAGAAGAAAATAATTCCAACTCTCAAGAGCAGCTGGGATCTATGTGCCAGAAGTTTGCTGCAAAGCCATCCGTCATGCATCACTCCCATTGCTTGACACTTGTCTGCCAAAACACACATCAATCATCAAGCCTCAAAATACAACAATACCACCCACACACAGATAAGGGGGACACAGTGTCTGAAAGAAAAAGGAAATAATAATAGCAAAGAAAAAAAAATGTGATATCTGGGGTTACACACTGCAAACTTCGAAGCACTACCAAAATATCCTTTCAAACATTGTTTAGAATATAAAACTGGACCATTTCCCTAAAATTCCATCACTACTGCACAAGACAATTGTGCCTTTGTTTAGCACAAGGTTATAGACAGTTCATTAGTCACGCTGTGCCTACGAAAGACAGTCATATTTCCTAGATGAATTGACTACAGTGGAGCCTGTAGTAAAACGACACAGAATGGAGGATGGTACATAGGCCTTAATGTAAAACATTAAAGGCCTTATAGGCCTACACACCAAGATGAGGCATTTTAGGAGTAATTTAAAAATCCTATTATTGTTTAGTAGTGTATTTTGAAGACAGACTTTCATGTCTTCTTTTTCATCTTCTTTTATTATTGTGTACAGTACATGTATATACTTGTATTCTCAGTCTTTTTGCTTTGATGTAAAGCGCCTTGAGTATTTAATCAAGTGGAGAATGACACTATAGAAGTTGTATTATTATTATCATTAATTAGTAGTAGTAGTAGTAGTAGCAGTAGTAGTAGTAGTAGTAGTACACAAGTAGTAGGTTAGTAGTATCATTTCAGCAAAGGACCTACTACACTGCAAATAACAAAGCAAGCTCCAACTAATGTTTAGCTATATGAACAGCAAATTTTAGCTATCATACAAAAGCTGACAAGTGTGTTTGTAGTACTTTACCTTGAAAAATTAAATCATGAAAATAAAAAAAAAAACATACACACACACAACTACAACTGCTACATGTATGTGGTATGCAAACTGACTATAAACATCTTAGTAAACAAGAATGCCAAATTGTAGTCCTACAAATCTGTACTTCAGTCATCAAATGTCAAGGCAAAAATGCCTGCCTCATTTTAATAACAACACCCTTTTTTATCAAGTGAACTCTGTTGACCTCTCTGCTTTAGCACCCAACAGACAGGAACTACACTTTATTGCTGTTGTTATTATTATCAATAATGTTGTCTCACAAGGTAAAAAACAAAAACAAAACGAAAAACAAAACAAAACAAAAAACCAAGCCAGTAAGTAAGTAAGTTTTTTTTTTATTTTTTTTTTCAGAAAATCAAAGACGTCACATAGTCCTATAAGATATTTTTTCATAAATTTTTTATATTGGTATAACAGGGGAGCAGTTTGTTCAAAATGGACCCAAGCTATTAAACCATCAGTATTCCACTGAGCTGCCCTGGGGGAAATCACTTGCTAGCTGACTGATACCGACATTTAATATCATGTTCATACTGGGCTAATTTTCTCAGGATGGGAAATATCGATTGCTTTTAATACCATATGCCACATTCAAGAATTGCAATGTTTGGGCTGCTTTCCGAAAAGTCGCAGAGTTTGAAATACTGCAAACTTGTATCTATGCCATCTTCCAACTGGCATTCACCAACGATGTATTATGTACGTGTGCTCTGCAGGCTGATACTCCCAAGGTTGGTTTATAAAATAAAGATGTAGAGTTCTATAGCCTTGGAAGCTACAGCTACACGGTAACATGTTTTGTCTGTAACAGTAGGAAGAATCAAGAGGTAACTGTAAAAAATATTGTTGTTTGCTTTTTGATTTTTTCTTCCGGTGAGCATCATCAATGCAAAATATTATGTCATGCTATTCAAAACACAATGCTAGAGAAACTGCACTCTGGCCTACAAATTTTCTGGCAAAGTATACAAATGTATGCAACTATGCAAAGTATGCCAGTAGTCACTATCAGTAGTCACATCTTTCATCCATTAAACATTTTATGCAGCAAATTTTCCAGTGTCACTATTTTTCCCTGAGCAGTAACAAGTCTCCATTAAAATAAGAATATGAGAGCTCGGTATTAAAGGGAAGTTTGAAGACACACTATGATGGCTGTAAGTGTTTAGACATGCCCTAGGGAAATCATGGTTAGCTGACTATTGACACTGAACGATAATCTCACTAATTGTACTTCGCCTGGTTCCCTGAGCAGCTGACTGGTGGCCAATTCATTTCACTCTATGAATACTATGTAACATTAGTATTTGTTTTAACCCGTTGAGGCCGAATCCCGAGTACACTCGGGCAGGTGTCTATGGGAAATGCATGTTGAAGCAAAATCAGTCCATCCTCAACGGTATAAATGTCACCAGTTTCTCCTCTGGGCATGTTATTCTGAGTTTTATCTATCCACTCTACAAAGGAGGGAGAGAGAAAGGAAATAATTTTTAAAGCATGTGTCTGAAAGTAGGCTATTATTTCTTGCAATTCTTAAATAATGACATGATATGCAAGACAGTAAAAATGTGTGCATTTAGATAGTTATCATGAACATCATGCACCAGTGTATGGGAATATCGATAGGATCCTACATGAAGGTTGGGGGAATGTGGGCTGGGGGGACTAGACTGGGATTGATCAAAATCTATGACCCATCACAGCAATTCCAATTTACGTACGAGGCAAACACTGCGTGTACAGTGTATACAGGATCTCATAATGGCCTAGTGTAGAGATCTGCATACCATGTGTACTGCAGGCTCATTGTGAAATCACCCGCCTTGGGAAGGGACACAGTGAGTGACATACATAGGTTCCTACAATATGTTGTAGGTGGAGCATTTTAAAAACATATTTTGAATGCTGCTTTGTAACTAGATTTGGAGTCTTTTATTTTTCCTTCGTTTGTATTCCATGGCTAATTTGCCGGCAATGACGGTGTGAACGCTGGATCAAATAATCTCTTTTTATAATTCTGATCATTCAAAGCTCATATCACATTATTCACAACAGCGTTAGTACCACACCACTGTGAGGCGCGTATACTGTATACGCCATATATTTCGCGACTCTAAATTTTCGCAATCAGGAATTCCCGACAATTTGGCGAGTGGTTAAATGCGCCATCGTGGAGTCCTGTATGGAATGGAGAAGTGTACACGCGTACACATCACATTCACATCGGGATCATAGTCAATATTTTCGCTTGTCTTTAGTTTCGCTGATAGCACCTGACTCGCGAAATTCGCGAAATAAAAACCTTGCGAAATATTTGGCGTATTATCCAGCAATTTATCGATCAGCAGCAAGCATGCTCTTCTGTCCCAGTAACCACTTGCAAAAAATCTGAAGATTTGGAGTACAATCATTATCCTGCTGTATGTACATGTGAATACAGTAATATGAAGGGATCTACCTTTTACATACATCACAGTCCTTGTTGCTGGTAATAACAATGCCTAGACTGACAACATTTAAGCATTTAAAAAGAACAAAGTTTAAATATTCTTCTTACTTGAAATAGTTGGAAGACTTGGAATTCTGAACACTAGTCTTGTTACATTGTGTCAGGTGTTTGGTACGCGTATATTGTACTTACAAAGTCCATGGTTGTTCACTTTGGTCATCAATTAAAGAGGTAAATTGATTGATTCCTGCATTCCTTTCTTTCAGACATTAATACAAAAGTAAACAAAGAGAACAAACAAAGTTTGAATTGGATTTGAAAAGAGGTGAACCAGTCAGCATTGAGTCAACAACCTAATGTGGCAAAATGCCAAACTAAAATCCTATCTGTTTTTTGTACGTAGAACTAGTCTATTACTACAGACTTTTATTTGTTGTTGTTTTTATTTCTTTTACTTTCTGTTTTTGAGAATTTTGTGAGTCAGATGCAATTCAAGAATTTAACTACAATGTGTACGCATGGAAACACAAGCTCTGCTCCTGTCATGAATGTGATGTCCCCCACGTACATGTACACATGTATAGGCCTACATGAACTGGTATGCAGTACAGAGTGAATTTAATAAAACAAGGTGTGTGATGATAAAATTTATGGACAAATACAGTGTAAGTATTGGTACAAGCTTGCTCACTGTGTAAATGGTGGGTCCACACTTCACAATTTCTCCATCAATTGCTGTACAGTGCACTCCTAAAGTCCTTGGAACTAATAGTTTTCATTCGTTATATCGAAATGGATACTGAACAAGTATAAAACAATAAAGAACATATCAAGGCGATAAATTGCGACCTGGATTTTTATTTTGTTATAACCGGAATTTCGATATAACCGTGTTCGTTATAACAGGAGTGCACTATACTCCATGAACGCAAATCTAACTCATCCAAAAAATAATGGGGGCATCCTGATTTTAAGAAAAAAAGAACAAACAACAAACAAAATACTCTCAAAACATCTACAGTATATTATTGGTGTGTAACATTGCTAGGAATATAATCAAGTGTGCATCACCTGAGAGAGGTACATTACTGTAACTTTCGCATGCGAAATGTAAACACCATGTTCAATTTTCTTGCTGCTAGGTAATGTACACTTTAATTTCACTGGAGTGCTCCATACAAATAGGCACTAGCTACTCATACATTGTACATTGTAGCTGGCATGTTTGGTTCCCTGATGGACTGGCTTCAACCTCAACCTGGGGAAGATTGTTGTACTTTAACCCTTCCTATGCCAAAGACTTTGGCCATGCTGTAAAATGCTTCTCATGGTTTCTTCGTCTATTGGTACAATGTGCTTTTACGGCACACATAGGGTTATTAAAGATGAGATAACAAATCGCATTAACAGAGTTTTGCAAATTTACTGGCAAAATACACGACAAAGGTACAGAATTAGAAATTTGCACCATAGAGGAATAACGTGTATAGAGGACCTACATTTTTTTAGGCCCACAATGACGACATTAATCCCATGCATACACGTACATTGTAGAACAACCTAGTCCCACATTATACAGTGCACGTACATTGTACGTGTATGAAAACCTAAAAAATGTGCAGCTTAACTCCCATTGCTCCTACAGTGTACCTGCAAAAAAAAATAACAAATCTTTCATATAATCCACAAAAATTAATGGATTTCCACCAAAATCTGTTTTACACTTGTGTCATTCTCAACCTTTCCAGTAACATTTACATGAAAGTTTCACCCAAATCCCTTCACAACTTTTGGGGTTCTTCTGCACACAGACGAACAAACAAACAAACAAACATGATAAGAAATGAAATTCAAAAATGTGATTAGATTAAAACTTCAAAAACTCTACATCACAAACTTCAAAAACATGATTATAAACAACATTCTGTTGAACTGAAGTCTAAAACCTCTCTCAGAGTAAGCTCCACTATTAAATGGCAATGCTTAAGGATTCATGGTCAAATACATTGTACTTCGCCCAAAAAGGAATGCGGGTACAATCTGCGATCTTGACCTGTTTCAATGGCATCATTGAGATATTGTTATGCGGATAATCCAATCTTGATATCAAGAGCAATGGACGTTCTCAAGTGGAAAATAATTGCCCCAACCAAATTCCTGCTGTGAAGTGTGACATGTACAAGCTGGGTATTGAAGTATTGAGGGATGGGTGGATTGAAGTTAAGAATGTATATCAGGGAAGTGAGTTACAAGTTTTATATAGTGTGTAGTACAGTAATTATGGTATTGCTTCATTTTGTTGTATTGTAAACAGGTGCATTTTTTTTTTTTTTTAAAGATAATAAAAAGTTTTGGTACCTCAAAAGTGTCCTCGAATTTCCTTGTCTTAGTTTGTGTTTCAGGTTAAAGTACCTTTCATATAACTAACACTGTGAGACTTACTCGCCCCAAAGTGCTCTCATGTCTTAATAGTAATCATGCAATTAACTGCGACCAGCAGCCCCATACGCATAGCGACCAGCAGTCCCATACGCATAGCGTAATCGGGCTTCGCATTGTAGCATTCAGGATCATGACAGATTTAGTATCGCAGGGTAAATGTCAACTGAAAATCCCATAAATTCTTCAATTTGAAGACTTACCAATTAAGTTGAAGTATTGAAAACAGGCTTCGGGCAACGTTTGGTTCTGCCTATAGTCCCTTTCTGTTCAAATTGATGACTGAATGTGACTCGGTCGACAGGACCTTAGGAGGGCTACATACAGTACACTGAATACTACAGCCAGTGCACGCGAACACATCACATGCACACAAATTTCAAATCCATGAACGAATAAGATGTTTGTGTGCGCATGCGCTGGCCATGGTATCCAGTGTATGTAGCTCTCCCAAGGTCCTCTCGACCGAGTCACATTCAGTCATCCATTCGAACAGAGAGGGACTATTGGCAGAACCAAACGTTGTTCGAAGCCTGTTTTCAATACTTCAACTTAATTGGTAAGTCTTCAAATTGAAGAAATTTTTGGACTTTAAGTTGGCATTTACCCGCGATACTAATTCTGTCATGATCCTGAATGCTACAATGCGAAGCCCCATTACGCTATGCGTATGGGGCTGCTGGTCGCAGTTAGCTATGCGTACAATGGGCTGCACGCTGCTGGTCGCAGTCAGTGGTTTCGTACAATATTTATCGACGCTGTACAGCGTCGGCTCTGGTACGAAACCATTATTGCATGATTACTAAGACATGAGAGCACTTCGGGGCGAGTAATTCTCACAGACAACATACTTTAACCTGAAACACAAACCAAGACAAGGAATTTCAGGGAAGCTTTTGAGGTACCAAAACTTTTTATTATCTTTAAATTGCCCATTGCTAACCTTGACAGATATATCCTGCCTGGTACAGTGTACAAGTATGCCTGCATGACTTCTATTGTTAGAGGGCAAAACTGCATGAAGCACTTTATGACTATTTTCTGCACTCAAAAGGCACAAATTGGGGGTTGGTTTTACAGTACCATATATTTCAACTGCCAATTTTGTGCCAGCACTTCAGATGAGGCCAACAGCATTTGGAAATTCAAAGGTTTTCAAAGAAATGGAATTGACTGACACAAAATATTCAGGTGCAATAGATTGTGGAACATGACTATGTACCATGTCTTACAATCTCATTGATTCTATTTTGTATATTACAAGCGTACATGTATAGTGTATGAAGCAAAATGATCTCTAAAGACATAGTCTGCATTTTTGACGTTCATGAAAAATCATGTACATGTATCATACAAATGTAGACATATTTTACTCTAAAACCTATCTGTACTATATCTGTAGGGTTAATATCACAATAACATCCTCTGTCTGGTGCAAACAATTTACAACACCAATCAAGGGCTGCACACTACATGTACATTCAATAAAAAACAACAACAACAACAACATTTTCTTTTTTCTACTGGTCCGACCTGTCCCTGTCGGACAACAATGTGTAATGCATCCAGTCTTCCCATTTTTTACTTGTCCAATCCTGACAAAAGTTACGGTCCAGGAGGGATATTTATTGGTCTGGACCAGTGCCAGTGTGCAGTCTTGCAAGAGGGTAGGCCCTACAAACACCGCGTTCACATTGTCCCCCGCGCCGCGGGGACAGCCTCAAGAGATCTTATCTTTTTTACGACTGACCGTTCACATTGGTGTCTCATCTGTCCCCGAGCTGTGGGGGCAATTGGAGCTTGGGGCGAGCTCTGCCAGGCACAGCGCATGCGCACATTTGATGACCACAGCTGGACGCTATCAATTTCGCCCCAAGGTCACTCTCCCCTCCAAATCTTGTCCCCGTACCCGACTTGATTCGCGGGGACGAGGGGACAAGTCCCAGCGAGCGTTCACATTATGGTTTTGGAGGAGAAAGTCCCACAGCTCGGGACTTTCCCCGCGGCGCGGGGGACAATGTGAACGCAGGGAAAGATACTACATTTTGCTGGACTTGATGATGAGACAATAACTGTAGTGCCAACAACAACCTCCAGGATAGACTAAATCACATAATTCACTGTGGGAGACAGCCATAAAAGATTTCCATCTTTGCAAAATCCAGCTCTTTTGACCTGTGTGATTGACACATACTTATGAATCATACACGTGTTCATACAATGTACAATGTATGTTTGACATAAACTGCAGCATCACATAAATGTCATTGGCAGCTCTCAGAATAGTATGAGAATGAATGTTTCTCTGTATTGTTTGTGTTGATTAGATTTTATGAGTGTTGCTGGAGTTATTTCCCAAACCAGTCTGGAATTGTATCTCCTTTTAAATGTTTTTTTTTAAATCTTTTTAAACAGCTCAGAGAGAGAGAGAGAGAGAGAGAGAAGAAGACAACATTTTGTGGCAAAAAGTGACAGGCCCTACATGTATTGAAACTACAGTATTCATGCCCATGGGTGATTTGTTTGGTTTTTTCTTTCTTTCTTTCTTTCTTCTTCATGGCTATTCTAATACTCAAAACACTAAATAATCAGCATGTACATACATCGCATGTATGTACAGTCTACTCTGATGAAGGGCGATTTGTCAATCAGTTGCAATGCAGTGATACATTGTACATTGGGAGCACATTCTTCCTTCTATCATTGTCTGGATCTCAGACTCTTTAAACGCCTGTCTCCAAGAAAAATTACCTCAATAGGACAGGGCAGTGAAAGCCTTTACAAATTGATTCCGACATCATGCCTGACTCACACAAAACTAGCTTTTTATCATGTATGACACCTACTGTTGTACACAATAAGCCTTTTCGTAAATACGCTTTGCGCATGCGCGACAATCACGATAAGCGTTTCCGGGTCAGGTCATTTTCCCTAAAAAACACCGAATTCGCACCAGCACGATGTTGCACGGCGATCAGCCATGTGTGTGTGTGCTGCTGTCTGCATAGTGCTGAGCTGATGGAAACCAACCTTGAGCTATGCTCTTTCTTCGATAAATACGGGTTTCGTTTCGACGCCAGCATCTTGAAAACATATTTCTGAAAGGTAAATTTAAACAAAATTCTCTCATAAGATAACAATCGTTGTCGAAGAAAAGTGTTTAAAGGTATATTTCTGTGTGCTATTTCTCTCCGTCTACGACCAGTACGTCTACGTCTCGGCCTTTTTGCTTCGAGCGAGTTATCGTGTGCTACGTGACTTGGTGGATGGTTTTCCGAAATAAAAGTAGTGTAGTTGCTCAATACAGTGACCGAGGCGTAATATTTTCGTAAGAATCAATAATCTGGTGATAACTGATGGATTTTCGTATCATATGCAACCGTTGAATTGACCCTGCACTCGAGGTAGGTGGTCTATAAAATCGGATCTCAAATGTTAGTCCCATGCATTCAATTAATTGTTGTATTCGTCGTACTACTACTGCTGCATGCTGCCAGTGCTGGAACTGCACCGAGTACGAGTATAATTAGTGAAATGTTACACGTAAATTCACGAACGGCCAAGTGAATTGTACACCATCTCTACGGAGCTGAGAGGCTATTAAAGTACGTAGAATCTACCTAACGTTAGTACCTATTACTACTAACGTTAGTATTGTTGTGCTTTTCTGCTGCTTTCCCACCCTAGCTGTTTTTGCACTTTTGTTTTGATTAACCATCAGGGCATCATTAAATTACTCAAACATGTCATCGGGACTTTTTAAACATTAGAATACTTCAAACTTTAAATTTAGTTAAAATTAATTTAGTAGTCAGTGGTAGTTGAGTACTACGAGTAGATTCTACTTTACCTCTCTAGTCCAAAATGAAAAAAAAAAACAACAAACAAACATAGTCACCCCCCCCCCACACACACACACACACACATCACACAGACACTTTTGTTTGTTTGTTGTTGTTGTTGTTGTTTTTTTTTTGGGGGGGGGGGGAGAGGAGCTGTTAGGATTAGCAGAAAATTTCTGGTCTCTGTCACACCAAGCAGTTAACCAAATCGACTCTACTCTTACACTGTTTTTTCTCTCCTTTTCAGTGGCCTACCTTGTCGCCCTGGAGTGCATGCTGCATCACCAGTAACAGTGCAGTGCAATTCATCATGATTTGCAGCATAGTTGGTTGCTCTAATAGTACATATAGATTGGAAAAATGGTACACTCAGCTCTGTGATGTCCATGGACTGAAATATGGAAGTTGTGTATGCAAGCCTCCATTTACGCTCTTCCCGTTTCCCACGGAACGGAAAGATCCAGAGGCCCGCAAGAGATGGGCTAGGCTTGTCAACAGAAAAACACCATCGGGTACCAACTGGCAACCAAACAGTAAGTCCAGGATTTGCTCTTGTCACTTCAAAAATGGAGAGCCAACAACTGCATGGCCTGACCCCACCGAAAACCTCGGCTACAAAAAAGTACCATCCAAGTCGCGAAGGGAACCTCCAAAAGAAAGATTGCCATATGCTGACATCCATAAGCAACGTAAACAACGCAAGCGAAAGAGTGAAGCTGTGTGTACTGTATCAATCCCAGAAGAAGCTGCTTGTGTACCAACTGAGGATGAAGGTAGATCAGAGACTGACGGGGAAAGAAAAACAAGTGAAGCGGAAGGCAAAAATGACAATAATGATGAACCAGTAATTAAGAAATCATTTCTTGCAGATCATGACTACACGTCAAACATATCGAGTGTTGGGAGCTGTGAAGGATGTCGTGCAGTACAAACACAAGTCTCTGAAATGAAATTACATGTGAAAAATGTAAATGAAAAAATGAAGAAGATTAAAATGAAGTCAAAGCGTAGTGTCTCATATGATGTCACTAATATTGTACTGAAATCAGACAGAACGGTAAAGGAATACACTGGAATAGAAAGCAAGGAAAAACTTGAGTGTCTCCACGGATACCTTGAACCGAAGGTTAAAAAAATGAGGTACTGGACAGGTTCCAAGAAAGAAAGCTCTCCCAGATCATCCCCTAGAAGTAAACTTGAAAAGACCCCAGAAAAACCAGGACCAAAAAGATCACTAAGCACACTTCAAGAATTCGTGCTTGTACTCATGAAATTACGATTGGCCTTGAATATCACTTTTTTGGGGAGCTTGTATGGGATAACACAGAGTACAGTGTCTCAAATTTTCAACACTTGGATCAAGTTTTTGGCAAGTGAACTACGTCCTCTTATTTTCTGGCCTGATCAATTATCAACATACGCATTGATGCCAAAGTCACTGAAAAGTAAGTACAAACGTCTTCGATGTACAATTGATTGTACTGAGATATTCATTGAACGTCCAAGAAACCTGGCTAATCAGGCTCGTACTTGGTCAGATTACAAAAAACACAATACAGTGAAGTTTCTAGTTGCCATTGCTCCAAACGGTATGATAACTTTCTTATCCAAAGCATGGGGAGGAAGGGCAACGGATGTTCACATTACTAGAGAGTCTGGTTTTTATAACCTCATTGATCCAGGAGATATTGTCCTTGCAGACAGAGGATTTGTAATTAAAGAAGACCTGCTGCTTCGAGGGGCAAGACTAGAAATACCTCCCCCAAGCAAAGGCAAAGAGCAGCAAACCCCTGATGATGTGGCCAAGACAAAAAAAATTGCCAATGCAAGAATACATGTTGAGCGTGCAATTGGCAGGATCAAATGGTTTGCTATATTACAAGAAACCCTGCCAATTACTCTTGTGCCTTTAATCGATGACATTGTAATTGTTTGTGCTGCTCTTGTCAACTTACGTAAGCCATTGGTCAAGTGATGCCTTTGTGTAATTTGTGCGTTATGTGCAGTTCCCCTCCCCACCACCACAAATCTTGTCTTGTTTTTCTAACAAGGCTGAAGAAGGTACGTTTGTAGACCTTGAAAGACTCTCTGATATTCTGAAGAAATCAAATGATATTCTAGATATCACTAAATGGTGATGAAAGATTGTATCGATTTTTCTTTTATTTCAGTGTTAAGTAATAAAAATATTTCTTTCATTTTCTTGACTACTTAGCAGCTCAGATTGGTATACATGTATAAGAGGGGTATAGTTGTGCATGTATTTATTTCGTGCCAACACCATTACGGTCTGGATCACATCTATTAGCATTCTTTACTAGATTTCTCTTATCCATGAAATATTTTTATTCAAGTTCATGCTTCAATAGAAATAGATTGAGGAAGAGGGACCATAAGAATTATGTAATCATGTATGAGAAAATGTGTGTAGTAATAAATTGATCTCACAACCATGCCATATTGCCTTGTAAATCTTTACATGTATTGATCCCTATGTACATGCACATTGCAGTCTTTGTTTCCACTGTATCTGTATATTTTGTTTAATTGACTTAAATTAAAAATGTAATGACACATGTAATCAACTAATACATCTACATGCACACATATACAGCACACACAAGTCCTCACTAACATAAAAGACGTGCATACAGCTCATCTGCTCAGTCACTCAGCATCACAACACACAGTTCTACTGCATTCAGCTATTCACACATCTTTATCACTTACAACATGTACAGCATGTATAAACATGTACAGAGATTACAAGTCACAGGATTGTTTAAAGGATATATACATGTTAACAATTAACATGTATGCAAAATTTATTTTCATTTCCTTTTACATGTAATCAAAAAAGCATAAACATTATTAACTGTGGAGTTGAACGCTGTTCATGTGAGTTACTGGCCAGTCAGTCATACTAGTGTACAGACTGTAAGCAATATGCGTTAACATAATATACAGTACTGTTCACTTAATTGCAGTTGTATGTTGTTTTGTTTTTTTATTTTGTTCATGTCAAATACAATTGTATACCATACAAACAAGAGGTAATCTACAGCTCTGGACAAATTGATGTGACATTTAAGTACATTGTAGAAATGTTTCAGTTCATAAAAAATAAAATAATAAAAAAAAAACGATAAGAAAATGGTACAAACTTCAGAATTTAATTTTGGTATGACAAGATTATAGATACAGATTGTGCAAATGCTGTGGACAACTTTGAATGATATATTGGTTAAGAATAGAAATGTAAGCTATAACTGTACATGTATGTACACATGTGAACTCCGTTAATTTAATGGAAGTGAATTTCCAAAAAAAAAAAAAAGACGTTCATGTATGTACACATACAAACATGAATCTAGATGTCATGGCATGTACTGGCATGTGGCTTGAAATGCTACATGAAAATGATCTCCATATAACAATAACAAAAGATGAAATGACTCCTGAACTTTCATACAATGTTGTATTTATGGTAAGCGATGCGTCTCTTTAATTTACAGTGTTCGTAATGTACGTATTTTATATACATGTACATTGTACAATACAGTGAACCTCGCAAGATCTGACCTAACATACAGTACAGTTAAGTCAAACAAAGTCTGAAAGCAGTTTAATTTTACCACATCATACAGTTGTACTAATCACATAGCATCTCTCATGAGTTCTATTTCTTGTGTGGTCCCAAGTGGTTTGACCTACAAAAGTGTAGATGCAAAGTTAATTCTAGAAGAAGTATGTACTTACATTGTACTGTAGCTTCACAATTATAAGTACAATAGAATATACAAATCAGAAGACTGGAATGTACAAAAATAAACACATTTACGTGTACTTCATCAACTACTGTTTGTCACTTCGTCATTCGGTGCATTTGCTGGAAAATACAAGTGTGATGCGTTCCTTTACTAGCTTTGAAATATTTATTCTAAAATATTTCAAACAGTCTTTCAATCTGGGTATCAAACTGAGTATGAGAATATAAGTAAAAAATACATCGCAACTGACAAATGGATATGTGAATCATTCCACTTTATGTGTTCTACAACATGAAATACTGTACTACATGTAAAGTATGCATTTTGTTTTCACTCCAGTACAGCAGAATTTAAACCTACAAACTGTACATTGTATTGGCAAGATCCAATACAGTATGCACAAGCACAGACACTTTAGTTTAAAAAAAAAATGAAAGACATTTCAGTTCCTTCCTCATAAAATCATACAAAATATGATCTATTATCAAATGTTCACATAAGATATGCAATTCTTGATTGAAGGGGATCATTTTTTTTTTTCCATTTCTGAACAACGAGCGTATGGACCTCAAAATCAATACCATACAATGTATAACATGAACATGGTGAAATCATCTTATTATTAATAACTTCAAAGAAGTTAATGTACGTGTGCAGGTACCAGTGTTATGATCAATCAAACTAGCATTTCACATAAACGTACAATGTCTATCACATATGAGAGAAACTATTTCGGCAAATTGACCAATGCTGGGGCAATTTCTCTACAGAAAAATTGTTCACTTCGCAGGAGAAGTTCATCCCATCGCTCACGATCAAAGTGGACTCTGACCGTAACCTGTCCATGTCGTGTGTAGACAAAGACGTCACACCAAGTACGCTGCAGAACACCCATCTGGAATTGTACTTGTGAGAAGTACTGGTGCGATTTCTTCACTCCCAGAGAGCCATCTTCATCGGTCGTCAGGAAGGGAACATTCTCGCATGAGGGGGCAGTATGAGAAATGCTGAAAGGGCACTTTATCTCGAGCACTCCTTTCCCACAGCAGTGGCACTCCACTAGCCCATCTGGACTTGCTCCTACATAAATGCGTTCATGGTGAAGGAAGAGGCCACCTTCACTGACAACCAGTTTCTAGTGTGTAACACGCTGAGTCTTTATATAAGCAGTCCTGGCCTCTCCCTCCATTTCTCGTCCGTATTTCAAAGCCGGGATTCCCGATGGAACCTTGCTCTGACCAAGGATATGCCGAACAAGGTTTGACACATTTGTAGCTTCTCCAGGTTCTTCTCCATCCATCTTCCTTCCTCGCGTGAGGACAGCATGGGCGTTCGAGCCAGTTATTCGTCCATGCCGATAGGAGTGCCAGTTTGCGTTGTTGGCCTGGCCACGTGTCATCTGCTCGATGACGTCTCTAGTTGCTGGAGAGTAAATCGGCAGCTCCTGCAGAAAACTTTCTGTGGATGAAAATGTGGAGGCAAATGATGGAAGAGGGGGAGGTATGTTCACTGAAGTTACTTCCTCCTCGGTTGCTACCTCCGGAACCGGTGGCTGATCCAAGTTCACATCAACGTACTGAAAGCAGCTGGCATCTGGGAAAGTGTTCTTCATTGCAGCCGAAAGTTCTTGCAGAGAAGACTTTGCAGTCATGGAGCGGGAACTCAGTGGGGAGAATAAACGCCTCGTACTGGTGTTGATTCCTTCAGTCTGCGCAGATGAAGCTAAAAAAAACAAACAAACAACAACATTTGATTAAGATACATATTGAGATACATGTATGCAGCCACTCAGAAGCTGAGAAAAAGCAACAACATTAAATTTGATTAAGATACATGTATTGAGAAATGCTGTCATGCACCTATGTATACAGTAATATACATTGTACATGTGCTGACTCAATTCTAGGATCACTTTTTTTGGGCAGAGTTCAGCAAAATTATCCTAATGCTGTTCAATCTTTTCACATTTTTTTTTTTCACTTTGGAAAAAAAGGTGTTGCCCTTATTAAGGAATAATTTTATCAAGTGCCTTACCATTACTAATTCATTCAAAATCTTAAGTGTAAAACTGAATTAACACAACCAGTTATATACATATCTTTCATAAAGATTAATATCAAACCATGACTAATAAAATGATTAAAATTGTGAGAACCCACCTTGTCGAGAGAATTGGGGCTTGCTCCAGGTCATGTCCGCTATCCGCTGCGGTTCAGCGGACTGCTTCCCGGCGAATGCAGACCATCCACATTCGCGAGCTGTACATGCTGGATTGGTCAGCCCATGACGCCAGGCAAAATCCACTTTAAACAGAAGAGCAGCAACATGGTTGCAGGTTGAACTGTATCTGTAATCAAAAGTTAAAACATAGCAAATAGAATTAGGGATTTTTTGTTTCTCAAATGGACAAACTCATTGACTTACAGTACTAGGCTAATAACACAAATCTAAAAGTGGGTAAGGCATTCGCATTACAATTTTTTTCTAACTTTCCCTCTTAACAATTTATCTCAAGTTTCATGTGAAATATACGTTTACTATTGAATTATTAATGAACTATCATCAGAGCTCCACGATTGGTGTCAATGTAGAGCTCTACATATATTACGTACATTGTAGTTTCTACACTGTGACTGACAACAGAGGTCCCTTTTAGCCTGGAGTTTATATACATGCATACACGTACAAATTGTAGGTACATGTATACGTCATTTACTGAGGTACATTGGCAACTGGATTATTTATGAACAAATGTGTGCATTCGACATGCTTTCACATCTGCGACTGTGATTGTGAATTTAACTCACCCAGCAAAACAAGTACAGTGAGCGCTTTGTACTTCTCCGCTCTCTTTCTCGACTGCAACCCACACGCTATGGGGGATATCACGAACACGCTGAGAAGGTGTGCACTTCGCTTTTAGGAAGCAATATTTGTTGTCGGGGGCAATGGCATTGTACTCAATTTCCTTCATCCAGCCAGATGCAAAATAGCTATACGCTTTCTGGTCCTTGTAGTCCGAAATGAGTCTTTTCCGTAATGGGATGTCATCAATGTTCTGCAGATAATTACCGATCTCGAAAGTCATTGTAGGTGGCCACTTTGTAATAGCGTCGGATTCTGACTCCCAACCTTGCAATTCCTGGGGATCAGGCAACTTTCCAGACGGTGTCTGGAGAAGGTCTGCATAGTGTTGTCGCTTCTGCAGGTCTGCAGCAGCTGCTGATGTACCTGGCGCCGAAAGCTCTGGCATCGTTTTGGCAGCGAACACCAGAGCCACGAGTTCCTCCTTACGGCCGCTCACTTTTAGGTTCCTCTGACGAAGAAACGCCTTCAGCGCATCGACTGTCCATAGCTTAATATCGTCGATAGACAGTTCTGTATCTTCTGTCTCCATCCTTGAAAACAACTTCGTGGAAATCAACAGAAGATTCGGTGAAAAAACGATGAAAAAGAGGTAAAACCGGTGGAATGTAGTAGGACGCTCGCTCGATAGTGGTGATGAAAACGCTGTACGCATACGTATGTAGTGCAACTAGTAGTGAACTATACATGTCACATCGTACGCGTTGTTTACTCACGGAGCTGGCGTTCGGCTTTCTAGCGACTTTTGGGGAAAATGACCCCGCGACCTGTGACGTCACAGAGCCCCATCGTGTAATTACGAAAAGGCTTATACACAAGCGTAGCCCTTCAATGCCACACAGCTGATGGGAAAGCCACACCCAAGAATTCATGAAACAAATTTGACAAATTACAGTCAATGCACGTTGATGACTTTCCCTGTTACCATGAAACCCTCTACCTCTGGCAGCATGGGGGAAGGGGGTAAAAGAAATCAACGAAGTGATGAAAAATAGCATTTAATGACAGCTACAATTTGTATACTCACTCCCAGCAGAGGAGATCTGTGTAACCCCCTGTTCAGACGCAAGCCAGTTGAATACCAAAACTTGTTAAAGAAACAACGCACAGAAAGAATCATGGTACTTAATACAAATGTAGTACAGCGGACAGACCATTCATGTTCTGGAAAACATCTATAGTATAGATATTGTGCAGTTTCCCACTGCGCATGCTGTTGCAATAATGGTCATGAGTGACAGCTATGAGGACACCTTTCGTGCGCGCTCCCAATACTGTATACGCCCAATATTTCGCGAGGTTTTTATTTTCGCGAATTTTGCGAGTCAGGTACTATTCGTGAAATTAAAATACAAGCGAAAATACTGACTCTGATCCTGATGTGAATGTGACGTACATGTACCATGTACGCATATGTACACTTCTCCGCTCAGTACAGGCCTCCGCGATCACGAATTTAACCACTCTATTTAAAATATTCCGCTCAGTACAGGCCTCCGCGATCACGAATTTAACCACTCGCGAAATCGTCGGGCATTCCGGATTCGCAAAAATTTAGACTCGCGAAATATATGGCGTATACAGTATTAAAGCCCCGCCCAGTTATACCGTTCTATGGTCGCCATACGTTCAGACGCACTATGGACACGATAAAATGCTGATACGTTAGCGAGTTCTAGTTTGAAATGATGCTCTAGTCATTGTTTTGTTTAATATGTAGTTTGTTTTGTTAGTCACCATTCAGACGCAAAATTCATCGTATAGCTATACCATTCTAGTATAAATTTTTTGCGTCTGAACACCCTGTGAGGGTTTGAGGAAGGAGAGGGTACTTGGGGACCTACAAATGAGAAAGTCACATGGCAGCCATATTGGGAATGACTTTCACGGCCTTGCCTCTGCCAATATCAGAGAGATGATTAAAAGCAAGAAGTCTGAGTGAAAGACAATAAAAAAAAAAAATGGATTAAGTGGGAAGGCAGACATGGAAAGGGGGGATTCAACACAAAGAGGACAAGCTTTAATCAGGGAGGTGATTTCCACCTCCCTGCTTTAATCAACTTCTCCCAGTAAATGGTTAATTGTTTTCAATGTGCTTTAAATAATTCACAGTGTTGTTTTCATTTTATTCAATACAGTGCAGAGCACTTGACAACTTTCAATGATTTTAAAATATGTTGTATCCATTCACCAAGCATGAATTGAAATATAAGGCTATCTGTGTACACAAATAAAGGCTACCCATTTTAAAGACTTGGTGGAGGTTTTTCATACCATGACAATGCTACACATGTACAATCTTGTACATTGAGACATTAGATGGATTTTCAAATGCTCGCACTAAACTCGTATATGTAAACAAAATGTAATTATGATAGGCCCTATTTGTCTGAATAAAAAAAAACAAGGAGCAGAATTTAACAGGTTACACATGTGGTTTGAGTTCAATGTAAGAACTCAAAAAGGAATCTTTTACTTCTGGGGGAACAATTCCACAGATTGAATACGGAATTTATCCGAAGTTTATAGTCAGAAGGATGTTTTCATGGTCTCGAGTGCTTGGGGAAAATAGGTGAAAGGTTCAGGTCATCATGCCTTGAGAACTTGACCCCTGGACTCAGTGGGGTCAGCTGGGGTCAGTGAGATGTCCAGTTGATTGGTCACCTCTCAGGAGGTGTCCAAGTAAACATGGTCGTTTGATGGATCAGCTCAGGTGACTCAAAATAAAGAGAGTCTATGCAGTACACCTGGCACTGGGGTGGAAAGTTGTTGACAAATTTAAAGTAATCCAGCTTCGATACATTGTAGCAGGCAAAAAGTTTACTACAGACAGCATGAGGTTCTAAAACTTCACTTTATATTCAACCTGTTCACACTACACTGTACCTTGTACTTCAATACGACAACACAGACAGCAGTACACCTATGGAGGTTTTCACACACTGGCAATCAGCAACACTGAGATTGCACTGCAATATGTAACGGGGGAAGCCACTGGTAAAAATGTGTATTGTCTAGACTTCACACATTTCATTTTAAATGAATACCAGGAGACCTCTTCACCGTGATTCTTTCCCCCACCTTGAAAGACAGACAAAAGGCAACCAGAGCAGGGTCACCCAACCCCCTTGGTATTGTATTTGAGTTTCGGCTTGTCACGCCCGGTTGGTTCCAGAGAAGAGTTTCTCACATACTGGGCCAGTCAAGGTGCTATGCCATTCATTTGTACATGGACAGCTTTCAAGCAGATCTGAATGCAGTCACACAAAAACACCTTACATCCACCACCACCCCCCCCCCCCTTCTCTCTCTCTCTCTCTCTCTTTATTTGAAATACAGTGTACTGTACATTCACACAGAGTCTACATGATGTACTCTATCAGGCTGCGTTCACATAGAAGTACATACTATTCGGGTATTCGGGGCTCGTTTTTGAGGGCACGCGAATAGCTTGAATCGAACGATAGGATTGTTTCCTTACACCAGTTCACATAAGAGGGCACTATTCGAAGTACCGAATAGCTGCGAATAGTATAGCAAAGTGGGAATCGAGCTTGTTCGATTTTCTTGCAGCGCATACCATCTCTCGTTTATGAAATAATGACAATTTTCGTCTGAATTTGCCCTTTAGCAAAAATAAGCATGTAGACTGACATTCTGATGCAGTTTAGAAATTGTTAATAAGATTTGCTGGGATGTACAATGTAGGAGGAAGAAATCCTCACTGCATGGGATGGTGAGCTGACGGTACGGGTGATGGTGTACTCGGTGCCCGAATAGCGAATAGCGAATACCGAGTACCGAATACCGAATACCGAATACTTCTATGTGAACGCAGCCTTACAGCATCATTGATGAGAGCGATAGGGCCTACAACTGTACCTCTTTTAAACCAAGATTGATATCCATTCTGACACCTTTATCTTTAAGATTTAACTTTTGAGCAAGAGTTCCACTCGCATATATTAAAAAACCCTTCATGTTTTAGTTTTGGTTTGTTTTGTTTTCATCAACATTTAGTGACCAATTCAAACGTGACCAAACTAGAAAAAGTTAATGGGCAGCCCACTCAGGAGTATCAATTTGTCTCGGTCTGACAGGAAGATGATGGTATTTATGCAACTTTATACTAAAAACTTTGCAATGATCCATAATCTAATCCAAATAGCAGCAACATCATGTGTGAAGTTGTGAAACATGTTTTTCAACCTACGCTGTAGTACATGTATAACACACAATGTGATGGTGCTACATGTATTCTAAAGGAACTTTAGGCCTATCCGCTATATACTGTTCACTAGCTTGGTTTAATAATACTCTCTGCAATTGTAATGCACTAAATGTAGTTTGTCACTGTTCTTTAACCATATTAAATGGTCAACTTTGCACTGCAAGTTTATCTTTGAAAAAAAAAAAAGGATTACAGTACCTCATGTACGTGACATGCATTATAGCATCTGCATTTAACTGTGCAATGTAACCTAGCAGTGCTCAAGTATGTAGCCTACAATGTACAATGTAGATAAACCAGGAGACTAAACAAAGACTTCTATTGTCTCCCTGTATTTCCCCTTGTCTGGCCACTATGACATCACCTGAGGAGATTACCACTAAACAATTCAAGGAATGCTTTTGTCCAGACCCCCAAATGAAACCAACTCAATTCCCCCACAGCAAAGACCTTCTTCTCTGTGGTGGCAGAGCCCCAGTGGGGGTACTGTGGGAGTGGGGAGAAGTCCAGTGGGGAGAAGTCCAGTGGGGTGCACACTAACTTGAAATAATCCAGGACACAAAAATTATTCAACAACATGTACACTACAGCTTTGTATCTATAGGCAACATTATCATTTGTTTGTTTGGTTGATTATTTTTCTAAGACTACACTTCACTAGCAGTCAGCAATAATGTTCAAAATTTTAGAACCCTTTTTGGCTCAGTATCATTGTTTGCTGGTTTTTACTAGAAGTCTTAACCCGTTTAGGACGTGTCCCGAGTATACTCGGGCTGACGTTTTCCAGGCTGTGGACTGGTCCCGAGTATACTCGGGCTGAGAGAGTGAAATGAACACGCATTTTTAAACTTAGAATTTCACCAACAATACGATGCCTATGTTGAAAATGATTTATATTTTGTGGGACTACATACATCAAAGTTGCCATCTGTAAACATTTTGTGATGATTGGTCATATCTTATGTCTATAAACAAGCAAAATATTGACAAACATGAGTGCAATTTTCACAACATTCAGACCTTCGCAACGGTCGGGAAACTGACCAATGACGAGCGACCAGCCGCACGCTCTGGCGATCTCATTTGCATCGGTATGCAAATTGTCACACTCAAGTGAAAAGCGTGCGTGCGGCGGTCAAGACCGTTGCGTGCACGCACCTACCTTATTAGCACACTTTTACATGATAAAGTATTGTAGCATACTACACTTTGTGTTATATCAGGAATGCAATGTCGTACTTATGGATCTTCTATGAAAGCCATCTCGGCATGACAACCTGCTTACCATTATTGACATGAAATGTTGGCCTTCTTCTTCCGCTGCCGAGTCCTGGGATTTGCCAAAACTCGGCGAATTGAATAAATTCAAAAGTAAATCTTTTGCGTGTCCCTTCATGCATATGATGTGTGTGAATGTTTCTGTGTGTGTTTGTTATCATGACAGCGATGTTACTTGTAGTTGTTTGAAGAGTTTTACCGTCATGAATAATATTCTGATAATGTTATAAAATCGTTAAAAAAAACACTTGGCCAAAAACAAACCGAGTAGGGGATGTACTGCATACAAACAACGCAGTCGATTGTGCTACTTCATTGAAGTCGTAAATTCATATAAATTGAATAGACCAGTGGGTGGCCAGAGTATCAGGTTACATTGTACCTCCTTGAATAGACAGGATGTTGATACAAAAACATTCCTAAGACGCACTCGTAGACGCCATCTGAAAAGTCGGGGATTATGAGCATAATAGAGAAGTTCAAAGGCCGATTACAGACAGTCTCTTTTTTCTGCACCGGTCCATAGAATGCATTATAGTGATGTGCTTCGTATGTATTACGTAACCACTTTTACGGACCCCAATGATTTTATGGTTGTTGGGAAGCGAATGTGCAAGTTCTCATCTGGTTGTAACCAACATAATGTAGATCTATAGAATTTAAACTTCGACAACGAAATACGCTGCAATAAAGCGAGTAAACAAGACATATGGCATTTTTTTTTCTCTCATACGCTTAGCATTCGCCAAAAAATTGTAGATATAATTATGATGTTCGGTATTTGATGTTTGCAGCATTTCAAAGAAGTAGTCAAAATAAAATAATATCCCATATTTCGATGATACCGAAGATGGTGATGTCGACTGTTTAGTCTTTTTTGTTCTAGTTCTGTATGAATTCCTCATAATATGCTAATATTCGGCTATAGTCGCTCTGTCGATTACTTATACATTTAGAAGTCTGAGGTGTTTTCAGTCCACTTCTTTCGTAAGTTCACGAGTCATTTTTTTTTCGATCATTGAGTTCAATCCATTTATAATCAGTCAAATATGACAACTTATACCGAAAAAAAACCCGATTTTTCTTTTTTTTTCTTTGTAGAAAGCGCTCCACATTTGATAACCACATCGCTTCAATTGAACACTTTGTTTAGGAGCAAGGTATTTCGGGCAATAAAATCATGAAAATAATGTTCTTGTCTTATCTCATGTTTATCGATGTAATCAAATTTTTTTCATGTTGCTATTGAAGTAATTTATGCACTTATCGTGCCTGTGTATTTTTTATGTCTACGTATATCTCTGCATTTAGGTATGCCTACATTCATTCATTCCATTAGACTTCGTGAAATCGCATTGAAGCATTTTCATATTCATAAACGATTGCAGCAAATGCTCGTTTCCTTTATACATTATGCTTATTGAATGAGATTGTTAGTACTTCATTTTTGTTTTTGTCTTTTATCGGGGGATGACTGGTATACACAATAAAAAAAAATATTGATTTACACTCATGACATAAGAGAAGATCATTTCAGCAAAATTAGCCGTCTGTTATGAGATATCAAAGAATGCCGGGAGAAATGTCGTTTATTTCAACAAAAATATCGTCTTTTCCTTATTTTCTGAAGTGATGTAATAATTTTAGGCCTTCAAGCCTGTGTGGCTTGTGCTTGCCATACTTCTATGATCATGTCGGCTTCTTCTGCAGCTGCCGGATGGCCAACCTTTTTTGTTGCTAAATTGAATGAATTTCTCCGTCGAACTCGGGAATGCTCACCTGCGACCCTGTTTGAAAAGACGCTCTCTCATATTGAGACGAATTTGAATTCTCAATGGACATTCTAATTTGAATTGTGTTAAGGCTACGTAATTTGAAGTGATAGGATATAGTGAAAGGAAACTGAGATTGAATGAACATCTTCACAGCGCGATCTTTTTTTTAGGCGATTTTGAATTACCTAACTGTGAAATTAGAAGACAAACGTACACACACACACACACACACACGCACAAATGACTGCAAAATCTTTGCATAATGTTGAACCATTTTGAACACTCGAATATGCCGTTTTGCTCTTCCTTTGTAATACATTTGCCTCGATTAGTGCTGCTTCGATTTATCTCATTGCATCTCATTACTTTCCTTTCCAGCTATCCACTTCTTCATTCCCATCATCTACAATTAATCGTTTAGATTGAATATCCCCATTGATGGTGGCGATCACCTTTCCAAGATACTTTGCCCGAATCTCATAAGATATCACCATAACACATATTATAGGCAAACCTAGCCGTGTGTAATATTTCATTTCGTTTGCAAAAGTGTGTTCAGATTACCGTCCATGGAACTAAATTTAGAAGACCAGCCTATTTTGTTTTATCTCTTTATCTCTCAATCTTTCTTCTTATCGCATAGACTCCGATGTTTCGTTTGCAGACCGGAAGAGCTCATAAATTGCTGATGATTATCATATCACTGTGTGACATTTAATTTCAAGTGATGTGCAGTGAACAATACCTTCCCGCCATTACGGTAGAGTTGTAAGGGAATCATGATTGCACATAAAATTTGCAACATACAACCCGACAGTAATCTTACAAATGCGCTCGTTGATCTCCTTTATTCATCTCATGGAAACCTAAGTCATATAATTATGGTCGAAATCTGGAGGCAGTCATGATGGATAATTTCACAAAGCAAACGTCTCAATACAAAAATGCATGGAGTTCGCAGGTTTAGTCACCATTAGCTGTCAAAGATTGCAAGAAAGATGCAACGATTTATCTGAATATTGAACATCCCATCAGGCTCTTGTCAACATTATGAAAATTGTTGAAACAAAACCAAGAAACAAACTCAAATGGAAGATTGGTTTGAGAAACTCAACTTCGATGTTGCTTGAAGCTTTTTTTCTCTCTCTCTCTCTCATACTTATGAATGACAGCGTGATTATGTTATAAGATCGTTCAAAAAATCTACTCGGCCAACGAACCAAATAGAGGATATACTGTACAATAGTCATCATTTTCATACAATGCAAGAGCCGATATTGCCACTATGGGGTCTTACAATTATATTCATCATGGTGAAACACTGCGTAACATGTGCGTGTGTAATAGGCAAGAACACTTTGAATAGACCAGGTGGCCAGAGTATCAGGTTACATTGTACCTCCTTGAATAGACAGGATGTTGATACAAAAACATTCCTAAGACGCACTCGTAGACGCCATCCGAAAAGTCGGGGATTATGAGCATAATAGAGAAGTTCAAAGGCCGCTTACAGACAGTCTCTTTATTCTGCACCGGTCCATAGAATGCACTATAGTGATGTGCTTCGTATGCATTACGTAACCGCTTTTACGGACCCCAATGATTTTATGGTTGTTGAAAATCGAATGTGCAAGTTCTCATGTACTTGTTACGAACATGTATTACAGAATTTAAACTTCGATAATGACATACGCTGCAATAAAGCGAGAAACAAGACATACGGCAGAAGTTGTCTTTTTCTCTCTCTCTCTCTCTCTCATACCCTTAGAATTCACAAATAAAAATTATGATGTTCAGTATTTGATGTTTGCAGCATTTCAAAGAGGCAGTCAAAATAAAATTACATCCCATATTACGACGATACCGACAATGGTGATGTTGATTGTTTAGTCTTTTTTGGTTCTATAGTTTTGTATGAATTCTTCATATATAATATGCTAATTTTCGGCTATAGTCGCTCTGTCAATTATTTATACGTTTAGAAGTCTGGGTTTTTCAGTCCATCTCTTTCGGAAGTTCACAAGTCAAATGATTTCGCGATCATTGAGTTATAATGGTTTTAGCAACACACTACCGTTTTGTAGCTCAATCGATTTATAATCAGTAGAATATGGTAACTCATGCCTAAAAAAAATAAACTTTTTTAATGTAAATTTGTAGAAAGCACTCCAAATTTGCGAAGTGATGATTCAGTTTTGCGAGAGACGGAGATGTGATAACCCGTCGCTTCAATTGAACACTCTACTTTGTTTAGGAGCAAGGAATTTCGAGCAATAAAAGCATGAAATGTTCTTGTCCATCTCATATATTGATGTGATCAAATGTTTTCATGCTGCTATTGAAGTGGTTTATGCACTTATCGTGGCTGCGTATTTTTTATAATAATTGCATTATACATCTCTTTTTTTACGTAGACCTACTTGCATTCATTCCTTTAGACTTCGTGAAATCGCATTGAAGCATTTTCATATTCATAAACGATTGCAGCAAATGCTCGTTTCCTTTATACATTATGCTTATTGAATGAGAATAGTACTTCATTTTCTGTCTTTTACCGGGCGATGACTGGTATACACAATAAAACAAAATAATATTGATTTACACTCATGACATAAGAGAAGATCATTTCAGCAAAATTAACCGTCTGTTATCAGAGATCGAAGAATGTCGGGAGAAATGTCGTTTATTTCAACAAACATATCAATTTTTCGTTATTTTCTGAAGTGATGTAATGATTTTAGACCTTCAAGCTTGTGTGACATGTGCTCGCCGTTCTCCCATGGTCATGTCGTCTTCTTCTATCAGCTGGCGGGTGGTCAACCTTTTTGTTTCTAATATGAATGAACTTCTCCGACGAACTCGGAAATGCTCACCTGCGACCCTGTCTGAAAAGATACTCTCTCACATTGATGCGAATCTGAATTCTCGATGGGAATTCTAATTTGAATTGTGCTAATGCTACATTTTTTGAAGTGATAGGACATAGTGAAAGGCAAACGAGGTTGAATGAACATCTTCATGGCGCTATCTTTTTTTCTTTTTTTTGTTGGCTATTTTGAATTACGTAACTACGAAATTGGAAGGCAAACGTACACAAAAAATGACTGCAAAATCTTTTCATAATGTTGTACCCTTTTGCCCTTTTTTGCCGTTTTGACATTTGTCTCAATTAGTGTTCCTTCATTTTATCTCATTACATCTCATCACTTTCCTTTCCAGCTATCCCCTTCTTCATTCCCATATACAAACGTGTAGATTGAATATTATCATTGATGGTGATGATCGCTTCTCCAAGATACTCTGCCCATATATACATACATATGTATTATATAAAACGCAGAAAGATATTACCAAAACACAGGTTGTAGGCAAACCTTATCTTGTATAATTTTACATTACGTTTGAAAAATCTTTTCAGATTGTCTACCGTCAATCAAACAAAATTTAGATGACCAGCCTATTTTTCTCTCCTTTTTCTCTTCTCATCGTATAGACTCCCTGTTTTATCTGAAGAGCTCATACATGTTCTGTCAACTGGCTTAAACAGGACCGGTGTTTTATTCTTAGTTTTTTTTTTCTATGTAAGAAATAACGATACTCATTTAGGTTGGTGATTACTTTTTATAATAATTAAATATATGTCTTGTATCACTGTGTGAAATCGCATTTCACTTGATACATAGTGAATAATCATTATCTTCCCGACATTACGTCGAAGTTGTAAAGGAATTGTAAGATCGCACTGAAAAATAGCAGCATCAAACCCCGATAATAAACTCACAAATCCACTCGGTGATATCTTGTATGCATCCAATGAAAACCTATTATAAGTCGCATGATCGAAATTTGTAGGTAGTCACGATTGATAACTTCTTTATACATACTTCTTCAGGGGTTGGCAGGTATCGCGCAAGCGTGGATTATGCATTTTTATTTGTCTCAAAGAAAGTTAGAAAGATGCAAAGATTTGTTTGAATATTGAACATATTCCAGGCTCTTGTCAATTTTATGGGAATTACTGAAACAGAACCAAGAAATAAACTCAAGTGGACGTTATTCTATTACGAAATTTGACTTTGATAAATCAGTATCACCAATTCTACTTGTAATATTACATCGTTGATGGTTTGCCTAGTGTTGAAATAAAGCCACGTGCTTCTGTTACAGACACGCGAGCTTTGTATTTGGATAAAAGTAGCGGGGACAAACAAGGTGTAACAGATTTTCAAATGTTGTATACAATGAATAAACTTCCTTCTGTTTCCAAAATTCATTGACTAGCTAAGGTAAGGAATTTTGTGAACAACAGGAAGTCAAGAGTGGGTTCGTGTGCCTTTGATATCGCCACAATACGAGATTTACTTGGCGTGTCTTACAGTCGTGTAAATGGAAATACGCAAGCCTGTACACAATCCTCCGATCGATCGCTTTTCATTGAAAGACTTTGAAGGCTTGTGATCAACGGATTACAGTTTCCATAAAAGATTGCCTCCATGAATCAGTAAATTCAAGACAATTATGTAGTAGAAATTTGCGACACCCTCGACATAGCCTGGTGCCCAATAATAAAAGACGCTATTCATTTGAGTTGACGAGGGAACGTAAATTGACGATCGTACAGTACGTGAAGTTCAAACCGCGCGCGCGAACCCAGATAGCGAAGAGAAGCGACATTATTATTCATGAGCGGTCGTTATTCATCCAATCAGAAAGCAGATTCCTACACCGCATACACGGCAATTTGATGATTGGGTAAAGCGGGACCGTAAGTCACACCCCCTTAGTAACCCTCGGTTCGGGCTCGATTTTGGAAAACCTGTCCGTCTGTGGGGGTGTTCGCTCGCCAAAGCAAACCGTCCTAAACGGGTTAAATTCTAATAACTGTATCTTTTAAAACATTTATGAACTTCTTTTTTTTTTCAATTCCTACATGCTTCAGTGAGATGTCCCCTTGTATACTGTGATATAAAAGTTTACTACATGGAACAGATATTAGTCGTTTTTTATTTTGTTTTTTGGGGGGGTTTTTTGGGGGGGGATTACAAACTGTGAAACACACAAACAACAACAACAATGACAATGACAAGAGCTTTGCACTATTGCAGTCAAAAGGAAACTCTGACCATGATGACAGTGAATAAAAGGGATTTTTGAAAGGCAATTCAGTATCAAAAAGGACAGAGCCTTGCCTGTGTTGTACAAGTATTAAAAGCCAAAAGAAGTTGGGATTACCTTTTAGCAGTGAAAACATTGCACAAACAGTACATGAAAGAGTGAAGGATACCCCTTTTGATTGCCAGTGCCTTTGAATGACATACTGTGTATGAAAAAAAAAAATACCACACTGTTTAAACTTTAAAAGGAAACCTGAACACATACACACACACACACACACACACACACACACACATGCACATACAAGTGATCACATTACACAGTGTTTAGTCTATTGAGTCCGTACAGGGTGGGGAAAAAAGCATACATATTGTCATACAAAATAGTAAAATGCAAACCATATTTTACATTGCAATATACAAACACTTGTCAATGTCCGTCCTTAACCCTCCAAAAATTCTAAACATGCTTACACTGTACCATGGTACAGAAGGCAAAAGCCTTGAGCATTTAAAAACTGGTTTATTTTAAATCAACCACATTATCAAAGCAGTCGGTAAATTGTTTCTTATTGCAATTTGGAAGCTAAAATAGCTCAATGTCAAATCAGCCTGGCTAATATAACAATGCTATTCAACAATTTAGCTTTCTCTAAAGATGCTAAAAGAAAGCACTCATTTGTAGTCAGAGTAACTGCAGCAATACCAGACTTTGTGTCTGGCGAACCAGAGGGAATCTCTCATTCAATTTGGAAATGACACATTTTATATTGTCCATTGATCAGCTATGGGCTCATTCTCTCTACAGTGAATTGCTTTTGGGTTGGTGGAGATAAAAAGTACTGTACATGTAGCTAAACTAGTTCAAAACTTTGTGTTGCATTGAAAATAAAGCCCATTGTTATTATATGACCATAACATCTCCTCAAGCCATACACTGTTGCACTGCATAACAGAATCAGAGGGTCTCGGTACTTTGCTTTTCAAAGATCCATTTGTTCACACAGTTGATATAATGCAATGACTGAGTCACAGTTTCTTTGAGTGCTATTCAATGAATGGCCGTTTTGTGGGCCTACAAGAGTACAAATAATCAATAGGGCTTGTCCGTTAACAGGATTGACCTGTATTCAACCGTATACAAGCTGGGCTGCACTCGATGAAGCATTTCATAATTGTACAGTACACCCTTTTGTATGTGGATGTTTTAGGCAATGCCCAGAACCACATAACATCAATAAAATGAGTCCAATGTATGTAATGACATACTGTACTGACACACACACACTATACACAAGCAAACCACTTTACATATTAATAGCTCTCTGTCAATTCAACTACATGTATTCAAAGTTTAGAATATAATCACTGTGTTGATAGTATAGAATCCTACAATACACAATTGTGCAACTTTAAATTTTTCACTATAAAGGCCTTTAATGTCTACCAGGCCTACGTTGTGTGCATTGTGTTTGGACTGGAAAAGAACATCAACAAAAACGTCCCGTCATTTATCACTCACTCCTTTCTAAATGTTGCTGTTGGCATTCTCACCATTCAAAGGCAAAAATTTCCTTGTCATTTTTGCACCAATTTCCTCATCCCCTTCATCCATAAATGTTATAAAAGAACAATGACAAGGAGCCAGGTCAAAACAACAAATGGGATAATTGCATGCATACAAAGCAAACATTGAACCACAAAATAAAACCAAAGAGAATCTATTGAAACAGGTAAACAAAAACAGTAGTTAGTGAAAACTTTACTCTACATGCAGGCCTATACATTACCTTTTCCTTTAGGGCTTGTGTGTAAAGATTAATTTTTGTCTCCCTGTTGGCACCACAGCAATCCTCCTCTATTTGAGATCAAAATCACGTCACCGAATATTCCAAGAGAGCCAACAATTGCGGGTCAACACCTGAAATTAGAGAATGGGCAAGGATTACAGATCTTAAAGTAATGAAAAGATAAACGTTTATGGGTTCAATAAAAGGGGGAGAATTATTCTAAAAAGTGCCTGGGAATCCTAACCCATTTCAACTGAAAATCGAAAGTATGGTCTGTCCTTCTACCGTATACTGCAACGTAACTGTTCCTTATCGATGTTTTACTGTATACGCCATATATTTATTATATATATTATATATTTATTATTATTATAATTTTCGGGAATGATCGGGACTTCCCCACGATTTCGCGAGTGGTTAAATTCGCGATCACAAAATCCTGTACTGAACAGAGTAGTGTACACGCATGTAACATAACACTCACGTCGGGATCAGAGTCAATATTTTCGCGTGTCTTTAATTTCGTGAATAGCACCTGACTCGCGAAATTTGCAAAAATAAAAACTTCGCCAAATTTTTGACATATATTCAGGTCTTTGTAGTTGTTGTTTTGTTGTTGTTGTTGTTTTTCTACCTTGCACTATGTTGTTATCACATTTTGCAATGCGGCACGCTGGCGCTGGTCCGATGGTCCATGACCAGTAAAAAATCACCGTCAGACCAGTAACTTTTTCAAGAAATTATCTACTAAAAAATGGAATAACTGGGTACCTACACTTTTTGTATGTACATGTACTGGTCCAACAGATGGGACTAGTAGAAAAATTGGTTAGTGTGCAACCCTGCATTTTGTTTCTGTTTTGCTTAATAGTATTTTGATAATGAAAGGATTACCCATGATGATGAAACATTGTATTTTAGGAGATTGGATTTGACTAGAAATTTCTTTTCCAAATTCCATATTTTTAACAGGGTATGACAGCATTCTTTTTTTCTTTTTTTTTTGTGGGGAGGGGGGTTAAACTCTCACCACAGTCGAGTGTAGTACACTGTAATATCAACCTGGGTCAAAGGTCATGATACTTTGACCCTAACCTCTGGGGAGCACAGACATATTTGTACCCTGGTGAAACTAAAATCTTTGAAAAATAAAAATCTTTTTACAGTTTGTAGGGGGATGTGTTGTAAACAGTGAAGTTTCCTACATCGAAGATATTTGGCATGGGGGGGGGGGAATTCATACCATGTCTCAGAGAAGGGGAAATAGTTCATTGCTCAGTGATATTAACACTCAACAGTTTTTTATTGGGTATTTCTTCCCAAACATTCCACGAAAGCATAGTGGTATGGAATTGCATGTCATTATGTTGTTCAAACATGGTAGCATGTTGTACATTACATGTAATGGTCTATAACAGTTTAAAGAAATAAAAAATAAAAAGTTTACTTTTCAGCCATTAACATTAATGAACACAAAATGAATTATAATTTCCCACAACATTGGTACACAACTCCAATCTATAGAATTTAAAGTTACTTTAAATATATCATTGTTTTAAAGTAGGCTTATACCACATTTAGCCTAGATACTAAAAGATGTATACATTATATTCTGACAGAACACAAAATACAGTGTTAGACTATACGTGTAGGAATAATAATGTAGGAGTATCAACCTTCAATGTCCAACAAACAATTCAGATCTAGAGCCGAGCCATTAACAAAACAAAACAACCATCAAACTAGGTGCACTATCCAAGAAGATGAAACCAGATCTAGCTTGTACCTACAGCTACAATGAACCATGGAGCTACCAAAAGGTAGCTCCATGAATGAACAGTGTCAAATACAGGAAAACCTGTCCATCACTAATGATCTCCTAAAGTGGCAATACAGGAAGTAATTACAATTACATGGAGGCTGACTTTCCCCAACCACCTAGAATCACTCTCATCTCCATTCCCCCCCCCCCCCCCCCCACACCCCACCTTCCTAATTCTACGTCCTCATAATAGAAGCAATCACACAGTAGCCTACATACAACTGTAGCAGGTGACCGAGAGGGACATTTCTTCTTCTTCTTCTTCTTCTTCTTCTTCTTCTTCTTCTTCTTCTTCTTCTTCTTCTTCTTCTCCTTCTTCTTCTTCTTCTTCTTCTTCTTCTTCTTCTTCTTCTTTCACTCCCACTGATTGGCTCAAAAGGTAAAAGTGTTGAAAGATTGAAAGGAGATTGAAATTACGCTGTACATTGCAGTGTCATAATTTCAAAAAGTAATTGAACTTTATCCAACTGGACCCCATGGAAGACCAGCTTAGTGTAGCTGAATATGGGCTATCCAGCCATCTTCACAGATGGAAAATGAACAACAATATCATACTATAGCTATAACGATGCACTTTTTACTGACACGCTCAAAGAAGTTTTGGGTTGCCATGTTGATGAGTAGCTCAGAATTTTGGTACACCATACAAGCCGGAAATCCAACCCCTGCATGCGTTGTTTTGTCACCAATATCCCCAGTCTTCACTTCCACAAAAAATCACAATGTTGTTATTGTTGTTGTGAAGTTTTGTGGCATATAATTTGTGCAGAATATTGTCACCACCTACATTGTACGTGTGTGCGAGTTTCTGTATCTTTTTGGCTTGCTTTTGTTTTGCTTTTAAGGGGTCCCAGAGAAGGGGTCAGTGAAGAAATCCCAATCACGAATTACCTTACTTATCAGTCATCTTGAATAGTATCCAAAAATTTGAACTCTTCCATTTTGAGGATGACTATTAAAATTAACTGTGCCCTTCCACACATATTGTGTGTGGAAAAACATCACACCAATGTACTACAGTGTTCCACAGGTACATACAGCTCTCCTCAAGTCTGGACTAAAATAGCACAGGGCACAAAGAGCATCAGTATGCCCATTTCATGCACTGCGGGAAGCCTTTCTAAAGCCTGCTGGAGACTTGAACCAAGCCTAGCGGCATACATTCCTGAGGCATGAGAGATCCTGTAACACGATATTACATTCCCCAAGGGAGAGCAGACAATGGACCCACAACACCTCATATTGGCAGAGTGTGAGATTCACTCAAAGGTGTTTCAGACTGGATGGAAATGATTGAAGGAAACACAGAGAGAGCTTTCAGACTTTACTCTGTAATGTACATTATTGTGTACTCATATTACATAAATGGCAAAGATAAAGACACGGGCTAAATCGCATATTTCTGAATCTCCCTATAGATGTTTTAACCTGTTTAAGTGGACTCGAGCAGGTGTCTATGGGAAATGCATGTTAGAGCAAAATCAGTCCATCCTTAACGGAATAAAGTACAAGAGTATTCAGACACTAAAAAATTCAGTCTCATCATTGCACAAGCATTTCGCAAACCACATTATCTTAATGTACAGCATTACAAGCCACATATGACACGTACTTCCCCTCATCTACTACCTACAGCACAACATGGGGCTACACTGTACCAATATTCAGCAATTAAAATCAGAGGGATTCCGCAGAGCAGCCATACTTTTGACCAACGGTTCTATGACATTGCTCCCATGAAATATCTGCATGCTACGCCCAAAAAAAAAAATAAAAAACTCTATCCACAAACATATTAAACCCTAACCCTAATCCTCAAATCAAACTACGTATGTAGGCCTAAGAGTGCGTTTCTGCCTTCCATTTTGGGGGCCAAAATCAGGCTTTTGAAAGGTGATTAGTGCAAAACGCTGATGCGTTCATGCTCACTTCGACAGAAATGCTTAAATTCAAAACGCCAATCCAAAACGCACAAAAAGGTGCGTTTACGATCAGCGTTTCTGACTAATCACGTTTGACGGGGAAGCATAAATGCAACAAGCGTTTCTATACACGTTTAGAGTGACGTCATCTAAACGCCTTTCCGGTTCACGTGAAAAAGCGCGCACCCGGCCAGCCAGCTATCCTGGCCTGTGCAGTTTTCCCATGTACTGTGCATACTGCATACGCATGTCTTCTCAGCTGCTCTCCCGGGCCAGGCAACTGATCGCAGCGCGTGCCCCAATTTGACCTGCCTCTGCTGAGGTCAGCGAAGCAGCTGATCGCAAACGCTCTTTCCAAGGCTCGAAGAAAATGAGCATAAACAGTGCTCCCGTGAACGGCGTTTTGAATCAGCGTTTCAAAACGCTGATTCTGCCTTCGCAAATTGAGCTGCATAAACACACCCTTTAAAACCCACATAGATCACAACCCTAACTCAAAGTCCTTGGAGAATATGACCAGAAGGATTGTCGCAGAAGCAAATGTTGTGTCACCATGTGCAACATGCATCTCAATTGTATGATAGTAGAACAACGTCAGAATCAGAGAAATTTAATTCAATTTTCTTCATCATAGACATGCAGAGATATTCCTGGAAGTAAGCAACTTAAGGGCCATTCTCATTGCAAAAAATCGCAATATGAAAACTCGCAATGTTTTACCTTTGTGTCCACATTGGCAGGTAAATATCGCGAAGTTAGCTCCGGTGCCAACAATCGCGATCTTTCATGACGTACTGAGCATGCCCAGTTTACTCCAATCGCGTTCTTGGACTTTGTTTGGGGT
This sequence comes from Diadema setosum, assembly GCA_033980235.1. Lineage (NCBI taxonomy): Eukaryota > Metazoa > Echinodermata > Echinoidea > Diadematoida > Diadematidae > Diadema > Diadema setosum. Next base: position 35,335,980 of record CM067065.1, read on the forward strand.
CAAGCGGATACTGAAGTCACGCGAGTAATATCGCAATATTTCTGCTGCGTGCGTTCTCATTGCAAAACTCTGTGCGAAGTTTCGCTCCCAAGACGTAGTGCGATTTTTCGGGCGATGGTTTAGTGAGAGTTGCAATGAGAATGGCCCTTTACAATGTACATATGTAGTTTGTTTGTTTGATTGTTTCATAGATTTCTGAGAAACCCCCTGTATTATAGTTAGAAAGTCCTCCATACAACTCTCAATGCCTACCTTGCAAAATGTGCAATGTCACGCAAAAGTATGCACATACTATGGATGCAGTGTTTGGTGAAATACAGCGCATACTGTACATGGTCACACTAGTGTGAGCTTCCCAATCACCTTCAGAGCACAGACCCTCCAAATATAAATTTTAGCAAACCCACCCTAAAAATCGTACAAATCTTCACAGGAAATCACATTTGGAACACAACTACCTACACATGACTTGAGAATCATGTTTGAAGGGGAGACAAGACTCCAGGTATAAATAGCTTTGAAACTTCCCACTCCAACTGGGGATATTTCCCTCACCCCTGACAAACTTCTCGATCTGTTTGTGGGCGGTTGTGTCTCCGAAGTGCGAGGCTATCAATTGTCAACAGATGTGCATTATTATGTCACAATCACTACATGTAGCCGTCATACGGCACGCTCTTTCTTCTTTCTTACGCACGCGTACCAATGACCCAAACTTCTTGATCCAAGTTTGGGTGCCATGAAGTGTAACTGCACGATAAAAGATCGCGAAGAATTCGCGATATTAAACTTCTTGATCTTTTGCCAGTCTGACAGTGCCTATAAGTAGAGGTGGGCTATAGAGGGTCAATTTTAGGTCACATTTTCAGAACATGCTCATCACACCATAGTTTGATGACTTTATGCCTACTGACACCATTTTTGAAAAAAAGAACGAAAAAAATGCGAAATCCAGGGTGCCCCGGCCGAAATCGTTAAAAATCCAAGATGGCCGCCGTTTTGGCTTAAAAAAAAACATTTTTGGCTATAACTTGGCTATTTTTTGGTCTATTGTGATGGTTTTGGTGTCTAACCCCATGTTGTGGGGGTCAAGGAAGTGGATTATAATGATAATTTTGGTGTAAAACTTAATCTTCCACATGATACTGACCTTTTCCCATATTTAGGGTTAAATTTTCCTTGTCCTTTACCCCTACCCCACCCGCCATTTTTTGCACTTTTTTCTGTATTTTTTTAAAGTCATGTTATCTACCATACTCTTAATAGCAAGTACTAGCTATCAATCTGGTGTTTTCTACTGACGATACAACAAGAAATACAAATAACTTATGCTATATGTATGTGTCATGCAGATACCGGTATATGTGGCTGGTGCATTCAGGATGCATGGTAACTGCGAAGCCAGTGCTTATACTGTATCTGCTTTGTAGTGCTAATTAGCATTTGGTCATTAGACATGTAATCATACACTACAGTTCTACTGTACTTATGTAGGTGCACAAATTGAATTTTAAAATGACTTGAATAAGCCTTCTGTGATATGCCAATATTGTCCAGCACAAAGGTAATGTTTCGGCTGGATGATGCATCCCATGAGCCAATTATTATACTGTACATGGAAGAATCTGCATCAGCAGTACTGTCTGTACATCAGCTTGCTTTGGGCATCACAAGTGTTGATGCTGATCTGTCCCTTTCATTTTTTTTCCATGTGCTCGATTCCATATGCCTCATGCTCTTGGTCTCAACACATACCAAGGTACCAGTTTCGTCGTGCACCTTTGTATGTAATCAAATATCACAATTAAGATGCAGAATCATTGATGCCCAGTTCACTATCAACACTATCTTCTAGGTTGGTATGGGCAGTTGGTTGTATGATGCCATTGGTTGACTTTCGATTCAATGCATTCACCATGTCATCTTCAGTAGGCAGATCAGGGGCAGGGAGATTGATTATCAGACTCTCCTTCAGTCACAAGAAGAGTCAAGTTCACCTTCATTTTCACCTTGAGCAGAGACTTGGTATTGAGACCTTATACAAAGTGTACACGTGTGGGTGTACAATAATCTCGATGGGATATGAGTCTGCGGTATGACAGCTCTCCACCTAAAAAAGCTACAAGTTGAGTTTGATGAGATCACAGGTATCCAGACATTCCTTGAGTTCATCAACATTGTTAATGGGCCTCTCCATGTTTTATGTTCCTGTAACAGACAGCCTAGATGCACATGGTATACTCTAACTGCTTGTTGTGCTTGGGCCACATTTTGGAATTGGAAAAGAGAACTGGAAATAACTGATAAAGTCAACAGATATTAATTACCTTAGCTTTAGGTACTTTCAGTCACAGAGAGTGAGATGATGACTTTACCATTATGATGCTATGTGAGGAACATACATCGTACTAACATTTGTTTGTCATAGAACTGGTTGGAAAATCACTCAAATGGTATCAAATTACCCATCAAACATGAGGATTCTTACTTTATAAAAGTACAGCAATATACCGTACATGGTAGGGAAAAGCAGGCATGAGAAATAAGGGACCAAGTGGTGATGGTGAAACACCAAAACTAGGCTAAAAGATGAAAAAGCTGACTGAGTTATAGTAAAAATGCGTTTATAGGCAAGACGGCAGATACAATGTACATCATCCAGTAAAGTACATTTGGCTTTGTGCTGGACAATTGGCATATATAGAAGGCTTATTCAAGTCATTTTACAAAATTGTTCACTTACATTTGTACAGTAAAATTGTACACTTTGACTATTGTTAAAGGTCTATTGACCAAATGTCAATGGGCACTATAAAGCAGATACAGTATTAGTACTGGTTGTACAGTTACCATGCATCCTGAATGCACCAGCCACATACCGGTATCTGCATGACACATCATATAACATAAGTTATATTTCTTGTTGTATCATTGGTAGAAAACACCAGATTGAGCTCTAGAACTTGTTATTAAGAGTATGGTAGATAACATGACTTTTAAAAAATACAGAAAAAAGTGCAAAAAATGGCGGGTGGGGTAAGGGTAAAGGACAAGGAAAATTTAACCCTAAATATGGGAAAAAGGTTAGTATCATGTGGAAGATTAGGTTTTATACCAAAATTATCATTATAATCCACTTCCTTGACCCCCAAAACATGGGGTTAGACACCAAAACCATCACAATAGACCAAAAAATAGCTGAGTTATAGCCAAAAATGTCTTTTTTAAGCCGAAACGGCGGCCATCTTGGATTTTTAACGATTTTTTAAACGGCTGGGGCACCCTGGATTTCACATTTTTTTCGTTCTTTTTTTCAAAAATGGTGTCAGTGGGCACAAAGTCATCAAACTAAGGTGTGATGAGCATGTTCTGAAAATGTCACCCTCTATAGCCCACCTCTACTATAAGGGACAGTGTATTGATGAGACAAGAGTTTGACGAGAGGACCAGGCCTGGGCATAAATGTCACTTTTTATGTCATCACAGTTTTACTCCCTGTAGGCCACACAGAAGCCAAGGTAGAACTGTTTGCAGCAAGGCACTTTCATCCAGCAAGTGCAAATTGTAAAATACAATCTGTAGTCGATATGCAATCTTCATAAAAATATATAGTTTCTATTATTTCTCAAAGAAAGACAACAAAATTGGTTGTATCAGCATCGCACCAACATAAACTACAACCTACATTTCATAGACATGGGGAATACTCAGTACTAGTAGTTCACATGGAGTACTTGATAGCATTGTTGTAAATTGTAAAGTGTGAATTATTATACACAGGACAGTATCAAATTGTTCACGCACTTCTACGTGTAAAGTGTGATTGCTATGAACATATTCATGCACTATAACCAAACACCGATGCAACATAAAAAAAAAGCACATCATAATGATACCGGCATGCAATGTGTATGGTTCTAATGTATGTTTGAGGTCCACAGAAAATGGTGTAAAGTATCAAAACTCAACATGGTCGCCATGCAGGGGCAGATCCCGGAATTCTGTAAAAGGGGGGGAGGGGGGGGCGCAACAAATACATAATTTCTGGTGTCACTTCCGGGATTTCTTTTCATTTTTTCTTTTTAATTTCTTTCGTTATTAACGAAAAATAAAGGGAGCATGCATCGGTTGCGCCCCCCTCTGGGCGCTCCGCCACTGCCACTGGTTTGTGTTCGCTTTGCTATTGTGCACCATCCTGGTACAGCCCTGTCCCATTTTTACAGCCACTGGGCTATGTATAGTTACACTGATGCCAGCTGGTGGCTGCATTTTTAGCTTGCAAATTCTGATAATTTGTGTCACACATAATGTAGTCTAGTTTCAGCCATGAAGTAGATTTGGACCCATTCTCTCCCAGACCAGAATATCTGGCATTCCTCGATGAAATGCGTTCATCCTCGACCATTTGAGGGCAGCACTTTATCGGAAGAAGAAGAAGAAGAAGAAATGTCTAGTTTGTGATTTAGATTCTAGTTGTATTAACGTCACCTATGTCTAGGTCTAGTAAACATAAAGGCATAATTACCATTTGCAGATGAAACAACAACCCAGCATTAATGCTCCAATTTAAGTCCAAAATAGTTCTAAAATGTGAATTTGTGATAGAAACAACCAATGTAAAAATTTGAAACAAATATATTATAATCAATGTTACAAATTGTAAGTATTGTTAAATACACAAAATGTGAATAGGCTAGGTCAGTAGGTGTATACGTGTAGGCCTAGTTGTAATAAAAAAAGTTTCCAAAGACCAGAAAACATGATCTAGGGTTCTACAGTAATATTATGAGAAAAACAGTGATTTGTATCTCCTTATATTTACGTTTTCTCACAAGTTTAGGCTTTAAATTTATTGCAAAGACACTGACATGGTACCGTACTTATTGGTAGCATGTTAACAGAGCTCACCGTCCCTTTCTACACATAGACTCTGTTGTAGACGTTCTATTACGATCATAGACTCAATTATGCTAGTTCTACTTCTAGCTCTAAGTTTAGGTTTTCTAGAGTCTCATGGATAACATGATTTCGAAGTTTTTTCCCTTGACATCTATCTAACGTTAGGTCTAATTAGTTGGACATTGATATCCCGTTGAGCAGGATTAGCTACATGATAATGTCAATGAATAGTCCGTAACGTTATACTAACGAGTAACGTTTATACACTTCTACTACCATCTAACGTTAGGCCTACTAACTACACAAGATCTAGAATCTAGGTCTACTCACTGAGACCAGTTAGGTTCTAACGTTAGTAAATTTTAATTAACTACAATGTAGGGTCTAGATTCTATAAAATGTCGCATGTCGCGTCGTAGGGTAGAAACCTCTGTAATTTTACATTAGGCACCAATTTTGAACGAGAGGTCGGGACGACTCGAAATGTTCTACTACCCTAGCTTCGCATTTGCCGTTCCACTTCATTGAGAGGCATTTCTACCAACAGTTTCATAGTGTCCCTATGGGAGCGCTTCTGCCTACCACGTATGACCTACGGATCGGAAGTAATGTACCTCACAAAGGCAGCCATGAATCGCCTAGACAAGGCCCAGGAGACCCTATTCAAAACCCTGTTAGGACTTCCTCGTTCCACAGCCAACGAATCTGTGCACATATTGACCAGGCTTCCCAATGTTTCTGACAAAATTGCCATACTCCGGCTCAGGCTGCTCGGGAAGATGATCACACTAACACCCAACAGGGTCGAGTACCGTCTGTTCCAGCACATGCTGTGCCATCACCCAGGCTCCAAAACAACCAAAGCCTTCAAGACCCTTCTCCAACAGTACAACCTTCCACCCTTAGAAGATATCATGTACATGCACACCACTTTCCAGCAGTGGAAGAAGATCACCAATGCGGCAGTCCTGGGTCACAGAGAAAACAAATCCAAAGAGGCAATGGCCACCAAGTCCACACTTTACCTCCTCAGCTCCCTGGACCCCGCTCAGGTATCTACCCTCCTCCCTGCCAGACTGGACTCGCATTCTCTTCGACGGGCAGTACCAGTTAAATGTCAGCTTCTTTGTGGAGTCTATCCCACTAACACCCGTCTAACTCTGGTTGGGAAGCTACAGAACACTAGATGCCCCTGTCAGATGCCCAAAAATGAGACCATCACCCATCTCCTTGGGGAGTGCGAGCTGTATGCCAAGGAGAGGAAGATCTATATCTCTCACCTACCAGAAAGATTGCAGAAATTGCTCTCTCAGACGCCCCAAGATAAGCAAGCCACATTCACTGCCAGCCTAATCACTGCTAATACTGACCGGAACAAGTGACCCCAATATTTCCCAGGAAGAAGCTGCAATTCTGCACATCTACTCCCTTCGCTTCCTAGCTGATATGCATGTGATCCGCTCATCCATGACAATATAACCTCCTCATACTTGCTGCTTAATATGTTGCTTCATTTTGTCTTCCTCATCTCTCCTGCTCTTTGCTGTTATCTATTGTGTTGACTCTTGTCTGCTCTCTCCGGCTTGACCCATGACCACATTAGTACATTGCAACCATTGTATTACTAAATTTCTGCGAATCTAACGCAGTTCTCCAGGACTGGAGGAAGTCAACAAAAGAAGAAGAAGTGTCCGAAGCAGACGAGAACGAATAACAAGCGAGCCCCTAAACATCTCTTTCATGTAGGCATCGACCAACGGTAATTCAACGGGGAGTGTATGGCTTCGATGCCCATGACGGACAGGTACCGAGCATACATGTACGCTGAGCAAACAATCGTCAACTGATTGGGAAGGAGTGCTTCTTATTCACTCTTCTCCTGTGTTGTAACCTGCAAATATGAGAAAAATAACATCAAATACACATCATGGGATATCAAATCTCATTTTCGATGGTACAAAATTCACGGATACTCACGTAAATTGCAGGAGGACGTCGTAGCAATTCCGTTATATTCCAACAAGTGACACTAACTGCACTCTGATCCGTTACGTACGGCCGGGTACGGCGGTGCATGCACGGAACCCGTCGTGAAATGCAACGCAACGGTTCTAATTTGAGTGAGTTACTACTAGTGTATACGTAGTGTATGAATTTACGTATAATAGTGCGTGTGAGCTAGCTGTTGTGTTGACTGTCGAGCAAGAGGGCGCTATTACTCAAAGTGTATTCCGGTAAGATTTTTCACATCAGTAAAGTACCGTCATAAAAAGACTGAACAGGAAACTGGTTGAGGTGAGGATTTAGGTTTATAACATATTTTTAGGTGAGATAATGAGAAATATCTTATGAAAAATGAAAGAGCACGTTATTTCAAGAAGGATTCAACGTTTATTTGATGAAAATTGGCCTTGAAATTGTTGAGAAATAGTAAAAAAGCAATCATAATATTTGACATGCCACGACTTTTATTAGGATCTCTTTGATTTACCTTGTTTTTAGATATCTCAGCCATTTCCAAAACCAATTTTCATCAAATAAACTTTTGATTCCTCTTAGAATTGTAAGCCCTTGAACATTTTCATAGAGCGGTTTCTAAATATGTTGCAAAACGTTACAAGCTTCGGAATTCTCGCCTCAACCATTACTGTTTACAGTACTTTTAAAGACATGACATTCGTGAAATTTTAGGAAAAACTGATTATCCTTTCAAAGGTTATTAGTTCTTACAGTTTCTGTATCACCGTAGCTTGATAAAAAAAAAAGACTGCAAAAAATCATGAATAATGTCAATATTACAAGGGCGAGCGCTCTCCTAAAGCGAATCGTATACCGTACCGTACACGCGCCAGAATAGCGTTCCATTATCTTCTTCTTCTTCTTCTTCCAGGTAGAGTGCAGCTTCAAGTTTTGAAGATTATCGCACTGTGAAATGTGTGTGAGTGTGTGGACCCCCACACACATCCAAGACAGGATATTGTAGCTTTTGTGCAAGCGCGTATGTACAACGTGTAAGTAAAAAATTTGTGTCCTCTGGAGACAAAACTATTTAAAGGGTTTGTTTGCAAAAACCGATAAGTCCATTTTTGAAGATTTTGAAGTGCAATCTCTGTCATAAAGTTCAAAATAATACCTTTTAAATGATATATTGGTCACTACATAATATACAGGTATATTTTTTAAATTATGGTCAAAAGAAGCAAAAAATTCATTATTATTCTTTTTATTTTTCTTGACATTTAATCGCAAATATCTCCATTCGGCAAATATGGACTTATCGGTTTTTGCAAACAAACTCTTCAATTTTTCTTCTTCCCACTCAAGACAAGCCGGAAGGCGTCGAGAGAAGAAGAAGAAGAAGAAGAAGAAGAAGAAGCGGGGTCCTGTTCCAGTCCTTACAGGTCCTTGGGAAGAAGGAAGAAGCATATGCCTGATTGCTACATTGGATCATAACAGTCGAGACCCGTGTCCTCAGTGGCTGATGTCCGTTCCTTGAGGTAGGACTGCCAAGCGAATGATGTCAACAAGAATCATCTGGCACAGTTCGGTACGGTAATCTTTGGTTCAGTTCGCCTTGGTTCGCTTTAGAGCTGCGCTCGAACGCACCCAAGAAGAACGATAAAAAGAGAGTACATAATCGTTATTATATTATCCACTTTTATAGCGTATAATAACAAAGCTGCACTTTAATTACCTCTTTCATGAAAGAAGTGAACAATGTTACCTTTTGTTATGATGTTATGTCAGTGAAAATCGAGAGAGTGTGTATTTTTATATTATGACATTATATATATTTCTAATGGAATTATTTTCGTATCAACTCCAGCTTCAATTTGTCTTTTTTCCCCTTAGCTGTATAAAAGGTTTCACTGAAAAAAAAAAATCAACAATTTTCACTCCAAAATTATCAGAAACAAGAGTTCAGTACAAAAAAAAAATAAATAAAATAAAAGCTTGATATAACTAAGTATGTACACGATTTATAAGGAATACAGGTCGATCTGGACTGCCAATGACATGATAATATTTTGATCCTGATGCGATAATAATAATTGCTCCAGTCGGATTTTCTCTATTCAAGGACTTAGGGTTAGGGGTTCGGTTGTCATTATGGTTTTAAGTTTAGTTGGATGTGGGGATTAGGTTTAGGGTTGGTAGGGTTATGTTTGTAAGTAGAATTCACTCTTTATGTTTCGTTTGTATAACGGTCAGTTGCCATCTTTTTTTTTCTCTCTCTCTCATTATACCGGTTAAACAAGGACATACATTCTTATCCCACTAGGCAATCTAATAAATTTCATTTACAAAATCCTAAAACAGTGATGGCTCTGAAATCTATCAGACACACTGGACCCAATATTTGGAACTCTCTTCCTTCTGAAATTCGAACTTTAAAGTCTATGTACTCGTTTAAGAAAACTTTAAATTTTTTAATGTCTTTAATTTCGTTTTTACTACATAGTTGTTAATATTGTTTGCTGTATGCTACGATTTGGATTTGTAGAAAACGTAGGTCATACATCCCCCAAACATGCGCTAAACGTTCGTCAGAATGTCTCAAAAGGTACGGGAATAGTTTGCTGTTACGTCGTAATACCATAGATCATGATATATTAATTTACAAATTAAAAAGATATGGTATTCGTGGTTTAGCACTTTCTTGGATTATTGATTATTTATCCAACAGAAAGCAATATGTACTATTTAAGTCATCTAAATCTCCGAATTCTGATATTGTATGTGGTGTTCCCCAGGGATCAATTCTTGGCCCCTGTACTGTTCCTCGTATATATCAATGATATAATAAACACATCAAAAACTCTTAAATTTGTACTTTTTGCGGATGACACTAATATTTTTTACTCCCATGAGAACCTCAAAACACTGTTTAATACTCTGAACACGGAAATAGACAAAGTCTCTCAATGGTTTATATGTAATAAATCATCCCTAAATGTCTCTAAAACAAATTTTATACGTTTCAAACCTACTGCTTCACAGAACATTCAGCAGTTATAATATTAATGTTGATGGATTATCCTTAACTGAAGTAAGATCTACTAAATTTTTAGGAATCACAATTGACTCGAGTTTTAACTTGGAACGATCACATTCATAATATCCACACGTCTGTCTCAAGAACTGTAGGAATTTTATATCGACTGAAAAACTTCATTTCTCAAAATTCCCTGACTATTTTATATATTGCATTGATCTTACCACTTATTTATCACATACTGCCATATCGTTTGGGGAAACTGTGGCTCAACTAAAATTAATCCAATTCTTACTCTCCAAAAACGTGCTGTACGTTTAATTACCAATTCCCGATACTTATCCCCATCCAATCCCCTATTTCGTCAACTAAAAACATTGAAAATTGAGGATTTTCACACCTTTCAAACTGCTGTTTTTATGTATAAATATACATTTAATTGTCTTCCAAAAATGTTTGATGGCTCCTTCACTCCAAATTCCACCGTTCATTCATATCCAACACGTCAGTCGTCCGATTACCATCTCGAAAACCCCAGAATCATTTTAGCTCAAAAATCATTAAAACATAATGGACCAGATATTTGGAATTCTTTACCCCCTAATTTAAAACAATGTACGTCGTTGAACATTTTCAAACGAGAACTAAAAAACACCCTCATAATCCAGTATACTTGTGATACATAAATATTCATACCACCTGGTCAACAAACACCCTAAACAATGGGTTCACGGCCATAAAAACTGAAGTAACATTCACCTCATCACACTGATACACAATATAACACTCAACGTACAAACCAAGATTCACCCCAGCACAATGGACACCGCACTGCACCGCACGCCCTTCGCACAATTTCTTCCCACTCAGTGAGTGGCAAGATTTTCTTTATCTCTTTATTGTGCCCTTCGCACATAATACCCCCACTCAGTGAGTGGCAAGATTTTCTTTATGTATCTCTTTACCTGGGGCCATCTTCCTCGTCAAGCTTAGCTTATGATGATGGTCCCCTGCATTTCATTTTTATCATTTCGTATTGCTTCCTTTTATATATATAATAATTATTCGTTCTTGAAAAAAAAAAATGTATGTATGATCCAAACGTTACGAATATTAGCTCTGTAAATGACTATGTAAGTATTTTGTTGATTTGTATTGATTTTGAAATGCAGAAATAAAAACTGAACTGAAAATGATCGGAAAGACTTCGCAGTTTTCGCGTAACATACGCGAGACATTCTCCAAAGTTTCGGAGTCTGTTTGGGGTTTCACGAACATTTTGCGAACATCGCGCGTGTCTTGCGAAGATCTTGCGCATAATATTATGACGAGGTTTTAAAGACACTTTCGAGAACAAATCACGAGCAATTCATGACCAATTGTGCGGAAAAGGTTCGCAAAAAAATTCAATTTTTTTTTTCTTAATTCTCGCCGAAGTAAAAACGACATTCGCGAACAATTGACGACGCTTCCGAACCCTCACGTTTGTTCTGCGATCTTTTGCAATACGAATGCTGGATTTTGCCATTCGCGTCCTTTGCAAATCGTTCGCGTGCTCCGTGACCTGTACCTCGGTGAGAAAACACTTTGCCATGATTTACTATTCAGTGATCTAGGTGATCTAACTTTGTGTTTTAGAGAAAGCAGACAGACCTCTCCTCTCTCCTTTCTTTCTGAATGTATCCTATCTCTAGGAAGTCATCCCTCCCTCCTATTTTCCTATCTGTTATGCAGGTACAGGACTGGTATTATGTACGAGGGCTGCATGCAAATCGAGCAATGCTAACCTGGAAACATTAACATCTAGTTCCTGACTGGATTAAAGTTGTAAACAGAAAGAGATCATGACGTGGTCTACCCATCATGACTGTGTTGTGGTACACTTAAGACCTTATACTATAAGAGTATGATTTTTACGTCAAAGAAAGGACATTTTTACCCCACTATGTGTAACTGATTATGATGAAAATGCGAAATTAAATTTTAAAAAGAAAAGCAAATTTCACGATGATAAAAGAAAGTAAAGAAATTCAAATTATTACAATCGTTGACATGACGACCTCAATCATGTCATCATACTTTGTTTTCTGTTACTGACCATATGAAGAGTTTGTTTGCAAAAACCGATAAGTCCATTTTTGAAGATTTTGAAGTACGGTCTCTGTCATAAAGTACAAAATAACACCTTTTAAATGATATATTGGTCACTACTACAAAGAGGTATATTTGTGAAGTTATGGTCAAAAGAAGCAACAATTTTCTTATTATTCTCTTTATTTTTCTTTACCTTTAATCGCAAATATCTCCATTTGTCAAATATGGACTTATCGGTTTTTGCAAACATTATGTTAACTCTTCATATAACGTGATTAATTTGTTAGTAAAGCTCGGATATTATCCAGGATGTTATTATTGATATTATTATAATAATTATTATTTCTATTATTATTATTAGTAGTAGTATTAGTAGTAATAGTATCATTTCTATTATTATTACTATCATTTCTATCACTATCATATCGTTTTCATACTATCGTTATTTCTGAACAAACACAAACTAAGCAATAAACAACTTAAAGCACAGCGCGAGTCAGGGCTTGGCGTACTGCGGTCACATTCAATGCAGGTCGTATTGCCTTTGAACAGCAAGAGCCTTTTTGGCTATCCTGGTCTGCTGGTCTTCAGCACTGGTCTTCAGGGCTCACACCTGTAAAGAAAATGTAATGTCCCAGACCCTTCATAAATTCGTACCAAAGATACCAAAATAAATGTAGAAAAAATTAATTAAAAATCAATGATGAAGTTTTGGAATAAAACTGAATAGCTGTAGATATTGAGTATGAATTCCTCTACAAACTGCATTTTGGTTGGAAGATGAAAGCTTTTCTGATGGAATTTGAGGGGACTATATTTCATTGGCTGCATGTACAGAAAATAGGTGATTTTTTGAGTGACAAGAACTCGTAGTCTGGCTTTGCGGACCCTTAGACAGAATTTGAGCCAAAGAACCTACCTTGGAAATTTGATGGATGAAAAGGTATAATATTATCTCACTTATCCAGGTTAGAGAAGATGAAACACCTCATTTCTCCCATCTATTTTGCAGATTTTTTTTTTAAAATTTTGAATTAACACACGTCTCTATGGGGAATATTATTAATTTACTCGTGTGAGCCCTTCAGCATTTACTGGTCTTCAGTCTGTTAAAGCGCCCTCTATTGGGAAATGTATTCATGCCAATAGGCCTAAATTACGTACACGTACATGTATTTTGTTTTCTTTTCAATCACATTCAGTTTGGGGAAAAAGAATTCCGACATATAATTAATTATAAATAATGCCTAGTATGTACAAATAATGTATAGTATTATGTTGATATAGTATAGTATGGCTTTGCTTCGCGAACGTATTAAAAGGAAGTCCACGTCTGGTAGCTGCATGCTCGAAAGTGACTGATGAGACCGATGGGGGACACTACAGCAGGCTCGGTTGCAGCGGTTGCACGGGAAAAATCGGTTGGTTGGTGTTGGGTGTTGGGTTTTTCCTCTGTTGTCTTTTTCTGTTGAGAGTCAATACAAGGACTGCTTGGGAAAAAAAAAAAAAACAAAACAAAACAAAAAACAAAAAACCTTGAGCACCTGCAACATCGATCACCGACGGTGGGCTGCTATCGCCTCTGATCGCACATCTTGGCGCCTTACTGTTCAAAGAGCAACAGCCGCCTTCGAGGATGATCGCAGGGCCCGACTCAACAGAATATTATGTTGATATATATTTTTTTTTATATTTTCTTTATATCGTATAGTGTATAATAATGACGTCATGATCTGTAGCAGTGTTCTGATCCAGCGGTCTCGTCACCAAAACTTCAAAAAATCATAACTTTTGAAAAAATTGTCCGAATTTCCTCAAACTTTCACTGACGCATTCTTCTAATATTGCTGCATTCAGATAATTAATACAATGTGTGATATTGTTGATTCCTCTTTAACAGTTGCATTATATCATATATACATTTTATTTTTATTTATCCCTCAATTTGAATACATTCTAAGACAAAGTGGATATCCTCACTGAGAAAGTTCCCATAAGTGTAAGCAAGATCAAAATTGATTTTGTGGGAATCTGTTAAATCTGTATCATAATATGTAGCGAATCATTAGTGACGTATGAGAGACTTAGGCCTGTACACAAGATCGAATATTGATAATATTTGCAATGTTGAAGCATGATACTTGATTTTAAAAGATTATTCAACCCTATAGGTTGTGTTTTAGTACTTAATGCAGCACGTAATTTGCTGCAATGACCTGCTGTAGACGAGAGGTATACAGTCTCTCACAAGCTTCAGACATCGCTCCGTGGGGATTTTGGACCATCCCTCATGGGCAATGGTCTTCAGGTCAGCAATGCTTGTAGGTCTACGTGCTGTAACGCTACAACCTGTTTGTTTGTGTGTGTGTGTGTGTGTGTGTGTGTGTGTGTATGTATGTGTGTGCATTTAAACGTCCCGATTTTGGAGGAACGATAAATAAAATCTGGCATTCACCACACAAAATGTTCATGGCTTTTAATTTGTGATTATTTGTGTATTCATCCGTGTGTACTTATAAAGGGGTTAATTTTGCAACGTGGTTTTTGTGTGAAAATTGCAATTTTGGATGGAATATGAAGTAAATCTTGACTAAAGTTTTTGTTCGGTATTCAATGGTAATAAACTATCTGTTGACTACATGAATGATTTAGTAACAGTCTGCAGTTGCAATTCTTTTCGTCAAAATGTTGAATATGCGGGAGGGGGGGGGTTATATATATATATTGCATGGGTTATAGTTTTAGAATATAATATGAGTTTTTATCGTTCCATCGTTCTGTTGCTTCTATCTTATTTATTTAGTAAAAATGTTCTTGCACGGTCAATGTATTATGGTGCTCACACATCACAGCAAAACTATTCAAAAAGAGAGAGAGAGGGAAGGTAATTATAGCAACAGACAACTAAATGAACATCCAAAAAGTTGAAGTGCCGTCCAAATAGTGAAGCATCAAAAACGTATATATATTATAAAAAAATATATAAATATGTCTGTCTTTTCCTCTTAAAGAAATCGTTTAAAGCTAATACGAAAAGGCGGCTTGTAAAATCTCCCAACATGGCACGACTGGTGCCCCCTATAGCCGCATTGTCCTGAGCAAGGTGATTATAGCCCTGTACTGTTATAGGCAAATTTTAAGAAGTTGTTATCGGGTCATAGAAAGAAAGACAACTAAGCGAGCAGTAGGACCACGTCTTCTCATCATCCGTCTTGTCCTTATAGCATTCTCCACATCACGCCCTTTGAAAAAGACGCCATACACAATCATAACATTGCATTCTTTATTAAACTATTATTAGCATGTTGAAAAAGAAAAGATTATGAAACATAATGCAGTATGAGCCATTTTCAACGGGCACCTCCCGGATAGCGAGATTTAAATGCATAATTTACCATTTGCAGATGAAACAAAAAGCCAGCATTAGAGCATTAGAATAGAATAGTGTTCTGAACTGTGAATTATGGGTAGAAACAAGAACTGTTAAAAAAAAAAGTATCCTTATTATCAATGTTAAGTATTGTTAAATACACAAATTGTGAACAACAGTTATAATAAAAATGAAAAAAAAAAGAATTGTCTACAGTTATGGTTTATTGAGGAAAAATGTTATCTCCTTCTATTTCAGGCTTTATTGCAAAAAAATAAAATAAAAATCATACGGTAGGGTGTTTTGTGATAGAACAGACCTACATATGCCACGAATGTGAGATCTTGACATTTTATATACTGCTCCCGAAGTTAAACAAGACTCCTAGCCCGGTATAGTCTCAGATACTTTGATATAATATTTAAGCTATCATAATAGCAAGATACCTTTTTGCCTTCTAGTTTTGCACACTTACTGGACACGGGGCTTTAGAAAGTTTTAACAATAAACCGCTTCTTGCAGAAATTTCAAGGTTTTTGAAATTTCAACATAGCAGTGAGAAATGAGATGGGAAGAACACTGTTTGCAACTCACGACCCAACTGACTCTACTCGTGAGGTAGCTGCAATAATAATTCTGAGGGATGAAATCAATAGTATCATAATCGTCGAAAATCCTCCGCATCCCTCTCTTGCAAGTAAACAAAATTATAAAAAAAAAAATCCAAAAATGGTACTATCAGTGTTTTTGTGTATTTGATATTATGATGTTGAGTATACGTAATAATCATTTACACAGTGCTCTAAAAGTTTGCCTTGTCTACACCACAAAAAGGCAACGCTGTAATTTAGAATAGTGCACATTTTCATACTTACGCACACGATTAGGCTTATTGGGATATCATACTTCATTGATTCTGAATGTAAATTGTCTTTAAGTTTATTTTGCTGCACCATAAAAATAATGTCCAATTCATTTGATGTCTCGTTTGGCAAACTCGGTGTCCATAATGTCGTAGACTGCCTGTAGCGCCCCCATCGTCGGGCCAATCATTTTCAGCGCTTCGGCCGTGTCCTGCTTGATGTAGCTATCGACGAACACCTTTCTCGTGGGCAGCCAGCGAATGGCCAGCCGGGCAGCCTGGCGCACGGCGAAGTTGACGTGTTCCCCTAGCGTCTTGTCGAAGGCCTCGCGAGCGAGCTCCGAACACTTGCTCTCGTCCTCGCCCTCGGCGAGCTTCTGGAACATGACGATGAAGAACTCGATGTCGAAGTGCATCTCGAGCATGGCGCGATTTCCGGCCATCGTGCCCGACTTCGTCTTCTTCTTGATGCCGTTCTCGGTCTCGAAGGTGAGCGCTGACTGGACGGTCTGGTATTTGTCGCCGTTGACGTCGGATCGGTGGGTGGTGAGGACTTTGAGCCGATATCGCATGTCTTTGGCTACGAAGGCGAACATGGATCCCATGATGTCATAGAGCCTTATGAGAAACAAGAGAAACAAGCAGGAAACATATCAAATAGCTAATTGTTTATCGAATGATTGATTAATTGATTGATTTGTTTATTTATTTATTTATTTATTTATTTATTTATTTATTTATTTATTTATTTATTTATTTATTCAGTCTTCCTTCAACAGGGTAGCCCCTTCAGTAGCAGGTACTGTTCTTCCTGGGGGCCCTGCACATACAAACATGACAGATGACAAAACAATGACATTTATTAAATACAACATACTGTACGTAGACAGGTACTTCTTCCACTGAATTCCATACATAATCACACAATAACTATGCACTGACATTAACTAATCAAACAAACGATAATACAACGGTGGGCCTACGTATCTATCATAATCAGAAAATTAACCATTATTGAATTACATGAAAAACAAAGACTATCAATACTGTCAGTAATACTTTGTGCTCTCGATCTCTAGGTAGGCCTACATAATTTTTTCTATTTCTTTATTTCTTATCTAATCTTTATTCTCTATTTTATCACTTTTTTGTTTTAGTCTGGAAATCTCATCCATCCATGTTCTAATATGGCTTGGCGAAGAACAGAACAAATTTAATTTTTCTTAACCAGAGTTTACCACATGACCTGTATTGGCATGCAGAACTCATGCTCCCGTACATATAGAGGCAGTTTTAATACCCTCTATTGCTCTATAAATTCAGATACAATATACTCAAAACTGCGTAAAATACGTCTATACCTGGGTCTGCTGAGTTCCAGTTGTTGGTGTTGTTGTTGTTGTTGTTGTTGTTGTGTGTGTGTGTGTCTGTGTGTGTGTCCAAGCTTATGTTGCAAGAGAACAAAATCAATAAACGCACAACAAATGCCCTATTTTTTTTTACCCTTAAGGGGGAAATCCAGTCAGAAAATACGTTAGTCTGATAAGACAAAGTAAAATCTTACGAGTTCAGCGGTAAAATTTGACTGAAATCTGATGAAAAATAAGGAAGTTATGAAATTTTGAAGTTTTAATAACTTCTGCAAAACAGTTCTTGTACAGTGGATGTGCAAATGAGTGGGCTAACCATGTCATCACCTCACAATTTTTACTTGATCGTGTATCAAAAAGAAAAAAAGAAAAAAAAGATAAACAATACGAAAATTCAATGTGTCTGTCCTTGAAGTCTGAAACATGACTCTATTCCTGGTTGAATAACTTCAAATTAGTGTATCAGAAAGGGCTTTACACTTGCAAATTTTTGCTTAGTCCCGTACCAACGGTGGGGCTAAGGAGGGGAGGGGGGGGGGGGGGGGCTTAGCCCCACCGTTGGTACCTGACTTTCCTTAGCCCGCCTTCTGTTTACACTTGTTTTTGCCAAAGTGGGCTAGCCCCACCGATAGTCCCGTACTATCTGGCCCCGAAACATAGCAGGGTTAGCACCGCAATTGCGGTGCCAAGCAAGCGAGTGCAAACAGAACGAAAAAATAATCCGGGGCTAAGCGACGGAGACGAAGTCCGACCCCCACTGACCAATCAGAATCAAGGGGGTGCTGCCGGTGCGTGCGTGTACGTGTACAGTGCACAGCGTAATCATGAATATTCATGTGGTTTGGAAAGTACCGGACTAAGAAATACAAGTGTGAAAAGGTCAATTTTCTCCTTAGCCCCGGACAAGAGGTTAGTACGGGACTAATTGGCGAGTGTAAAAAAGCTGAAAAAAATGGTACGGGACTATCGATAGTCCTGGGTCAGAGAAAGTACGGGATTAAAAACACAAGTGTAAAAAGGGCTGCATTTTTTTATTTATTTATTTATTTTTATTTATTTTTTCTCCACTCATGGGACGGATAGCCCTGGTCAGCTAAGAGCTGTTTTTCACAGGGGTCCGATTGTACGAAAGGTGGGACTAAGGGGGGGGGGGGGGGGGGGGGGGGGGGCTTAGCCCCACCGTTGGTACCGGACTTTCCTTAGCCCACTTTCTGTTTACACTGTCTTGTTTTTGCCAAAGTGGGCTAGCCCCACCGATAATCCCGTACTATCTGGCCCCGCAAAATAGCAGGGTTAGCACCGCAATTGCAGTGCCAAACAAGCGAGTGTAAACAGAACGAAGAAATAATCCGGGGCGAAGCGACGGAGACGAAGTCCGAACCCCACTGACCAATCAGGAATGAGGTAATCAAGTGCTGCCAGGGCGTGCGTGCACTTGCACAGTGTACAGCGTGATCATAAATATTCATGTGGTTTGGAAGGTACGGGACTAAGAAATACAAGTGTAAAAAGATCAATTTTCTCTTTAGCCCCGGACAAGAGCTAGTACGGGATTTATTGGCGAGTGTAAAAAGCTGAAAAAAAAAAATGGTACGGGATTAAAGGGATTGTACAGTTTTGGTTGAGACCTAATTTCAGATTTCTAACATTTTTTGGTGAGATAATGAGAAACCTCCTATGAAATATGAAAGAGCATGTAATTTTATGAGGAATTCAACGTTTATTTGATGAAAATTGGTTTTGAAATAGCTGAGATATCCAAAAAAAAAAAGAGCGATTCTAATAAAGTGTGGGACCCACACTTTATTACGATCGCTGTGTTTTACTTTGTTTTTGGATGTTTCATTCATTCCAAACCCGATTTTCATCAAATAAACTTTGAATTCCTCTACATTGTAATGGTATGCTCTGTACTATATCATAAGTGTTTTCTTGGTATCTCGCAAAAAGTTAAAAGCCCAATTCTCATCTCCACCAATACTGTACTATCCCTTTAACGATAGTCCTGGGTCAGAGAAAGTACGGGGATAAGAACACAAGTGTAAAAAAAGCTCAAGCATAGGATCAGGATTCGAGCAACGGGCATATTGCGTTTAAATGAAAAACTGGAAACTTCAACATTTTATGCACAAGCAATATGATAAGTTGTAAGGGAATGACCTGCTCACTTTGGTATTTGCATATTCACATTCACTGTTCAAGAACTGTTTTCCCCCAAAACAACGAAACTTCAAAATGTCATAACTTCCTTATTTTTTGTCCGATTTCGATAACAATTTTACCGCTGAACTCGTAATATCTTACTCCTTCTTATCAGACTAAGTAAAATTTGGACTGGACTTTCCTCTTATGATTGTAGGCAGCAGCAACAAGATTTTGGTCACGAGTGCAATGATGGCCAGTTAGATCGGATAATAAAGCGCCCTCGCACTCTTGTCATCGGTGAACATAATCAGGAATGATCAAGGGTAACGGTCATTGGTTCGGAAATGGAGGCTTAAAGGGACGTATCTTCATTCAGTTAAGTAAACATAGGCCTATTAATGTTGCACATGCACTTTGCACGTTTTATCTTGGTGCACCGAAAACATCGCTGCCTCATTACAAGAACAAGAGAACTGAATACTATTATACTCTTGAAGCTAAATTCATAATTTCGCAGTATAGGGATCAATGAAAGAAGTAGATGTAGACCTGAAATCCATCAATCCTCAGGAGTCCTCAGGAGTGATAATGCTTGCTCACTCCTGAGGACGGACAGTCAACTGTCCGAAACGTCGAGTCCTTCTATTCAAGTTCTTCTATTCCTCTCCGGTTCACAGTCCTTTTCAGGACTACACACACTCCAGAAAGAATACTCTCACTCAATTTTCTTGCCTCTAATGCTACCTTTTCTTTCCTCCTGTCATTCTAACAGTCCTTTTAAGGACTCACACATGGTGAACCGAAAACCGAGCATAATGTTGTACAAGTTCATATTGGAAACGATTTTACAGAAGCGTTTTGTTTTATACAAGAGAAATAAAGCACATGCAGAAACGAGCAGCAAAGAGAGAGAAAAACTGGCTTTTGAGAAATAAAGGAAATCTAAAGAAGTTAGATTTGTTTTGCAATGTACTAAGATTACCGGTTTTCCTTCTTGCTTTTAAGATAATGCTTGCCAAAGAAGTGAAAACATTCAAGGTTTAGATCTATTTGATAATTATTCGCGTCTAGATTTATGGATTCAAACAAAGATTAATCAAATGATATGTTGTTGCGGTAATTTGATCAAATCATTGATATTTTGAACTGGTTAAGGTTAAGCTAGATTGCTTTATTAAAGGAGAAACTTAGAGTTAATTATGCTTACCGCAAAGGAATATTAAGATTGATTGTTATGAGTAAGTGTTATAATTAACCTTTGGTACTATATCGACTCTTTGAGGTATAAACTAAGCATCATATTGAGTAAGGTGAATTATCCATTACACTGATGAAGAATTAGGTATTCATATCAGCAACTTGCATGTGTCATTCACATTGTGTTGATGAGAAGAAGTGTTTGATGATTATTTTGATTATGATTAATATGATCATTGAAAGTAGGTATGATTTATACCAGAATAAAGAGAAACACATTCATCCCTGCGTCCATCTTGACTGGACGTGTGTTATCTTTCTCTGCTTACAGATCGAAAGTGATATTGGATCGTGAAATCATCCCACTTTATGTACCCGAGACCTGGGTGACATATATAAACTGAAACCAAGTTCATGCTGTATATTCACCAAGTTTATTTCTGCACACAAATTTTCGAGCAGTGCGCTCTTACTCAAAAATTGCTCGAACATTTGGGTGCCGAAATAAACTGTTGGCAAATACAGCATGAACTTGATTTCGGTTTTATTTTTGATGATATTATGACGCCAACACGCAGAAAACTTACTCAACATAATATATATGACTTTGGCAATTAAGGACATTCTGAAGAGAAGAATCGGACGGAAAATTGCAAGAGAGAATATAAATGTGGTATTAAGAGAATGGAAGTGGGAAGGAAGAAACATAATAAATCGAAGGGTATAGTATAGAATTAGAATGATGCACAATATTTATCGCCGATCTTATCTCCAAATGTACATGGTCTTACGACCCGCCTTCATCGCGCAGGATAAGGATAATGACTATAGCAAGCATGAACGACATCCGCCGAGGGATTTGGGTCAAATCCATTCACGCAGGCTTCTACAAACATATTTATCATGTATACAGACATGTACAAGTATAGCCTACCTAAACATAATGTACACTGCAATATACCGTGAACACGTTTTGTGGATTGATAGTATAGATATATAGGCACAATAACAACATGCTCCCCTTCCATGTTGTACTTAAACAAACAAACAAACAAGCAAACAAACAAACAAACAAACTTAGGGTTAATTAGAATTGATTCGACATCATCATGCAAAGTTAATCCTTTCTGACGAAAAAAGAACAAAATTCATAAACAAAAAGAGGTGTTTTGTTGGGTGGGCGTCACGGGTTCGACACCCACGAAGCATACAGCCCATGAGTCACACAGCCCATGAGTCATACAACCCATAAGTCATACAGTCCATCGAGTTATACAGCCCAAGAGCCACACAGACCACGAGTTGGACAAGAACCAAAAAAGGCAGACGACACCGACACATTAACGTTGTAATGTCGAAGGTTGTACTCAACCTGTTTTACAGGTATAGTGTTGAACTCATGGGCCTCATTTACCAAGTGTCGAACTCATGAGCTGTACGAATCGTGGGGTGCCATGACTCGTGGGCTGTATGACTCGTGGACTTTTTTTTTTTCAATGCCGAACTTGTGAGCTGTGTGACTCGTGGGTGTCAGTCCTGGGGAATGACCCCATTGATTTTGTTAATCGTTTTGATATTATGATGCCTTACCTGGCGATCTCTCCATAGCCTTTCATCAGGTCTTCAATGACGACAGTTCCGTCATCTTTCTTGGCCGCTTTGAAATGGTCCTGTACCGCCTGGATATCTAGTTTTTCCGCCATCTTCCACAAGGTATCCAAAGTCTTTGCAGGAACAATCCGAGCTTGGGACAGTCTTGCGCTAAACGTATTACGCTAGTTGGTATGACTGATGTCCAACACGTGAAACATACAACTGTACTGTGCCTTCATTCATCGGGAAACCTGTGTTGCGCACTCCAAGGTTTGCGTGCAATGTCTGTGTCAGAGTTCAAAAAATACAATTGATAAGATTCGTACTTTTAAATCTTCTGTTTTTATTTTGGGTGAACGTTGATACCTTTTAGACGGAGGTGTAGCATTCAAGAGTCGTTTAAATGCTTATTCACCTGATTTCTCTACCCGTGTGTACACCTGAAAGGCTGCAACTGCCATTAGCAGTTCTTCGTTGCTAGATAGAAAATTGTGGACTTTACTCCCCTGTTTTCAATTGGGTTGTATTTTGTTAATGTTTTTCGGTCGCACAGTGTCAGCAGATATCGTGTAGCTCTATATATTGACCACTACCATTCTAACCCGCTTATCTGTCAAGACATCGAGGTCAGATGGCCAACGTTCTGCTTGCCAGTTATCGTTGTCAAGTTTATCTCCGGTGCTCAGACGATAAAGTCCGCTTCATTATAGACAGTCGGGTGATTGGACCTGTTGAGTTGCTGTTATTCATCAACCTCCAAGGAGATAACTTGGCGTGTGGAGCCTGAGGCCGACAGAGTACAGTGTGTGTGACCTTTGAACCTCTTATCGGATGCGATTGGAAACCAAAGATGTACCTTGTCACCCATGACCAGATCGATATCGATATGGAGATAAACGATGGAAGGCGGTCGGGAGTGATCGACTTTTCGGATCGCCATGTTTTGTCTCGTTTGTTTGTTTGTTGTTGTTGTTGTTGTTTTTTTTTTGTATTTCAATGCTCTTTCTTCAACTGCTTTCCGTGCACACAAAATGAATATCTTATGATAAATTGTTAATTTTGTTAAGAAATATTATGTTTTATTTTACCGTAATTTCTGTGATGATTAATACATTTTTGACGATATGTTATGTTTTGTGGATTCTGTTACTTTAAGGAAAGTTGATTCGGTTAATTTTCTTGGTGTTCATATTCAGAGTAAACACATTGGGTTGTAAAATATAACAAAATTAAGATTGTAGCAAATGATGTATCTAAATGTGTAGGCATATTAAATAGATTGAAAAACAAATATTCTTCCGGAGTTTGCACTGTTTGTGCTTTATTATACATTGATTATGCTTCCGTATTTTAATTATTGTGTAACTGTATGAGGTGAATAATTACGATAATAAAGTTAGAAGTTTTACGTAAATTGCAGGAAAAAAAATATATGTCCTTGTAGTCATTGCCTGCTCATTCTGCTCCTCTTTTCCGTAAATTTAATACTTTGAATATTTTTATTTGAATACTTAAAATACCGCTGTCCTGGGATTTTATCATTTCAAAGATATGTCGCCTCATAATATTTCATCTTCGTGTTTTGCGCCAATAATGAAATTCATAAACACAGCACACGAAATTGCAAAAGTTTCCATCTGTGGGTATAGTAAAAACAAATCTGGTTTCAAATTCCGTATACGTCAAAAATTTTCATTAATCAGTTAATCTGGTATTCGATTCCTATATTTGAAGAGTTTGTTTGCAAAAACCGATAAGTCCATATTTGCCAAATGGAGATATTTGCGATTAAAGGTCAAGAAAAATAAAGAGAATAATAAGAAAATTTTTGCTTCTTTTGACCATAACTTCAAAAATGTACCTTTATATGTAGTGACCGATATATCATTTAAAAGGTATTATTTTGTACTTTATGACAGAGACCGTACTTCAAAATCTTCAAAAATGGACTTATCGGTTTTTGCAAACAAACCCTTCATATACACTTTGTTTTGTACATACTCATACATAAGGAAACTCACTCTACAATGTATTTTGGCTTTATTCAAGCTTTCTCTTTTCATTTTCACAGATTACAATGTAAATGATTGATTATCGCTTTTGTTCTGTATTGTAACATTCAATACTGTTGTATTGTTTTATCAGAAAATGAAATGAATAAACTAATTGTTATTAAATTGAATTGAAAAATTCTGATCTGGGTAAGATTCTTACCCAGGAATGTGTAAATGCTTCAAATCTCGTATCCTCTTCGGAGTCTCTTCAGTTGTCTTGAAATCGATGCCAATCTACGTTCGCGTTTATTCCATTATGCATAATCGGGTTCTCGTTTGAACATCTGCTACATGGAACGGGTTACAGCTCGTTATTCCAAAGGTTCTTGAGTCCGAAGGTTCGTTAATCCGAAGGTTCGTTATTCCGAAGGTTCGTTCATCCAAAAATGTGATAAGGTTTGATTCCGAAGGTTCATTAATCCGAAAATGAAATAAGGTTCGTTATTCCGAAAGTTCGTTGATCCGAAAATGACACAAAGCTCGTTATTCCGAAGGTTCGTTACGGACCCTATTTCATATCGGATCAACAAACCTTCGGAATAACAAACGCTATTTCATTTTCGGATTAACGAACCTTCGGAATAACGAACCTTCGGAATAACGCCACAGACATTAATGTTCGGATTAGCGAACCCTTTTTCATTTTCGGATGAACGAACCTCTATGTATAGGGAATTTGTGTGTTTCGGATTAACAAACCTTCAAAATAACGAACCTTCGGAATAACGAACCTTCGGAATAACGAACAGCACCCCATGGAACGTTTTTTCTCATCCACAGTCGAAATGCTCTGTGTTTCCCTCATTATGTGATTTCGTGGACTCAAGTGTCAAGCAATAGACATCACTTTCCATCTTTAATATACAATTCAATTGACACAACATTCAATTCATTTATTGATGTTGGTCTCTTTTGATTTGGTATAGGACCTTCTTTTGTAGAAGTCCAATACCAATCAAAACGATATTTTCATAGATAATTATGTTTCAGACAGTTTTGATTTATCGTCGAAAGATTAGAGTATACACGACTTTGACGCGTCTGTTGAGAATGAAAAGGGCTTTAAGTCTTCTCGAACACTATGGGTTTTGTGGTCACTTAACGCCCTTATCATTCTCAACCGACGACCTTAGAAAGCCAATTGCAAAATCCATCTTCTGGATACGTTTCTCACCATCAGCCGCACAGCTTGAGGAGACGGAACCTACTACATCTATGGAACCAAGCTTTAGAACGCCCTTCCTCGGTGGATGAGGAATACAGATTCGTTATCACGCATCATGACTAACCTGAAGATATACCTCTTCCCAGGTAAGTTTATTTGATGAAAATCGGTTTTGAAATGGCGGAGGTATCTAAGTGAAACAAACTGGTCCTATTCAAAGGTAGGACCCATTGCAACTTTTACAACTTTTACTGGGACGGCTTTGTTGTTGAATATCTCAGCCAATTCAAAACCAGTTTTCGTCAAATAAACTTTGAATTCCTCTCTGAATTGTGTGCTCTTTCATACTTTATATAAGTAGTTTCTCATTATCTATAAGAAGTTAAAACCTGGATCCCAAACTCAACCAAAACTATACCATCACTTTATAGTTAAAGCGTAGCGCAATACGAGGGTGTCAAGAGTATCGACCATCTATTAAAAGCGTTACAACACTGCTACATTGATCACTACATCGGTTGAATATGTCATGTGGAATGATCCTCTATCCAAACCGAGTGAAAGTTCTGTTTATTACAGTCCTCAAGCTAACGTGGTTAATGCACCAGAAATCTTGTCAGGGCTGGCGCATCCCATGGCCGAGAGAGGGCGGTATCTTTACCAGGGAAGTCTAATTTATAAAAGTACCATTGACCATCATGACCACTTAATGTACGCCGTTGATACGTTGTCTGCCGATGGGGCTGCGTGATCGGTGCCATCTCTTCGGTATTCCGTTCAAGTGATGGTTTCTGCTTTGACCAGGGATGTGAGAGAACCTCACCTCCCTGGTTTAACGGAGATGGTGTGAGCTCCTGGCCTCGACAACATCCCAGCTACACCAGCTCGCTCCTAAAAGGGAAGTTCCCTGAGACTTTCCTTACCAGATATGATGACGTGCCGACATGAAAATTCCATGATTTAAAATTTCAACATCATTTGATTCGACATAACTGTTTTGGCCGTCTCTATACACGACACTCTGGTCCCGATATCATTCTAATATTTCCTCTATTTCCCCCTTCTTCTTCTTCTCCGTCTTCTTCTCTTGATATTGGATTCTGGCGATACGTCATAATTGACTGTTGTTACCAGTTCCCGTATGTCATTTTGTTTTCTTTCTTTCTTATACATGAACATTTTCTGGAAAAATGCTTCCTTTTCTGTTACCTCTTATAGTTTAGCCTGAAGATAATATTGAGGCATAAATTCGAAACAGTGCATTTGAAACGAGCTTCTTCTTTTTTTTTTTCAAGTCACTCTTACACAGACAAGGAGCTGCAGCTCCGTGAACCCCTGTTTGATTAGAGTGTATGGTAAAAATGTATAATGTATATTATACGTTGAATTTAATATACATTATACCTTATAGGCCTCTCAAATTAATCTATATCCAAATGTTTAAGTTTCATATTTTGGTGGCCCGAGATAGAAAGGAGAAATACCATAAGACTCTATATCAAATCTAAATTACCCAGTCGGGCTACCGGACGACCATTTAATGTCGAACTCTGAATAATATTCAGTATATTTTATGAAGAGTTTGTTCGCAAAAACCGATGATTCCATTTTTGAAGATTTTGAAGTACGGTCTCTGTCATATAATACAAAATAATACCTTATAAATGATATATTGGTCACTACATATTAAAGGTACATTTTTGAAGTTATGGTCAAAAGAAGCAAAAATTTTCTTATCATTGTCTTTATTTTTCTTGACCGTTAATCGCAAATATCTCCATTTGGCAAATATGGACTTATCGGTTTTTGCGAACAAACTCTTCATATATGTATCATCCCTCTTTATTGGTGGTTCATTCTCAAGATTCATCGGTTAGGATCAAAGGTCACACGACATTCAATCTTATTGCATCCTCAATATACTACAGACTCAACAGACAACTTACAGCTGACGATCTCATTTTTACAATTGTATCGCCATAAACCAGTTACATTGTTCCCGGTAGTGTAATTAGTCATTCTAAAGAAGAGAACGCGATATCCACCCTCTTTCGTATATGTATAATATGACTTACGAGTCAATCAATTCCAGTGGGGAAGCACATCATCCCTTATTCCGCTTTTATTTATGTATTTATTGATTGATCTATTCCTCTATTTATTCATTCATTCATTTACTTATTTATTCGATTATTCGTTTTGCTGTTTTATACTCATTTTATTTTATGCTGGCTTTGTCGAACGTTTTTACCGACCATTAAGTCCTAATTTCTCTACTCACTAAATTCAGTTTAATCAATTCGATAATTTACTTATTGTCATCACTATTCATTTCAGTCGCATTATCAAATGCATAGACCTTCATATTCAGATAACATTGTGATGTTTTTGTGTGTTTCCAACTTTGTGCTGCGTCGGAAAGTGTTCGTTCAACCAAAGATAGTCTCTGGTTCTGTCTAGATTGTGTCTACAGCTGTTTGTATTAAATTGTTTTTGACTATACGTGAAAAATAATGTACTCTCCGCACTATAAAACAAACATTCATGATGAGGCACCCAAATTCTCTTTCTTCTGAAGAGGAAGCGCTTTCATTCATTTTTATTCACTCATAATCATAATGTTTATAGGTACAGTATTATTGAATTAACTGCTATTTTTATATCACTACTTTTTTATGTTTCTCTTTTGAGCATGTCCTCGTCTAAGCTCAATCACGCAAGAACATCCTGCTACACAAAGTAACATTGAAATATCACGCACTATTACTTTCATTTAGAGGGGAGGTAGTATTTAAGCTGTGGGAAAACCCACTACTATGAATACATCAAAGGGTCGCAGGGAAAAGGTCACGGTGAGTAGAGACTTCCTCTGATAAATCATCCCGCCATTTTGTGAGTGCTTCATAATGCAGCTCTCTTTCGTTTGACTGCATTCCAGTTCTCGGTTTGAGTCTAAAAAGTAAGACCACATTCAATAATCTGCGTCCGTACCTTCCTACAATCTGACCATGTAGTAGTTTGGGATCGAACGCATCTTCGGAGCCAGACATAAATCAACAAAACTGAACCCGGAAGTAAGGCATACTTGGTAAGCATATGAAATGTTATTCACTCACGCATGATATAATTTACCTGTCACATAGTTTTAAAACTCAATGAATAATCACTATTTAAAAAGCATGATTAGAAATTGTTGGATTAACAGTTTGTTTATATAGAATTCAAGCTCCACTACTATCTTGAAGTTAGTCGTCGCCCGTATTAAACAAGATGATTTAATACTGCAAATAATTGTTATATTCCTGAAGTAGTTGATTGGAAGATCTCATGAGCTGATATGACAGGTTCTTCAAGCCATAAAAGGCAGTACCCGGAGGCAGATAGCTAAAATGGGTTAACAAATTGCAAAACAAAAGTCAAGAAAGGAAATGTCGATTCTGTAAAGCCCAAAGTTGTCCCTTAATTAAATGGAATAGCAGATACGAAACTATCGATATTGCATAAGTAAATATGACGATAAGCAAAAGAAGGAGAAAGCAATATGGCATGTGTGGGAGATCACCATTAACAGTGGAGCCCAGGATGGTGGCCCCAACAAATGAACAAAAAGACTATTTACTAACATTTATATTAACATTACTTGCATGAATAATTTATCTCTCATTTCATCTTTCCTTTTTATTTTCTCACAAAACTCAAACACTTATGTCACGATAGCAGATACAAACAAATTTCCAGATAAAGTTTTGAGCACACTTTAATCCACTCTGTAAGCAGCAGTTTGCTTCAAGCAATATTAGTTACACCAAACTTACTGTGTAAAGTGTACTTGCTGTGCAAACATACTGTCTAGCAAATGCGCTTGAAAAGTTAAGATCGAGTTGTAGTAAATGCTCGGTCACAAATACCATTAAGAACTGCTGCAAACACCGTACAAACTATTTCTAGACAATTTCGTAAGATCTTCTTAGAGCGGGGTTCCCACTTTCGTGCGATCTATTACGAACGCCACGATTGGACATTCGTAACTGATCGTGGAAGATTCGCTGAACTTGTTTGAAATAATAAATTTAACGTTTGGATACGAGGTTATGCGAGTCAGTATGTGTTGGTTCACTTAAGCGGGGTTCCCAGTATCACGATTGAAATCGTGGTCTTAATCGTGAAGCAATCGTAGTGATCTTATCAGATTGTATCAGGTCTTGAGGTCAATCGTAGCAATCGCGTTAATCGTAGAAAATTTTTGGACGGTTCAAAATTTTTCTACGATTAACACAATTCATTTTTGATCGTGATCATCGCATCAGATTGTCTTGGATCGTATCAAAACGCAACAAATCTTAACTTATCGTGCTTCTTGATCGTGTTAATCGGGATCGACTTTTTCCTTTTCTTCTGCTTATTTTTTTGTTGTTGCACATTTGCCCTTTTACCTGCAAATTGTATACATTTTGTATTCCTCGAGGTTGAATAAGGGAGGGATAGCACAATGAAATATATACTAACGACATCACTGAAACATCCACAAGAAGTAGAATGTTTCACATACCCCACAAAGGTGGGGCATGGTGCCCATTTGATGGGAATTAGATTCTTTCCCCCTAAGGATGCTACCTGCCAACTTTTGTAAAAATTCATAATGACATTTTCAAGAAAAACATGAAAATGTACAATATGGGCCCTATAAGGACCCCTCCCCACCCCCTCCCCTGGGTCCCAAGGGGGGGGGGGGGGCACCCCTGATTCCGTCATGAACAAACTTGAAACTACAGTCATCAATGTACTAATTCATAGTATCAACTTAGCTCTTTCACTTCTGGTTCTAGAGAAGATTTTTTTTTTAAGATTCCTTAATTTTAGGGGGTTTGTTCCCCTCTGGGGGCCCCCAGGTGGGATATGGTGCCCACTTGAACAAATTGAGATCCTATCTCCCTAAGGATACTACCTGCCAAGTTTGGTGAAAATCGGTCAAGGGGTTCTCAAGAAGAAGATGAAAATATAAAAGCTTACGCACGACGGACGACGCACGACGGACGACGGACGACGGACGCCGGACGAAGAGCGATCGCAATAGCTCACTTGAGCCTTCGGCTCAGGTGAGCTAAAAATGCATACGATACATACTATGAGAATATGAAATCAGACACACAAGTAATACTATCAGTTCGGTCAACTTTCTTATATTAAGCGTATATAACACATATGCTATATCATATTTTCTTCATGTATTTCAAAGGAAGGTAAAAACATTTTGTCTTGATCTTTTTTTTTTCCGGGAAAGAGGGGGCAATGATCTGATCTTGTGTAATGTTTTTTATGGGTTTGGGTTTTTTTTTTTTTTGGGGGGGGGGGGGGGAGGGGGAGGGGAGGGGAAGAGTAACCAGGTCGATTCAATAATTAGAATTTCTTTAGGTTAAATTAGAGGAGGGACTATCTGAGGTTGTGGCTGGCCTATCCCAATAGGTGATGCTTTCTCTCTCTTAACATCGTAATTGTCATGCGCAATACTGCAAAGGTCACGTTGTCATCATTATCAACCTGTCAACCATTGCCATCATCAATGATTGTGGATAGTAGGCCTAATCACTCTGCAGAAGTTAAGAAAACGATGAAATTCATTGTCAATCGTATCTGAACGGGAGATCAGATCGTGACAGAACATATTGCTTGAAATAGACCAATCGTGACCATATCGCATAAAGTCTGTCTAAGCGAACCAACACGTATTGACTCGCATAACCTCGTATCCAAACGTGAAATTTCAAACCTGTTCAACGAATCTTCCACGATCAGTTACGAATGTCCAATCGTGGCGTTCGCCATAGATCGCACGATAGTGAGAATCCCGCTTTAGATGCGATATGGTCGCGTTTGGTCATTTCAAGCAATACGATCTGTCACGATCTGGTCTCCCGTTCAAATACGATCCGATAGGATTGTCCCGATTGAGTCCATGATTGGTTCCGATCTACCACGATCATTACGATCGGAATCCCCGATTTGGTGCGTGCAGCTACGTTCTGATACGTTCCAATACGAATACCGCGAACCAATGCGGGCTGTTGAGATAAGATACGATTTTATCTTTCACGATCGGGATCAAAAGCGACCCCCATTTAAGGTGCGATTGGACCCGAATGGGAAACTATAGTCCGGCTGACAATGAATTTCATCGTTTTCTTAACTTCTGCAGAGTGATTAGGCCTACTATCCACAATCATTGATGATGACAATGGTTGACAGGTTGATAATGATGACAACGTGACCTTTGCAGTATTGCGAATGACAATTACGATGTTAAGAGAGAGAAAGCATCACCTATTGGGATAGGCCAGTGTCATGCACCAACAGAACACCCGTCAGCACCGACATAACAACTGTCATACACCGACAAAACATTCTTGGATCAGCACCGAATGACTGCGACTGTTCACGCCATGTTTGCCAACTCCAACTCTCATGTCCCGAATGGACACTTTTATTACACCCCACCCTGGTTTCACCAAGGCACATCACGGTTCTCCGTCACACCTCCCCCCAACAAGAGGAAAGTTATGAATGTAACTTTTCGACTATAAACACCTTCGTTGTAAGGCTTACTTTACTGTTCTTGCGAACTATTCAGCTTACACGATTACAAACTCGAATAGTTTTGTGTTTTCTTAAAACCTCACCTGGCATACTACACTTATATTTACTGATTTTGAGCCTTATCAGAATCAGTTCACTCCGGTATCATATTGTTCACCTTTAGAACAATTCATATGAAAACTTGACAAGCCCCCTACAAAACATGTAAATACACAAATCAAGAGTCTACAGTAATACACATGTGAAACTGTTTTCAACGGGTGCACATACGAGTGCACATAATCTGGAAAGATTACACCAAATGTAATCAATCATTTCTCCAGTAGTATCAATATTTTGACTGAGACTGTGCTTTCTGGTAGTCTCGACTGTAATTATATCCTCACATATTTGACCAATAAACTTCAGGCATGAATAATGTATATCTTTTTTTTTTTTTTTTTTTTTGGTAACACATACACTTCATCTTTAAATGTGGAAACCAAACATACACTTTCTTCCTGAAATTGTTCTGACTGTTGCAAAGATATGTCTGTTTTTCCAACACAAACTTTCACGGGAGTTTCACTGAATGTGGCAACAGCACACATCTCTTGATTATAACAACATCGTATTTAAACACTATGACACATGTGTACATCTACTCAATGTACTTGCTCATAAATTTTATACTTATGTCAACTCTGCTTCATAAGTGAGCCAAAACAACAACAAAATTTTAACCATTGGACATTTCTTTTTGTCCCTTCACACATATGTACTGTCACGCGATAAAATGTTGGAATATATGTGCAAACTCGGGAAAATATCGAGATCATACTTTTTTTAAAAGTGTTGCTCAAAACTTGACACACAAATGTGAATCTGTCACTCTGTAACGAAATACATATATACACAGGTTGTTAATTTACAAGAGTGACATTATATCTTGGCTTCTTTATGCCTCACTGTCACTCAACACTTTTTCATTTATACAAAACAACACAAATTCTTTTGTTTTAACACCAATCGGTTGATATAAAACTCAAAATTTGATCAACAGTTTTCCTGTGACTGGCCGGTTGTGTTTTGCTATACTGTTTTTGCATTTGCGAGCATTAACTCTGTAACGTATCGGTATACATACAAATCTGAATCCTTTGACTCTTTGGTACATTAAATGAAATCACAATACATGTAGAAGTGTGCAACTGAAGCACAACTTTCACTGTAATCTTACACACCACAAATGTTGTATCCTGGCGCTTCCTGTAATGTTGGGTTTTCAAAACATCATACAATGTTTGGCGTGTAACACATTGTGAAAATTTTCAAATGATGTCTCCCTATAAAGACAAAATATCGTGTACTAGTACTTTCTCATACTTCCTAGCATCACTCACATACTGTTTTCGTTTGAAACAAACATGTTTAACATAAATACAATTTCTTCCTTCACAGATCCTTGGGAAAGGAAGAAAACAAGGAAAATACATAAACATATGTATACTTTGTCATATATACACACACACACACACACAAATCAATCAACATCAGTTTCTTGTCTGTTTTGAGTCCTGTTTGAAATGTTCAGCTTGATGTAGGTTTCACTGTAGACTTGAGATTGTTATCGTTCGGCAACATTATCAACGCGTGCACAGTTTCAAACTCGCGACAAAGCGTCTGCTAATTTATTGTCCTTTCCTGCTATGTGCACAATTCTCAGTGGATACGGCTGGAGAATCAAACTCCAACGGAAGAGACGCTGATTCTTGTGCTTGAAGCGTTCTAAGAATGTCAATGGGTTATGGTCCGTGTACACCACGATGTCTCTTCCACCGTCCAAATACGCTTCGAAATGTTGCACCGCTAGAACGACACTAAGGCATTCCTTCTCCACAGTTGAATGCTTTTGCTGATGGCGATTCAGTTTTTTGGAGAAGAAACACACGGGTTTGCTGTGTCCGTTGTCGTCATCCTGAAGTAGCACGGCTCCTACTCCTCGGTCACTAGCATCGGTAGCCAGCTGGAAGCCCCTCTCGAAGTTTGGTGCGATGAGCACGGGATCGTTCATGAGGACGGCCTTCAGCTTCTGGAACGCATCCTGGCAGCTCGCCGACCACTGGAACGTTGTACCCTTTTTCAACAAGTCCGTCAAGGGCACCACCAGGTGACTGAAGTTGGGGACGAATCTCCGGTAGAATCCGCACATTGCCAAGAAGCGCTGAAGCTCCCGTTTCGATGCCGGCACTGGGAAGTCCACGATGGCTCGGACCTTGGCATCTCGTGGTGCGACGCTACCTCGGCCTACCTTATGACCTAGGTAAGTCACACAAGCTTTCCCGAACTCGCATTTGGCCAGATTCACCACGAGTCCTGCATGTGACAACCTCTGGAACAGCTCTCGAAGATGAGCAACATGCTCCTCCCACGTATTGCTGAAAACCAACACATCGTCTATGTAGACAACACAGTTATCATGACCAGCGATAACTCGATTCATCATCCGTTAAAAAGTTGCGGGGGAATTTTTCATCCCGAAGGGCATGACACGACACTGGTACAACCCGGAGGGCGTGACAAACGCCGAGATCTCTCTTGCATCTTTGTCTAATGGCACCTGCCAATACCCTTTCATCAAATCCAATTTGCTGACATACTCAGCACTTCCTACCCGATCAATACATTCCTCAATCAAAGGAAGCGGAAACGAATCAGTCTTGGTTATGGTATTGACCTTCCTGTAAGCTATACAAAACCTGGACGTTCCGTCTGCCTTTGGGACTAGCACTACTGGGGAACTCCAGTTTGAGTTACTGGGCTCTATGATTCCATTTGCAAGCATGAACTCTATCTCCCTATCCACCTGTTCTCTCTTAGCAGGATGAATCCGATATGGATGCTGCTTTATGGGTGTATTTTCACCAACATCTACCGTATGAACAGTGTCTTTCGCACAGCCCAATGTATCACTGCAAACCTCCGGAAATTCCTGGAAGATGTCGACAACATCTTGCCTCTCCGAATTTGACATATGACTGAGCATTAACTCTGCATTTTCTAGTGCCTTTGAGTTCTCTACTCGCGGAATCATTCCTGACTTAAAACTCACACTCTCATAATCTGGAGCATCAGATTCAAACTCTTCTGCACTTTTCTCAGCACTGTGTAGGACACTCTCACTCACAACTGCACCTACGTCTTCTACCATCACACGGCTAAATAGCTCCTCAAAAGCCGGAATAGGAATCAACGGCGCAGGTCTAATGGCATGTTGTGGTTTTCCTACCACTTGACATTTATGACACGTTCGACAAAATTCAGACACATCCTTTCTCATCTTGGGCCAGAAGAAGTGAGTTCTGATTCTACACAAAGTCTTCTTGACACCCATGTGTCCGGCTATTGGAATTTCATGTGCAAGACGTAGAATTTCCTTTCGATACGGCGGAGGAACAACTATCTGGTCGACAATCGTCCAGTCCTCATCTGCGGGACGATCTGGAGGACGCCATTTCCTCATCAAAACACCAGACTTTACATAGAAACATTCTAACATTCCCTTCGCCTCATCTACAGTCAATGCACCCTCTCTCAACTTCAACAATTCCTCATCTTCCATCTGTGCTTTGATTAAAGCCGGCTGACTGAACACACCTTCTTCCCAACTTTGTTCTCTTTCACCTTCACTAGTCACCTTTTCAAAGAATGTGTCACCAAGAGAAATTTCACTTTCAGACTCTTTTCTCTCACGCTCTGCTTCACTTGCTCGAAACCTGGTGATAGCACATGTTGGAAATACTTCTGGGAATTCATCGACAAGTTTTTCAGTTTCCTGCTCGTACACTGGGACTTCGGAAACAACCGGAAGGACACTCACTCGACCTCCTGCAAGGTCATTACCAAGCAAAAAGGAAACTCCATCCATGGGGAGAAATGGAACAATTCCCACAATCACTTCCCCTGAAATCAGTCCACTATCCAAATTCACTCGGAAAAGAGGGACCGCCTGAGTTCCTCCAGTGACATCATGTATCAGTACTTTTCTACCCGTGTTACAATCTATGGGCATACTCTTCACATCTCCTACCATGAGGGACTGTGTAGCTCCAGTATCACGAAGGATGACAACCGGTACTCTAAATTCAGCAATGGTTACTGTACCCTTGGAAATGAAGTCCTTGTACTTTTCATCCACACGACCACTTGAACATGTATCTGTCATTTTTGAGACACTGCTTTTCACAACATTTGGATGACGCTGTTCATCACTTACACTTGACCTAACAAAACCATTGGTGGCTGCTTGGTGCTGTTTCTCTTTTGTTTCAGCATCTGAACTGCTCTGTGTACGTGTGTCTGCATGGACTAAACCATGTGTTGCTTTTTGCTTTTGTTTTTCTTTTGCTTCATTCTGTTACAGCAATCGCCTACATTCGGACTTAATGTGACCTGTTTTCCCACAGAAAAAGCATCTCACTTCTTTGTATTGAGGCCGTGGCGATTTTGGTCGCTCTTTCTGTGATTCAGTCTTTACTTTATCCCTGCGTTCACTATGACTACCGTGCCACTTTTGAGTGTTAGGATTTCTCAACTGATCAAACTTCCTCTTTCCCTCAGGACTTTTTGTTTTCACTTTATGTGTCAACTCATACTGGTCAGCGGTGACTGCTGCACTCTTTACATCATGCACTCTTCGATCTTCCAAATATGTTCTCAAATCTGGAGGTGTCGATTTCTTGAACTCCTCCATCAACACTATCTCTCTCAAATTGTCATAAGTGAGCTCTACTTTCATTGATCGCACCCATCGATCAAACATGATTTCCTTTTCTCTCTGAAACTCTACTTAGGTCTGTCCCGAACCTCTCCTATATCCTCGAAACTTTTGCCTGTAGGCTTCTGGGACTAACTGATAGGCAAGAAGGACTGCTTCCTTAACTGTGTCATAGTTATTTGCCTCCTCATCTGAGAGAGCAGACACTACTGAATGTGCCTTGCCTGTGAGCTTTTGTTGTACTATCATAGACCAATACTTCTTCTCCCACTCCAAATTCCTAGCTATTCTCTCAAAGGAGAAAAAGAAAGAGTCTACATCCTCTTCATCAAAGCGGGGGACTGTGTTTGCCATTTTTGCAATATCGGGCGTCTTTGGTCTCGACATAGTAACATTACCATTAGGCCTATCCCCTAGGATGCTACTGGCCTGGGCCTGGGTCAACTCAATTTGACGTTGCATTAACTCTTGTTCAAGTCTCAGATTTTCTGCCTTCATTTTTTCTTTTTCTAACTCCAATCTAGCCAGTTCTAGTTGTGTGGAATCTACCCTCATATCACTAGGTCTAGTAATACATGTAGTACTTGGAGCAGTTTTTCTACCAGCACTCTCAATCTCATCTGTACTCTCACTCTGGTCTGTGTGTTCATATTCTACACCACCCAGTTCAAGCTTCTTCACCAGAACTGCAAGAATTTCTTTCTTTCGACTACACTCTCTGATATCAGCATCTACATGAGTTGCAACCTCAATCAACCGGGCTTTCACTAGCCTTTTGTCAAGGCCCTCTCGCTGTAATGGGCGAGCGAAGCGAGCCCAGCCGAGCGCGCCAGCGCGAGGGCCTTTTGAGATCTGCTTTGTAACACATTATTATTCATGAACGTGAACCCTTCTGAATACTCATTTTAACGGGTTCCGGTCAACCAATGGAGTGGCGCGCTCCCCGCATCCTCAGCCTCGGTGTTGTCATGCCTGTTCGCATGCATCACTGACCGCCCGCGGAGGTCTGCCACAGAACTCTACACACTCTGTGTGTATAGAGTTCTGTGAGGTCTGCGGCGTGCATTCGCTCTATTCAAATCGGGTTCGAGCAGACAGACACGCTGATTGGTCGTCGACTTTTGCTCCCAAAATCGGGGAGCAAAAGTCGGTAATTCAAAGGGCTAACAAAAGGATGCGAAGCAGATCTCAAAAGGCCCTCGCGCAACCCCACTCAGCTGGGCTCACTTTACCATACAGCGAGAGGGCCTTGACAAAAGGCTAGGCTTTCACTAACCCTCTCAATCTACCAAGAGTGACGTCTTTCACAAACTCTGCAGCATCGAACTTGGCTGCCATTATTCACATCTAGCTTTCCGACTAGATTTCAAGACTACGTCGCTAACGCAACTTCCTACAGTACACTCCACTGCGTACCGAACTACGAGAATAGTCTAAGCAATTCAGACCGAACAAACACTCGTATATCTCGAGGCCAATTTCCTCGTAAAGCCACATCTAACGATGCTAATCCAAATAACCAGAAAGTGACCCACTAATCTGATAAAACGACATAAAGGAAACGATAATACGTACCCTTCCTTTCCAGCAATCAATGCTGCAACCTGGTATTCAGCTAGCGAGAAGACCAGTACAAGTGCGCAAAAGTACAAAACATACTCATCGCATCGCTTCGCGAATCGCACTTCCATTCACAACCACTGCTAACGCAGCCCCATTACACATACAGTGCAATGTCACGCAGTATACAATACCGCTACATGTACGAACGAACGACACTGTTACGTTCGCTACCCTGTGTACACATCTCACATGAGTGCGAACACTACACACATACCTCCATCGGGCATCAACACTTACAACGATGTACAAATCACCGAAATACTACCCAAAAGATGGCCTGTTTGTATGTTCATTTCCCGGACATGTTCCCCACATGTCATGCACCAACAGAACACCCGTCAGCACCGACATAACAACTGTCATGCACCGACAAAACATTCTTGGATCAGCACCGAATGACTGCGACTGTTCACGCCATGTTTGCCAACTCCAACTCTCATGTCCCGAATGGACACTTTTATTACACCCCACCCTGGTTTCACCAAGGCACATCACGGTTCTCCGTCACAGCCAGCCACAACCTCAGATAGTCCCTCCTCTAATTTGACCTGAAGAAATAAATTATTGAATCGACCTGCTCACCCTTCCCTTCCCCATCCCCCCCCCCAAAAAGAAAAAAACACCACACGAATACACAAGATCAGATCATTGCCCCCTCTCCCCCCCAAAAAAAGAAAGATAAAGACAAAATGTTTTCACCTTCCTTTGAAATACATGAAGAAAATATCATATAACATGTGTTATATACACAAGAAAGTTGACCGAACTGATAGTATTACTTGTGTGTTTGATTTCATATTCGCATAGTATGTATCATATACATTTTATTTTGAAACTGTCGTTATCTCATAGGGTATTGAAAGTTTGGTTGGTTTGGCTGGATTTATGGGGCCGTATTCTGAGAGCTAATTAAGTGTCTGATTAGCACTTAATTACCGAATTGGTATTCTGAGAGCATGATTAAGTAGGGGGTTTATTAACTACTATGACAACAAGCGTTTTGGCGGGAAGGACCTACGCGTTTGCGCGTATCAATGCGCGTGCACATCTGAGAGGACTTAATCACAGAGTTAATCACGAATCGGTATTCTGAGGGTGTAATTAAGTATGAAAGTTAATGGAAAACTTAATGATACCAAAGAGTGTCATTAACTACTCCGATATCACGCATTACATCGTGTTTTCTCTGCCGCAACGATGCTTACCGTCTTCGGTAACCGAGGAGCGGTTGAATCTTGTTATCATAGTATCCGTAGAATTCAGAGAAAAAAGAAATATAGCCGATCTTCGAGGAATTTTGTCATTTTATGTGAGCAAAGAGGTTGAGATCTTCGCGTGCGTAGGTGAGGGGTTGTAATCAAATACCGGAGTGTGCGCACGGAGCTCTTGGGTTGTAATTACAGGGGGCATGCAGCAGCGCGCATTGAGGGCATATTTGCGCGTGTAGTCATCATTTTGGCTTCTAACAACGCGTCTGATTGGATGGAATAACAATTAGATGGGAGGGGCCTAAGATAATTACAGGGGACTTAATCATACCTTAATTACGTCCTCAGAATACCGATTTTGTCCATGATTAAGGGCCTATTAACTTCACGACTTAATCACGAAGTTAATTACAGACTTAATTACGACCTCAGAATACCACCCATGGTTTTATTCAACAGTGTTTAACAAAACCGATATACACACACAACAGAAAGGTAACTCTCCTAAAATGATGTCACTTTAAAAAAAAAAATCAAGCAAAATTATTTCGCAGGGGTATTGCTACACTTTAATATTGACTAACTTCTATGTGAGAAATAATGACAGTGATCTTTATAGTCATGCACGAGTGACCAAACATCCACGACAATGGTCACATTTCAAAAGTCACAAAAGTTACTTTGTGGGGTATGTGAAACATTCTACTGCTGGTGGACGTTTCAGTGATGTCGTTATCTTTTATTTCATTGCGCCACCCCTCCCTTATTCAACCTCGCGGAACACAAAATATACAATTTGCAGGTAGAAGGGCAATATAAATGTGCCAAAAAAAAAAAATAAGCAGAAGAAAATGGAAAAAGTCGATCCCCATTAACACGTTTAAGAAGCACGATAAGTTAAGATTTGCTGCGTTTTGATACGATCCAAGACAATCTGATTCGATGATCACGATCAAAAATGAATCGTGCTAGTCGTAAAAAAAAAAATTTGAACCGTCCACAAATTTTCTACGATTAAGGAAATTGCTACGATTGACCTCAAGATATGATACAATCTGATACGATCTAATAAGACGATTGCTTCACGATTAAGACCACGATTTCAATCGTGGCGCCAATCGTGATAGGCCATACGAAACCAGCGTTCGAAGCCTGGTCGATGGTCTTGTCCAAGATTTTTTTTTAACTTCGTATGAAACCCACTCTTCGTAAGGCGGCCGTACAAACTCCAGAATTCGTAAGAACAGTGGCATTCGTACGAACGATGCGTTCGTACGAACCTTTGTGACCGTAGCTTAAAGGAATTGTACGGTGTTAGTGGGGATGGGAATTGAGCTTTTAACGTTTTGCTAGATACCAAGAAACCACTTCTGAAATAGTACAGCGTATACCATTTTTAAAGGAATTCAAAGTTTATTCGATGAAAAATCGGCTTTGGAATCGCCGAGACATCCAAAAAAAAAAGCAAAACAAAGCAATTGGGTCCTACCTTTTATTAGGCATGCTCTGTTTTGGATATCTCTGCCATTCTAAAACTGATTTTCATCAAATAAACAAAGAATCGCTCCTGGAAATACATACTCTTTAATATTTCATGAGAGGTTTCTTATTATCTCACCAAAAAAAAAAAAAAAAAAATACTAGAAACCTGAAGTTAAGTCTTATCCAGAACTAGACGCTCCCTTTAACACACATGCGTTACTGACTTTATTTGTAACATAAGGCGTACCTTAATGCCGATAGCTTGCGTCCTATATGAGTGTGTGTTAAGAAGGTTGACCCGACTGGAATATATTCGGGAATCTTCCAAGCAAATTGTGCACAGCTTTACAAAACACGCACGCAGCCGACTATCAGAGTCGATGGTTACCGATGATTAGAAAACGTTTGGTGCACAGCAGACCTCCGCTTGATGTCTCGGTTTTCGAACATATACCCACTGCTGATGGGCGGCGAATGGAAATCGATTCAATCGGACCACATGTTTTTTTTTTAGATTATAGACAAGGTGGGTTAAAAATGATGAATTTTGTTGATTTAGTTAAAGCACAGCGAATTATGTGGGTTAAGAAACTTCTTAATAAAGATGAAAATATGAAATGGAAGCAATATTTTAATTTTGTTACGAGAGATATAGGAGGAGAATTTATATTTTTGTGTGATTATTTACCAGCGCTGTTGAAAGTGAGAGCTCCATTATTTTATAGGGATTTATTAGAAGTGTGGGTACAAACGAAACAAATGAGAAGTAATGTTAGTAGTAGTTTGTATAGTGGTAATGTTATAATATTTAATAATAAATATATACGATTGAATAGAAGTTGTATATATGATGAAAGTATGTATAAAAATGGAGTTTATAGATTAAAACATATTTTAGGAAATAATGGTGAATTGAAATGTGATAGATATTTTAGAGATTTAGGTTTAGGAGTTAAAGATATTTTTTTGTTAAGATGTATTTATGAAAATATACCGATGGGTTGGAGGAGAAATATGAAAGAAAAAGAAAAAGATATTTTGGAAACTGATTTTATTATAGGAGGGAAAACAATCGCCATTAGCAATTTAAGATCAAAACAAATGTATTTGCAATTTCTTAAGGAAAAAGAAAGTGCAGTATTGATTTTTGATAGAATTAATCAAAATTATGGGTTTTCTGTCGAGGAGATACAAAATATATTTTTAAGGCCAAGACAATGTACATTAAATAGCCGATTAAGAGAGTTTCAGTTTAAACTGATGCATGGTATTGTTTATACAAATCACCATCTTTACAGGTTTGGTTTTACTGCAAGTAATTTATG
The DNA here is from genome assembly GCA_033980235.1 of Diadema setosum. NCBI lineage: Eukaryota > Metazoa > Echinodermata > Echinoidea > Diadematoida > Diadematidae > Diadema > Diadema setosum. The sequence goes on from CM067065.1 coordinate 35,378,710, forward strand.
CTCTTTTTGTGAAAAAGAAGAAGAAACATACAAACACTTATTTTATATTTGTGAGCATGTGAAATTACTCTGGGAATCATGTGAAGAAATGATAGAGAATGTTGAATTTAAAAATTGTACTTGGGAAGAAATTTTGTTTGGGTGGAAGGAGGATAATAGGGGAAAACATCAGTTGTTAAATCACATTTTAATTTTGGTTAAATACTTGATTTTTAAAAGTAGAGAATATGGAAAGCCGCCTACATATCGTGAAATAAAAAATAATATTTTAGAGGATAGATTGGAGGAAAAGAAATTAGCATCAATGAAGGGAACTTTAACCATTCATTTTAGTAAATGGGAAAATTTGAAAATAAGTATGGAAGGACCCGGAGCCAGATGTCCACGGGGAAGGGGGGAAGGGAGGGGAAGGGTAGAGGGGAGAGGGAGGGGGGAGGGGGAGGGGGGTGATTAATGGGAATATCGATTCCATTTGGTTGTATATCGATTTTATTTGGGTGCATATTGATGTGTTAAATATTTCTTTGTATGAAGCACCGTTACGCTGAAAGTACAGCTCCATTTAATATAAATATATATATATATTTTTTTTTTTTGAATGCGCTGTCATGTTAAAAGGACAGATCCATTTGATTTTAATGAAAGCAAGTAAGCAGTGTATGTTGTTTTTGTTTTTTCTCGGTGAATTGTATTTCCTTTGCTAATGCACTGTTCCTGCTGAAAGTACAGCTTGGTTTTGATTTCATTATAATTGTGTTTTGTTAAATCGTGAATTCTGTAATATATATGATTCGATTTATCATGAAATTGTATTGAATATGGAATCAATAAAAGATTATGGGAAAAAAAAAAAAAAAAAAAAAAAAAACATGTTCTCACCACGCTACTTAGACTTGAATATATCGTTGCACACAGAGAAGAGTTTACACAAAATGGGATTTGATTTTGAAATATGTTCAATTTAACGACAGTGTCTAGATAAGGAAAAGATCATAATGAAGACAATTAAGAATTCCCCTCATGCTCATTCAAGAGTCTCATTAGACACAGGTGTTTAAAAAGATTTTCATTTATACAGGCAATTTATTATATCTTTGCATTCATCACAACACTATCAATATTAGCACATTTTCTGCACTACCTTTCAACTTTCTTCGTTTGGTAACAGAGTATATTCACGTCCCCTCTCCCTCCCCCGAAAAAAAAAATGAATATCTTGACGACAAATAATAATAATTAAAAAAACAGCACTGGCTTGATGTGCTCCTTGTAAGTATCTATTTCTCTCAATGTCACAAGGATTCCTTATTAAATTCATGCCCTGTATGAAAACCAGTCTATAGGGCCTACTAAGGGCCTATAGATGAAAATATCACGGTGAAAAGGGGCACAACTTCAGGAGTTTTTTTTTTTTTTTTAAGTCGTCCAACCATTTACAAGTTTACTTCATGATGCCTCCGTTTATCGTTGTCAAATTCACTTCTCGGTCTCAGCAACACGATATTCAAGCAACTAGTTTGTTCATTAGCCTGTAGGCTCAACAGAAAATTAGTTGCGATCTCGTTCACATACGAAGTTGGCGATGTTGTACATGGAAATAAATCAGTATTAGTAAACATCATAAACGGTATTCACTGACATACATTGTATGAGTATTACCTTGTGACTCAATATGTAATTAATTTTAATTTTCTTGTTTTACAAACCTGGTAATATTTGTTGATACATTTACCCCTTATTTTGTATTTCTTGTTTGATAAAATTCTGCCAATACTGATGTATCTCAATGTTACCTTGTTCTTCCAATTCTTTGTTCGACAGACAAACACCATGGCAACGTTTCATGAAGTCATCAGCCAGAATCTGGAGTGTCCTATTTGTCTGTCACTTTTTAACCAACCTACATCACTGACATGTTCACACACCTTCTGTAAAGACTGTTTGGAACGTATCTTTGAAACTCAGCTCGACCAACGAAACCTGACATGCCCTGTATGCAGGAAAGAAACGCCCTTACCCAGTGGAGGTGCGAGTAAGTTACAAACAAACATACCGCTGAGTTCTCTTGTGGATGAAGTGAAAACCAAGAATCCAACATGCACAGTCTGTGAGGTAGACGAAAAACCATCGGCTGTGTCCTACTGTCAGGAGTGCGGGAAATACATGTGTGAATCTTGTGAGAAAGTCCACTCGCTCTGGAAACCTGTCTCAAACCACGAAGTAGTGCCCATGAGCGGAGTGCTCTCGGGAAAAGTTCCTCTTCAGAGGAGACAAAAGTGTAAGGAACACCCTAACGATGATAAAGAATGTTTCTGTATTGCATGTCGGGAGTACATTTGCTGTAAGTGCGGAGTGTTGGACCATATGCAGGCTGGTCATAATCTGGAAAGAGCAGCCAGCCATGAGGAGAAATTTGTGAAAAGTATCAAGGAGTTGAGGGAAAGAGTAGAATCAAAGAAAACAACCTTTGAAAATCATATCCGCTTCATAAAGACACAGCGCAATGAAATAACTAACATGTTGAAAAAGCTTTCCAATGACCTTGAAAAGACGTACGAGGAATACATCCAACTCTTGTCCATCAGAAGAGATGCGCTGAAGTGCCAAGTGGAACGACTGTTTGAAAAACTCGAGAAGGAATTATGTGACATGGATGAAGAAGGTCGGCGAACAATCAGTCACATGAAGGTAATGGACGAGCTACTAACTAACAGTATGAAAGTGCCGCTGGAGAAAGAAGCCGTGTTTGCACACGACACGCTCCATGAAAACTTGGAGAGCTTCCTGGGACGAGATGATCCTGACGACGAATCACCGAGAGGTGTGACAAAACAAGCTCAGAAGATTTCATTCAGGAAACATGTGAAGGTCAGTGAACTTTGTCTTGGAGAGCTGGACGGTTACACGTGGGATGTCAAAGCAGACGTAGAGCTCCCTAGCAAAAATACTATGGAGTGCATCACTCGTGCACCAGACGGTAAAATGACAGTAGGATTGCGCCAAGGTGGAATCCTTGTCTACTCCCCTAATGGCGAGTTACAACAGACAGTGTTAAAGGATGTCAGTGTTCGTAGATTAGCATTCCTGTCTGATTGTCGAAGTGTTGTACGTGACACAAACAACAAGATGTCACTATTCACACAACAATGGGAGAAGCTCGACGTCATGTTCGAGACGATGAGTTATGACGAAGAAGGGTGTGGTGGTCTCACCGTGGATAACGATGAAACTATCTACGTGGGTTATTGGCGGTCCAAAAAGATCCAGGTCTTTACCCCAAATGGTGGTAAGGCAGTCAGGGAAATAATAAGTCATGAATGCTCACCTTTTCAATTATTCTCATTTCAAACTACGGGGAACCTAATACTGTCAGATTTTGACAATGTCATGTGCCTTGATAGTAGTGGAAAGAAGGAGATTCTTATGATGAAGAGTGGTATCTTCCCATGCTCAGCTGTTAGTCGATGTCGAAATGATTCGGTCATAGTAGCCAGGGTGAATCACGAGGTGGGTCTCGTCAGTATTGATCGGTACACGAGAGATTTGGAGCGCTTGAACAACATCATCACTGATTTTAAAATACAAAACACAGGAGGAAGATTCTGGTACTATCTACAAGAGTTTGAGAGTGGTGAGATAGCTTTCTGTACTCAAAGTAGGCTCCTCATATTTGACTATGCATGATATGAAAATTTACTATCTCATTGTATACTAGAGTGGTATGGAATGAAAATGAAAAGAATATATCATATATGTATATCAGGGTTTTTTGGATAATAATGTCCATGCAGCTTATGTTATTTTTTTTTCCGTTCACACATACAATGCCTACTTATGTATATTTTTGTACACTTTATGGTCCGTAGATCATAGATAAGTGTATAAGAAATTCGTAGGGTGATTGGTAATGCCAACGGTGACTACACTGCAGGTATACATTGCGTGATAACATCAGACAGCATAATGACATGAATTTATGTCCATTGTTATATTAGTTTTCAGATGAAATAAGTATGTACCTATTATTGCATATACAATAATATAAGGGGACATACATCCTTCAGTTAAATTGAAGTGGATACATTATCCAAGCACTGTATTATGAATCATGATGATGATGAGTATAAACTGAACTATCTAAGATTGTTGAAGGGTTTAACACTTATTTCATTCAGTTTAGATCCCGTATAGCCTCCACAGTACTTTACCAACATCACCTGAAAGCTGCTTATTCCTTACTCCTACAAATCATTACGAAATTGTCAAATTAGTCTATGAATTTAAACCAAGCACATCTAAAGAGCAAGGCGGTGTAATTGTCAATCTTATAAAAAGATATTATAAGTTGTATAGCTGATCCATGGTCATAATATTATATGTTGATTTATCTGTTTCATTGGGTGAATGTATTGTCTTAAAGTATGAAAGATTAAACAACTCTATAAATATAATGATTCATTGAAAGTGAAGAACTACATCACCCGATTTCTTTAATTCCGGTTTTACCTAAAGTCCGTGCACGATTGTTAATTGAAAGACTTTATGGATTCTTTAATAGTATTTCACTTTTAGTTCCTAATCAATTTGTTTTCAGAAAAGAGTATTTTACCGATTATGATATTATTCAATTTCATGATTTCATGACAAAGCAACTTTGTCTTTTATAAAAAAAGGAACATGCTATTGACATTTTCATTGAGTAAGTCGTTCGATACCATTGATCACAATATTTTGTTAGATAAAATGGAAATTATAAAATGCCATTCGAGGCCTTCTCTAAACTGGTTTCAAGATTATCTACACAACATAAACAGTTTTTTTTTTTTACCAATCAATGATTGAATCCAACAAATAAAACATCTTTTGTGGAATCCCGTAAGGATCGATTTTAGGACCCCTTCTGTGTTGATATGATATTACAAAATTATTATGTAAATCATTTTGTATATTCATCGGCATTGCTCAATCTAATTTTGTTTGCAGATGATAGGAGCATTCTTTTTTCACATAAAGACTTACATACATTGCTTATGATAATCGATTAAGGATTAAATAGGCCTAAAGTAAGCTGTATCTTGATATTGCTAAAACAAATTACATTATGTTTAGTAATATTATATACATACAACAATACAAAATATTTTCATTCACATAAACTTGAACAAAATCTTTTGTTACGTATCTTGGACTAGCCATTGACACTCATCTACAACAGTCTTATCACATACAAAACATCCACTAAACAATAATCAGGAAATAGGGGGATTCTCCTGAAACGCAGAGAGTACAATTTACTTTCTGAGTTGTCTTTTTAGTAATGTTATTACTAAAAGATAGTATTAATTCTTTATAATGCATTTACATTATCTCACTTAAATTACTGTAATATTCTTTGGGGGAACTGTGTTTCTTCCAAAAGCAATGACCTTTTGCTTTTACAGAAAGGTGCAGTACGAATAATTATCAAGGGTTCTCACTATTTAGCACACACTGAATTACTGTTCCATGATTTTAAAGACTCTCAAAATCACTGATATACACATCATATTATGGTTAACAGCAATGTACATATTTGTACATCAAGAAATGCTCCAATAACCATCTCCCTAAAATGTGTAAACATGCATTTATTTTAAACTTCGGCATTCACCAATATCCTCCTTGTCATGCAGCTGATCATCATTTGAAAAATGTCAAACTCATTATAAGGCACAAAAATCTTTAAGACATTATGGACCAGCTGTTTCGAACTCATTGTCTGAAGGTCTTAGAGGCAGTGTATTTCGTCGCAGTTTTAAATCATCTTAAAAAGACTCTTTTTGAAAAGAAAGTATCATTTGAACAGTAACCCCACTCCTTAATCTCTAATACTGTATACATTTCAGTAATATCTTCACTGCTGTTGCTGATATTACTCATGAAGCTCGACTGGTCAATAATGTAGAATTTCTATAGGTAATTGAAGACCTGAATATCAGAACGACCCAAGTCTAATATTTGGCCAAATTCAGTTTGACATGGGAAATTGTAGCTTATGCATGGACTCATCTTGTGTATAAATGATAAATCTTAATTACCCCCGGAAGTGCCTGAAATGAACGAGTGAAATCTTATATGAATGTAAGAATGAAGGAATTGGGTCATTCTTACATTCATATTATAGCGCTCTCTCTCATCCTTCTCTCATCTCTATAGCAGAATATCATATATATGATTCAAAGAACGACCCAAGTCCATCACACAAAATGGCCTTTCCACAATTAATGTAAATGTTAATTGTCATAATAATATGTGTTCGAATTTGTATATACAATGTTGCCTTCCCATCCCAGTTAAATTGAATATCATTGGACAAAATAAAAAATAAAAAAGATATGAAATTCTTTTAAAGTTTACTCGAGATGATCTTCCATGGACTTGGGTCGTTCTTATATTCAGATACTCAATTCTTTCTGTATACGATTTGAAGATAGCTCTAATTGTTCAAGAACTGTTGATTTTCTTTTTCCCCTTCTCCCTATTTCAGGTATCCCTTTGTCTTTCGTTCGTATTGGTCTTGTTATAGTCCTTTGTTTAATGTAAGGTAGTCCATCCACTGCACATGCAAAATTATAGGCTAAAGTGATTTCGTTTTTCTGTCGTTCCTCCTTCAGCTCCAATTAAAACTTCGATTTTTCTTTATGTATCATGTTATCCAATGGCCGTCATTACAGTCAAACACACTGTTTATTGATGACGGTCTCCTCCACGCTTGTACGTTGAAATAAGTTGCTCTCGTTTTGTGTACCTGTACGTTTATATTGTTTTACGAGTAAGATTGAAAGTCTCTGATTTTGTCATTTTCATTTGTGTGTATTTCTGTATATTTGTACAAGTGGAGAAATAAAATCTAACTAAAACTGAAACTGAAACTTGGCTACCGGAAAATTTGCCTGGTAGAGCAACAAGTTGAAATCAATTTATAATTTGAGCTTCAGTAGCCTTTTATGCCTTAGTGAAATGGTTAATGCAATAAACTTATCGGCGTTTATCACCCTGTCCGTATTACCAGAAATCAGGCTTGTCATACTACCAAGTACAATACGTTACAGGTGCATGCTTCTTAACCCTTCAGAAGAGCATGTGCCAATGAGTCAACTTTGCAAAAATTTTACACACAAACCTAAGGACAGGAAACTATTGCTGCATGTAAGGGCTAATAGTATTTGCTATGTCTTTTTCACATCACCATCTTTTTTCATTCATCATCATCATCACCACCACCATGGTAATATGGTTGATATCTAAAGTAATTTTATAACACATCTTCACACAGAGCATTCTGTTGAGCTGGCTGTGTGTTGATTTCTGATTGGTCAGTAAAGCCAAAGATGGCTTCGTTATAGCCAATCAGGATAGAGGAAAGATGCAATGCGGACACTGGCCCTTTTTCAAGAAAATTACAAATAATATAGGAAAACACACCTCGCCTCCTTTATCAACATCTTGCGGTTTACTGCAAGGCACAAAACTGGGCCCAATTTGTTTTTGATTCTAGTCACTGATGTTCTCAGTGAATGTGAGCCGATGAAAACAAATGGAAATATGTAGATGACTTAACAGTGGGAGAAGTTGTTTAAAAGAAATCAGCTCCCAACCCTTCAGAACGCTCTTGACAATCTCTCTGAATGGGCACAGAGAAATAATGTTCTTCCTAAATCTGCTAAGTGTAATTCAACGAGTGTGTGTTTTTCTTAGAAATATGGACCCCTTTAGAATTGTCACTTTTAATGATGTACCACTAAAAGTAATTTCTCAACTGGAAATTGTTCGGAATTACAATCCTAGATGATTTGAAGTGGGACATGATTGAAGAGTTTGTTTGCAAAAACCGATAAGTCCATTTTTGCCAAATGGAGATATTTGCGATTAAAGGTCAAGAAAAATAAAGAGAATAATAAGGAAATTTTTGCTTCTTTTAACCATAACTTAAAAAATGTACCTTTATATGTAGTGACCAATGTATCATTTAAAAGGTATTATTTTGTACTTTATGACAAACACCATACTTCAAAATCTTCAAAAATGGACTTATCGGTTTTTGCAAACAAACTCTTCGTATGTTGAGAACACTGTGTCCAAAGCATCTCAAAACTCATAGACTATCTGTATTGTGAAGAAGTGTAAAACCCCATTGAGGACATGGTGACAGTATTCTGTTGCTCTTTCACACCAGTTCTTGAGTATGCATGTCCAGTTACTGTTTGGCATACTTCATTAACAGAAGCGTAAGATGACAAAATTGAGTTGGTGCAAAAGAGGACACGTCGGATCATCTGAGGAGGAATTAAACTGTACACTGTGTACGATGAAGCTCTTAAAGTGTGTGACCTTTCATCTCTGAACATTGTCGCAGAGAATCACATAAAGCATATACACTTAAATCCCACCCACTACGGCCAGTATGCCACATGCATGTAGTAGACAGTCTAGGGATATGTCTAGACTATGTAGTATATACGATATCCATACAGTGTGGTCATTATTTGTACGTGTGTGTGTGTGTGTGTGTGTGTGTGTGTGTGTGGATGATGGTGTGTGCTTCTCTGTGTGTGAAAGCGTTGTTGGTGTTTACTTAAATATTAATAAGTCTTTCCCCTCAAACTTGTTCAAGCAGAATGATCGATTAATATGCACAAATTCAATTAGCACATTATGTGTTTGATCCAGTAGGCCTATCAACCATCCACTAAAAGCTTTAAAAGATTGCATATTGATCGCTACATCGGTTGAACATGCCATATAGAATGACCCTCTGTCCAAACAGAGTGAAGTTCTGTTTTAGTCATCAACTTAAATGCACTAGACATAATTATGCCAGATATCTTCTCAGGGCTGGCGCACCCCATGGCCGAGAGAGGGCGCCGTCTTTACCATGACTTACCATTGACCATACGCCGTTGAGAAACTTGGCCCGACCGCTGAATAGTAATTGGTAATGTATCCCCCCTCATTGGTAAATCATTCTCAAGATTCATCGGTTATGATCAAAGGTTACGCGATTCAATATACTGGCGTTCTCACCATACTACGAACTTACCAGACAAATGCTGACAATCTCCTCTACATAAACGAATCGCCATAAACCAGTTACATTGTTCCCGGAAGTATAATAATAGTCATGCTAAGGAATTAAGTGAAAACGATATCCAACCCCTTTCGTATATATATATATATATATATATATATATATATATATATATATATAATGTGACTTTATACGAGTCAATTAATTCCAGTGGGGTTAATCACATCATGCATTAGATTGATTCCACTTTTATTTGTATATCTATTCATTCATTCATTCATTCATTCATCTATTCGTTTATCAATTTTGCCTTTTTATACTCGTGTTATATTATGCTGGATTCGTTGAATTTTTTTACCCACCATTAACTGCTATTAAATTTCTCTACTCAATTTTCAATGTCATGAATTCGATAGTTTATTGATTTCCATCACTATTCATTTAAGTCGCATTATCAAATGCATAGACCTACATGATCAGACAACAATGTTAGGTTTTTATGTGTTTCCAACTTTGTGCTGCGCCGGAACATGTTCGTCCTACCAGTGATAGTCTCTGGTTCTGTCCATGTAGATTGTGTCTACAGTTGTTTGTATTATATTGTTTTGACTACACCGTGAAAAATGTGTAATCTACGCTCTATAAAACAAACGAACATGAGGCAACCAGATTATCTTTCTTCTGAAGAGGAAGCGCTTTCATTCTTTTTGTTTTCAATATTGATAATAATGTTTATAGCACAGTTTTATTGAATTAACTCCTCATTTTATATCACTACTTTTGTTTTTATGTTTCTCTTTTGAGCAAATTCTCCTCTAAGCTCAATCACGCAAGAACACCTGCTACACAAAGTAACATTCAAATATCATGCGCTATAACTTTCATTTAGAGGGAAGATTGTATTTGAGTTGTGGGAAAACCCACTTCTATGAATACATCAGAGGGTGGCAGGAAAAAGGTCACGGTGAGTAGAGACTTCCTCTGATAAATCATCCCGCCATTTTGTGAGTGTTTCGTAACGCAGCTCTCTTTCGTTTGACTAACTACCAATTCTCGATTTCAGTCTAAAAAAGTATTTAAGACCATGTTCAATAATCTGCGTCCTCACCTTCCTAACATGCACTAGTTTGGGATTGAATGCATCACTGTACTTCGGAGGCATACATAAATCAACAAAATTCAACCCGGAAGTACGACATACTTGGTAAGCACATGAAATGTTTTTCACACACTCTCATGCTGTAATTATGCCTGTCACCTAATTTTACAATGATCACTAAAGGATTATAAGAACTTGTTTCTACTCGATTTGTTTGGCTAACATTTACGAGTGCTTCATGATGCTTCTCTTTTTATATCGTTGTTAAATTATCTTCTCGATCTCAGCAACACAATATTCAAGCAACTTTGTTCATCAACTTGTAGGCTCAACGGACATGTTGCGATCTTGTTCACATAAGAAATTGACAGTGTTGTACATGGAAATAATACAGTACTGGTAAACATCACAAACGGTATTCAGTGACATATGATTATTACCTTGTGGCTCAATATGTCATTTTCCTTTTCTTATGTCATAAACCTGCTCATATTTGTTGATACATTTACCTCTTATCATGGATTTTTTGTTTGATTAAATTCTGCCAATACAGATTTATCTCAATGTCGCCTTGTGCTTCTCTTTCTTTGTTCGACAGACACTCATCATGGCAACGTTTCATGAAGTCATCAGCCAGAATCTGGAGTGTCCTATTTGTCTGTCACTTTTCGACCAACCTACATCACTTACATGTTCACACACTTTCTGCAAAGACTGCTTGGAACGTATCTTTCAAATCCAGCTCGACCAGCAAAACCTGACGTGCCCTGTATGCAGGAAAGGAACGCCCTTACCCAGTGGAGGTGCGAGTAAGTTACTGACAAACGTACAGCTGAGTTATCTTGTGAATAAAGTGAAAACCAAAAATCCAACATGCACAGTTTGTGAGATAGACGAAAAACCGCCAGCTGTGTCCTACTGTCAGGATTGCGGGAAATATATGTGTGGATCGTGTGAGAAAGGCCACTCTAACTGGAAACTGGTCTCTAACCACGAAGTGGTGCCCATGAGCGGAGTGCTCTCGGGAAAAGTTCCGCTGAAGAGACGACGAAAGTGTAAGAAACACCCTAAATATGATGAAGACTGTTTCTGTACCGGATGTGAGGAGTACATTTGTTGTACGTGCGGAGTGTTGGACCATTTGCAAGCTGGCCATCAGCTCGAAGATGCAGCCGTCCACAAGGAGAAAATTTTCAAAAATATCAAGGAGTTGAGAGAAAAAGTAAAATCAAAGAAAACAACTGTGGAAAACCACCTCGAGTTCATAGAAACACAAAGGAATGAAATAACAAACATTTTGCTAAAGCTCAATGATGAAATCGACAAGACCTACGACGAATGCATGGAACTATTGTCACTCAGAAAAGAAGCGCTAAAAGTTCAAGTGAAACGATTATCTGAAAAACTCGAAAAGGAATTAGAAGACATGAATGAAGAGAGTAGACGAACAATCCATCACATGAACGCAATGGAAGAGGTAGTCACTAACGGGATGAAGGTACCGCTAGAGAAAGACGCTTTGTTAGCACACGACACGCTGTGCGAGAACTTGAAGAGCTTTCTGGGACGAGATGATCCTGACGACCAATCAGCGAGAGGTGTGACAGCACAAGCTGAGAAGATTTCATTCATGAAACATGTGAAAGTCAATGAACTTTGTCTTGGCAAGCTGGAAGGTTACACGTGGGATGTCAAAGCAGTTGTAGTGTTCCCTCTGTATGTAGGAGACTATAATGATTATTGTATATTTACTCGTGCACCAGGCGGTAAGATGGCGGTGGGATCGTCATATGATGATGGAGTCCAACTCTACTCCTCTGATGGCAAGTTACAGCAGACTGTGCTGAAGGATGTCAATGTCCATAACATTGGATTCCTGTCTGACGGTCGAAGTGTAGTACGCGATACAAGGGGCAATATGTCACTCTACGCCCCACATTGGGAGAAGCTCGACGTCACGTTCGAGACGGATTATGATAGAAGATATCGGCTCGGTGGCCTCACTGTGGACAGAGATGACAATATCTACGTGGGTTATGATACGCGTGGTTATGAGTATGCAGGCTGTGTACTGCAGTTTATGCCACATGGTGGTGGATCAGTCGTCTACATATCACGAATTTATCAAAGCGCACCCGTGGAATTGTACTCTTTTCAATTATCGGGTTGCCTGTTACTGACAGATGGGGGATGGTCCGTACGCAAGCATGACAGCGAGGGACGTTGGGAGAAAGACATTACGAAGGAGGGTATGTCAGTCTCCGCTGCTGTTTGTAGAGATGATTCGGTCATTGTAGCCTGGGTGAATGACGAGGAGGGTCTCGTCAGTATCGATCGATACACGAGTGATTTGGAGTACTTGCATAATGTCGTCACTGATTTCGATGTACGAAAGATATGCTCCGGCGTATATGGTGTGAGCTACTTTAATCGAACTGGATGTCGCTGTCTGCAAGAGTTTGAGAGTGGTGAGATAGCACTTTGCACTTTAGAAAGATTATACATATTTCCTTCTTTATAATGTGAAAATCGTTCCTGCGAGGAATGGGCTGTCGGATTAAAAAAAAAAAGAGTTCACATATGTTTTTAAGATTTGATTTTATTGTTCTACACCTCAGACAAAAATAACATGATACAATCGACTGAAAATAAGATTATAATTATAATATAATTGAATAGAATAGAGGGAAGACAATTTTACAAACATGAAATGTGGCGGACCTGGCTAAAAAAGCAGAGTTTGTAATGGGTTAAAGGTCCCTTGATGAAAATGTTGGTCTTGTTAAACACACAACCTAGAACCGAAAACTATGAAAAGAAGGAAAGGGATATCCATTAAAAGAGAGCAAAAAGAGAAAGAGAAACAAGTAAAATATATCAGAACATAACGAAATAGCCACCTGTAATACGCTTGCAAGATTTTTTATCACCCGAGAAACAACTAAAGATCATACCAATAATAGTCGTTTAGGCTCTACATATCATTTAGTTACGAAGAAATATTCCAATATAGATTGACAACGACGATAACACCCGTGTTATCACAGGGCAGTGGCAGATCCAGAGGGAGCGCGTTCTTCTTTATTTGTTGTTAAAACAAAAGAAATAAAAAATGAGATGGAACCCGGAAGTAGCACCAGAAATATTGTTTGCGTCTCCCCCCCCCCCCCCCCCTCCCCACTTTACGGAATTCCTGGAACCCTGCAGGGTGATACACAAAGCGGTGAGCATTCATTTACATCGTGTAAGATCGTATGACTTGTAACGTGAAGAAATTGCGTGGATGATATTTTGTTCTTCAGATGAAATTCGCATGTAGATAGTGATACCAATCACTGCTTGTACCATTCAGGGGACATATTCATACTTCCCTATTGCGATAATTGAACTTTCAAGTGGGTACGTATGGACTTTCTTGCGGCCTAAAGGTCGACTTTTCTACATTGTTATTCCTCCATTTCTTTCCCATTCGATGAAACAATTGCCCTATCCGTCCACACTCTAATGTTAAGTTGAGATTCTGTTGATATATCATGACTCTATATTGCACAGAACAATGCAAGTGTGTTTTTTAATGATACTTTAAGAAATATACATGGACCCTTTAACTGCTGCCGGTGATCATCATCTCCAGGCCCGGCTGCGGGCTTGTAGTTGGGGTTCATCGACTGCTTGTGTGTAAATGAAAATCTACATCTGGCTGTGAACATCCCTGATGGCAGAGACAAGTCAGAATGACGTCTTAAATTGTTGACGATAGTGCATGTACCTTTACTCAAATGGAAGACGTACGAAGGACGTACGAAAGACGTCAAAAAGACGTAATGTGGCCTCTTCTTGACATACAAATGTATCACATCACAATTAGATAAAATACAATTTGACGTCAGTTTCAGCAGATTAACGTGGCGTCCGTTTTCTTTGTTTATATTCGTCTAAAAAAGACTTTTTTGACGTGAGATTTTCTCTGTACCCTTGTAAGGTAGGCTACACGTCTTTATGACGTCTTTGTATGACCACCCAGACGCCAGGAAACACCTTACAAATGTGACGCCAGTAAATGTCTTCCATTTGAGTAAAAATACGAAATTTCGACGTCAGTTACAGACGTCTACATGGCGTCTATTTTCTGTGCTTAATTACGTAATAAATACGGCATATAAAGAGGCCCTGGTGTTTGTGGCGTTATAAGTACAACGTTGTTTTTACGTCTTCCATTTCGGGTAAGCAAAAATAAAAGAAGTTGCAGATATTTTATGACGTCTTTCTGATGACAAGGATGAAGTAAAATTTATGTCATTCTGATGTGTACCTAGTATCAGGGAATATGACGCTAATATGACGTGATAAACACGCCAAAAGGAACGTATAATAAATATGTTGCAAACTGACTTGAATTTTAATTCTATAATGCGGTAATCATTATTATGAAGTCATCAGTAGTCTACGTCGCAAAACTGACATAACCTTTACGTTATAAATCAGTCGCTAATATTACGTCATAAATACGTCGCAAAACCACGTAATTTACTATATTTACGTTATTATTATATACGCCGGTGATATGAAGTGATAAATACGTTGCAAAGGAAACGTTGCAAAATTTTACGTCAGTAGTGCGTCGTGAATATGACATAATTATACGTCGCAAATCTGACTTACATTTTACGTCTTTAGTACCTCGCTAATGTAACGTCGTGAATTCGTCACAAAGCAAAGTAAATTTGACGTCATTAATACGTCTTGATATGACGTGATTACGTTACATAGCAATATTGAATTTACAACATTAATATGTCGTTGATATCTCGTGAAGAAATACGTCGCAAAATTGAGGTAAATTTTTAAGGCATTTATACGTCACGAATATAAGGTAATAAATACGTCGGAAAAATTGCCTAAAGTTTGCGTCATAAGGAGGTCCCTAATTCAACATAATGAATACGTTTCAAAAAGACGTTAAATCATTTTCTCGTCATTATAAGACATGCGACCAGGTTGAATAGTTAGGACCAAATTAAAACGTCTTTTGACCTCAATCTGCTAACTCGGATACTGTACTATATAGACTAGTATAAGTATTTTGACAAAATTAATCTGTCGTACACTTGCAGCTGCTATGGCGTGTACATACTCCAACCTTACTGGTTGTATAATGCATGTGTCTGTGTATCGGTTGTACAATATTGTACCAACTGTGAGTTTTCGTGAGGCATGTGCTAGAGCTGTATTTGTAAAAATGCCGAGATTTGTAAGACCACCAAGAAATGTAAAAACGTCTCGCCTGGAAATGTCAAAATGTTCAGTTTTGCCGAGAAATGTAAAATATGAGAACGTTTTTGTTCATTAGTCACTTTTAAGTGAAGAGATCGAAATTACGTTAAGATCATTTTTTACCTCTTTGACCTTTTATTTTAGGGGTATTTCCATATGAATTACAATCGTGCTCACCTTCTTCATTCATTTCAACGAGTGAGATCTCGGCATGCTGAAATTAATTTTTCTTCAAACTTTGTTTTATGTCTTTCGGTACAACACACCATACATGTATGTATTTTAACTATGATCTGAAGACAGAGTGGTTAGTCACTTTTGAGATGTGTGTGTATAATATACCCAAATACCGAAATAGTCCTACTTATAATATTATCATAAGTAGAACTATTTTGGTACTTTCCAGTGTATACGACACATTTTTTTTTTTCATATTTTTGGGACCTTTCTTGTATCAAACTTAAATTACTATCTCATTCAATTCATCAAGCCACATCTACCCTGAAGAGATGTTTTATTTGTCCCTGTATGTTGTGTTGGTCGTTCAAAAGTTATGGAAATTAGTGATTTCATTGAAAATCCAAGATAGCCACCAAGATGGCCGCCAATGACACCCATGGGGCAGGATTTTTACTTGCAAAAAAAAAAAAAAAAAAAAAAGATAATCAATTCTCTGAGCCCGAGTGACAAAAAAAGTAAGTTGAAAAAAAATTGATCGGAGGAAGGATGGGAACCCCCGTTCCTAACTGACTGATTCTATCAAATTGATTTCTTTATTTTTTCCCGGAGGTTGATTGATCTTCAATATTCGGCGAATTTACTGTCTTTTACGTTATTCACTGATGAATCAAATGTATTTGTATTTCGTGTTTATGACCAAATTATATTGCTTGAGATAATAAGATAAAACATTACTTTATCCTTATATAGCAAGTTGAAACAAGGTAGCTTTGGATTATTGGGTAGGTAAATAGATAGTTATGTAACTGTATTACATGTCAGTCTTTAAAGATCGTTATAATTAACTATACTCCATACAGTCTAACCAATATATCTAACTACATGAAATAATTATCGTATTGTTGCATGGTGTAGCAGTCTTAGTCTAAAATACATTTTATTTAGTGTTTGTAGAGTGGTGTATACAGTTAACGCTTTAAGAAAAAAAAAAGTTGTTTTATTGAGTTCATGGTTTTCCTTACCCCTGGCTATTGTGTGTTTTTTTTTTTGTTGTTTTCTTTTCTGTTTGGAATGTTTATAAACTATCGTATATTGAAGCTATATAACAATGAAATGTATTTTGCCATCTTATGAAGAGCCGTTTGAATGAATGTTGATCATATCTTTTTGACATGTTTGTATCGTTTTATCATTTGTATGATTACTGTGGAAAATAAATAAAATCAAACGGATTATGTCAAAGAGAAAGTATTGGCAAACAGAGCATTTATTTTCTCCTTGATGTATTTGACCGTCACCTAGTCTTTGTCAAAGGCTTTCTTGCTGCTTCTTTTTTTTGCAAGCAAAGTGAGCGGAAGGTTTACACAAGCAAGACTCAGTGCCACCAGGGAGAGGCATCGTCCTGACGCACTCGTCACCGTTCCTGCTCTATCCCCTTTTAGCCAACGCTGCCTGGACGTGTATCTCCTTTGTGTTTGAATTGAGACTAATTGCGACACAACAACGATCACATCAGATCACTGTTGCAAACGCCTTCTCAGATGGAAACACTTTGAATTACATTCAAGGCAGCGGAAGCCTTGTCCAAAGGCTACTCTCGTCACCTTTCGCTCTCTTTCCACGTGATAACGCATTGTCAGAGGCAAAGACAGAAAGAGGGCTTTTACAAACGCTAACTTTCTAAATGATATGAGGTCAAATTTGTGGTCGTATTATAAGATGCCGATGCTGTGAGTTTTTGTCGTCTTGTTGATCCTTGAGATACAAATTTCAATCTATTTGCATTGATTTGCGAATGCAAGGCTTGTAATCATTTAAACGCTGATGATGTCGCAAACAGTTCCTTGAAGTCATTCCTTTTAAGATTTTGTACATGTACCGTGATTTGATACAACTCAATTCCATCCATAAGTTTGAAAATCTTGAGAATATCGAAAAATTTGTCAGGCATTTTAATTTTTGACCCGCTTCCCTAAAAGCAGGGGAAATTGTAATTAAGGCAAATCAATATTGCCCCTTCCGATCTCATTAACGCTTTCCGTGTCATTAAATAAAAAAAAACAATGTGCACAAATTTCACACAGAAATGTCATGAATGTACAGAGAGGAAATCAATGTGACATTAAGAATGTTAAATGTTAAATCATACATTGCCATCATGATCCCATAAGTTTTGTCGTTCCCAGGTTTTCACACCAAAACATTCGATCAAGTAAACACGTATTAAATACGTATCAAACGGTCAAGTACACTGTACGACAGTTACTACATATCGCTATAGTAGGAAAGGATGCCAATATGACAGATCACAATAATTCGCACATAACCATACATCGGCACGCGTAGCCTATCCGATAGGCGTCGGGCTGTATCGATATTAAGGCCCGGTCCCACTGGCCGACGGACATAAAGCGTATGCAGAAAGAACACAGCGGACGAGCAAAATTTCGGGGATGGCTTCATCCGCTTTCATCCGCTCCAGAAATTGACAAAATTGGCGAAAATTGACGGTAACAGAACGGAAATAGAACGGACGTGGGTAGTATGTAGCGGGGATGTTAAACGGATGTTCATCGGAAGCCTAGCGGATGAAAGCGGATGGAAGGGGATGACAGCTCCGAAGGGGTTACCGGAGATAATTGCGAAACGGACGCATAGCAGAAAAAGCGGATGCAGAGTGGATGCAGAGCGGATGCAGAGCGGATGTAGAGGGGATGCTTTCGAAATGTTTTATATACGAGATGCATACGCTTACATCCTTTCTATTAACGTGCTATTAACGATGTAAAGACGTTCCACGTACCATATATCTTTCCTCCCTCTTTCCGTTTTTAGCTGCAGCGGATGTGAGTTGCGAGGATACCCAGAGGATGCAGAGACGATGCAGCGGACGTTTAAGGGATGCCGCACGGACATACAACGTTTGTTGCTCGTATGTCGCGGATTTACATCGTACACAGCGGAAAGTTCATCCGTTCTAAAAGTTTTAAGCAGCTTAAAACTTTTTGCGCGGATGAAATCACAGTGGACGGATGCTCGATGGATAGAGCGGATGAAACACGTATGCGATGGGTACACAGCGGATTCGTAGCGTTTTCCAACGGATGGCAAGATTTTTTGTACGCTTTACATCCTCTTTGCATCCGTAAGTGCAGTGGGACCGGGCCTTTAGACTGATCGCTATATGGAGACGGACATGCGAGGGCTTCACTATCCGATAGGCGTCAGGCTGTATCGATACTAGACTGATCGTTATAATATGGAGACGGACTACCAGATAGGCTACTCGGCACGCGAGGCGTATGCAGTCGACGCCCTCTACATACCAACGAAGTTAAAGGTTTCTCTCTAACCCGCTTCTGTAACAAAACTAGTATCTTTGAAAAGGTTAGGCGGTTTAGAATAGTAGTCACGATTCCTGTTCACCCCTGCTCGAGGGAGTGGATCACTCGACCATTGATGAGTGCTTCGAAAAGCATCTCGTGTTTCATTTGGCCTACTCTCAATACTTTGTTTTGGTCTTGAAAGTATGACGACCTTCAATAATTGATTTGATTTCGCACCTTTCCACTGGCTGAACATGAATATCTTTTAAATCCGTGCATCAATGTCCTTCGGAGGCAGACATTAAGCGATAAAAAAGCAACGAGGAAGAACAGCACACTTGATAAGTATACTAAATGTTATTCACACACATGCTACTTGGGACTTGTGAGTGGTTTTACATAGTACACTGACATATGCACAATATCACATGACATGCTTATTCAGTTGATTCTAGTTGTTCATTCAACGTTTTGTTTGTACAACACTTAACACCATTCAATGTATTGAATCTAATTTGGTTTCAACATGAAACCAAGGATGTAATAGTTTTTATCCTCCTATGACTAACTATAGATGTAATGAGCTGAGATAACAGGATCATTAAAACATCGAAAATGGTCTAAATGCAGACAACAATCTCTATAACGGTCTTCTGTGCATAGCCATCTTCGTTCTTCTCTTTTTTTTCTGGCAGCACCTCCATTTTAATTTTCATTATTGTATGAATCAGGACGTAATTTTTACGTGATATTATGTCAGATGGAAGGTTATATCATTTATTATGTCCCGTATATTGTTTGGATATGGGAAAAAATGAAAGAATAAAAAGAGAAATATAGTCAAATCCATCTATAGCGGCCACCCAAGGGAGACTAAAAAGTGGCCGTTATTGACAGGTGGGCGCTATAGAGAGGGTCTTTGTTTATAAAACATAGCTTTTCTTTCGCGGGGGGGGGGGGGGGGGGGAGTGGATATTTTTTTTTTTCCGTGGCCGTATACGACAGGTGGCCACCAAGGCAGGTTTGACCATAGTTTTTTCAGAGATGAGTAAACAATATTGGCAAACGTAATAACATGATAAACTGACTGCTCAATGCGTTCAACCAGTGAAGGAAATGCATTTCACAAGGTGGCAAATATTATCTCCATGGAAACCATAGGAGTCATCCTATACCATCAAAGGCTTCCACGGCATCACAGTCTCATCAGTAGTGCATGCATTTGAAGATTTTCAACACTTTCGTGAATGTACACCGTCCTATCGTCTGTGTGTATGGTATCTTTGCTATTCGCCTAATGGGATACCGATCAGACGCCAGCTCCAAGGCTGCAGTCTCGGGAAGCTTACCCGTGTATGGTAACATTGTAGGCTATATCAGTACAGTGCGTGAAATATCTAAGCTATAACCAGGGTTAACAATTGTCATGAAAAGGAATCAATACTTGAAATAATCATTTGAAATTATAATATCAACCCATTGATATAATAATTCATCATTTGTGCGGCAGTTTATTATATTCTTCGATATGTTGTTTATTCTTTCCTTCAAACAGGAATGCATTCCAAAGCCCGTCCATTTTGTTACTTCATTTTGTTTTGTTTTTTCATATCACATTTACTGTAGCCTTATATAACTCCTATTCAAAAATGTATTCCTTGTTTCGATAAAGGGCCACATGCGGTCAACAAGTAAAGTCGACAAACTGATCGACAACAGAAGTTAACGCGTGCCTTGACTGTCCTTTCACTATGTTTACAAAAACTCACGACTGTCTTTTCAGTTATAAAAAGAAGAGAAGAAAAGCAGGCACCACAAAGACCTGATAAGTACCGACAGGCTTGAAAGCGTTTTGTTTTACTTTCATAACGTATTCATCCCTTTCAGGCACAGCTATTGTCCTATTTATTCGACTTTCGATGTATTGTGGTCTGGTACTAATAACATTCTATAGTGCTAGGTTGTATATTATGTCCTTGTTCCTCCCTGTATTACTCCGCAGTTCTAAGGAGCTTCGTTGGTAGTTCTCAGCAACGTACGCAGGATTTATTATACAACTTTACTTTAAGGGATACAAGTTTGCGGGCATCGCTGATCAGTGGGACCATGTATTAATAGTGCACACGAAGGTACTATCGATTCAATGAGAGATGCAATCATGAGAAATTTAATTTCCAGGTTGTCAACAAAATTCAATGTACAAACACGATCCATTTCAATGTGTCATTTTGTTGGGAAACGAAATGGGGTCTAATCAAATTGAATTAAAGTAAAATGCTTGTACTCTATGGTATAGTGGAAGCACTTAACGCCTACAAGTTATTTATTCAGTATACCATATTATAGATTGTAATGTAAATGACTGTGTTCGCATTTAACGCCTGGATGCTGCCAACAAAGATATCCAAACGACATCGCTATTGGCTCATTAACTTCGTCTTTTTGTGAGAAGATGCACAGTGGATTTATGTATTGCTACGTTGGATGACATCAAGAAATCAACGTGGAATGGCTGGATGTCTTTCCATGGTTGTAAATATACTGATATTCTTCTAAGTGCCAAGAATGCATTCAATAAAATACGCTAGCATGGGAGTGTACTGGGGGCGTCGAGGACTAAAATGCAACGATCTGATTTATACTTCAGGATGGAATATTTGAAATTTGTCCAATAATCAATGTAAAAAAATTGATGATCGGAAATAACTTGAAGAGTTTGTTCGCAAAAACCGATAAGTCCATTTTTGAAGATTTTCAAGTACGGTCTTTGTCATAAAGTACAAAATAATACCTTTTAAATGCTATATTGGTCACTACATATAAAGCTACATTTTTTAAGTTATGGTCAAAAGAAGCAAAAATGTTCTTATTATTCTCTTTATTTTTCTTGACCTTTAATCGCAAATATCTCCATTTGGCAAATATGGACTTATCGGTTTTTGCGAACAAACTCTTCACTTGGATGGCTTAATTGTTTGATTTGATTTGATTTGATTCATTGGTTTCAACCATCTTTTTTTTTCAAAAGTGTATAAAGTACCCACACACAAACGCATGAATGCACTCAACTGGTTTATGATGATCATTAGTGGACATGATATGCTGAATCGCTGACTAGAATGGGAAAAGTCAGAGTCTGCCAATTTTCAGTTTGTTACATTTTTATTTCCTCCTTTATTCTGTCTTGGAATGACAAGTCGGGAAATTAGGTATGCAAAGTTCTCTAATGATCCAAGTTGTATAGATGTAAGATTATTGTAAGCAATAATCTTTATTGGGATACGTGGTTTTCTATACTTAGTTAAAATCGCTTGAAATTGAATAGGACTATCAACGACAATGCACATGACAGACCACTACCCGAGTCAGACAGTTGTATTGCAACATCAACAGCAGCAGCAGCAGCAACAACAGGGCATTCAGTATGTAACCGTCCAGCAACAGCCGCAGCAGATGAGGCAGCTGTGTTCGAACTTTAACGGGTCAGCGGGCCGGTCCACGGGTTGGATTCAGCTGTGTTGCGGCATCGGGTCCATCTTGGTGGCCATCGCTCAAATTATCGTCAAGTCATCGCTCTCGGTCCTTGGATATGGCATCTGGGGATCCGTGTTGGTACGTCTGGCTATATACAACGGCCGTAATTTTGAGTTTCTTGTGTATCACCTACCGTGGGAGGTGCCGAGTTCTAGTGTTATGCGTTGGCATAGTATGCATTCAGCAATGGTAATGTTAAGTGACAAGGGCGAGAATTCAAGCTTTGACGATAATTATAATGCCAAAATGAAAATGATCTCAAGGAGCAATCTTCAACAAATGGGGCCAGTTTGGCAGTGATATTAAAAAAGTTCGATATCCATAATATCTTTGATGAAATTCCGCCTGTCTTGAATAATAACTTTCTTTTGTTTGGTCAGGACTGTATTCAACATGAATGACAGTAAACATATTAAAGACACTCCCAAGTGGTACGTTGTGTACGATTTAATGAAGATGCTATGAAAAATTATGTTATATTTCCAATAAAAACGTAAACGAGACTTATTTTATAACGTGCAGTTTCACCGTTTGATACTGAAAAAGGTTCCCGGGTCATTGATGAAAAAGTTCCACCATATAACCGGTGCTTGCCTTTGGCACCATTAACCATGACATAAACTCAACTATTGTTGCAAACGCGGGAATGCTTTGGAGTGATTCAGAATTTATTTGATGAATAGAAAATAATTAATCGTTTTAAAGATGAACGATGTTTGGAGCAAGATGACTGTGCGTGACAAAAGGCAGATTACTTTGACCATTACCGTTTATTATTAACATTAACGATTCTCCAAATTCTTCTAATTCTCTTCTATGTAGTATGTGTCACCATTGACAGTGTCTTTATTCGTATTCCGTTGTATTTTAAAAGACTGATGTTAATAATAATGATATTTTGTTACCTGCTGTGTATGAATTAATTTTTGATGATATCCAGTATATCACTTGACCACGTTTTAGAAGCTTTACTTTTCAGTGTCATACTTTTTTTTTCAACTGTTATATCTACTCATTTTCTTTTGTCAACCTTTTAAAGTGTACATTGCTATCTTTAGTTACATTACGAACTTGCATTAGTTTATTACATCCTTTATGATCCTTATCGCTAATATGTAGTCTTACAAAATGATAAAACAGTAGCTGTGTAGTGCATGCTTGATGTATGGATGGAACTAAAGGCTGATTGAACTGAACTGAAAATGTCTATAATATTCAGTCTATTCTCTCAGTTTTACATACCAGCTGGAATCCTAGGTATCGCCAGCGCCAACAAGAATCCCTGCTTCGTAAGTTTTCCTCGTTCTTTCAGCAACTTGAAATAATGTGGTCTTTAACCTATTGTATCATACAGTCAAACTAAGCACACTCTATACGTCATGATGCTAAAGGATTTTCACTTTAGCTGTGAGTTGACAGAAAGGAAGGAAGACAAGATGAATAAATAGACCGTCTCTGTAATTTATTACAATTTGTGGATATTTCCCTTCAAACAGCCTAGTAATGAAGCATTTCATTTACCTACTCCCTTCCATTACGTTTCGTCTGGAGGAAATTCATCTAGTTGCTGTTAGGTCGGGCAAGCCTTGCCCCCAAACTTCGTGGCTGTTAAGGGCAACTTTTGTAAACAAAGCATGCATAATATCTGAATATGATATTACAAGGTTGGTATACAATAGATGATAGTTATCAACCGCAAGAGTTTAAATAATACCCAAAGATTTGTAACTCACGTCAAGGCAGAATGACAATATAGAACTTCTGCGTTGTACGTATGCTGCTCTGTTGTGATTTCATTTTTTATGCTATTGGCAAGGTCATTAAGTTTTCAACTATTCATGGACTGACTATGTATAGATGTGTATATATATGTATATATACATAATTATGTATATATATATATATATATATATATATATATATATATATGTATATAAATATAGGCGTACCTGTGTTTTAGTGCCTTGTCTGCTACTGGCGGTTTCACGCTGTCCCGATCCTCAGGCAGACTGACAAAGTGGTGTGTTTCTGTGCTCATGTGGCGCGGTGGATCGGTTTGACGCATGGATGATTTTTCTTTTCCGGTGTCTGCATTTGGATATAAGCCCGGACCTTTTATTGAGTGCGTTTTTGTTTCGGATGATGATGGCCTTCTCATCGAGGCAGAGATTGCACAGGCCACTCCTTCTTAGAGTTAAGTTTGACTTTTTGTTTGGATGTCCCATGTCAGTGTGAAGTTTACGCGTTTTTCTTTCAGGCTCCAGATGTATTTTGAGAGTTGGGTTTCGTTTTTGTATTTCTAATTCTTGATGGATTTAACATGATTC
The DNA here is from genome assembly GCA_033980235.1 of Diadema setosum. Classification (NCBI taxonomy): domain Eukaryota; kingdom Metazoa; phylum Echinodermata; class Echinoidea; order Diadematoida; family Diadematidae; genus Diadema; species Diadema setosum. The sequence goes on from CM067065.1 coordinate 35,403,517, forward strand.
CTATATCTGTCATTGAAGGTACCCCCCGCCAGCCCGTAGTAGCACTTTTCCTCGTTGTCATGCTTGACGGTTGTCTTATACACCAGAGCCGTTTCCATGCATCTTCCTCTCAACAGGCATTGATCTTTTTGGCGGCAGTTGCATTTGGGTTTGGGTTCGGTGTCATGTGACTTGGATTGTTTGATAACTCTTTGGTTGTGGGATTTTATGACTGCATCCATGTTTTTCATGCAGCTGTAGCTCACTCACCAAAGAGTTATCAAGCGATCCAAGTCACGTGACACCGAACCCAAACCCAAATGCAATTGCCGCCAAAAAGATCAATGCCCGTTGAGAGGAAGATGCATGGAAACGGCTCTGGTGTATAAGACAACCGTCAAGCATGACAACGAGGAAAAGTGCTACTACGGGCTGGCGGGGGGTACCTTCAAAGACAGATATAGGAATCATGTTAAATCCATCAAGAATTAGAAATACAAAAACGAAACCCAACTCTCAAAATACATCTGGAGCCTGAAAGAAAAACGCGTAAACTTCACACTGACATGCATGGGACATCCAAACAAAAAGTCAAACTTAACTCTAAGAAGGAGTGGCCTGTGCAATCTCTGCCTCGATGAGAAGGCCATCATCATCCGAAACAAAAACGCACTCAATAAAAGGTCCGAGCTTATATCCAAATGCAGACACCGGAAAAGAAAAATCATCAATGCGTCAAACCGATCCACCGCGCCACATGAGCACAGAAACACACCACTTTGTCAGTCTGCCTGAAGATCGCGACAGCGTGAAACCGCCGGTAGCAGCAAGGCACCAAAACACAGGTATGCCTATAATATGCTCTGCTTTACAGCATTGAGCACTTTTCAATCCTCAACAAACTACATATTCCCGACGGATACATACCAAACTGATATATATATATATATATATATATATATATATATATATATATATGAAGGGTTTGTTTGCAAAAACCGATAAGTCCATTTTTGAAGATTTTGAAGTACGATCTCGGTCATAAAGTACAAAATAATACCTTTTAAATGATATATTAGTCACTACATATAATGGTATATTTTTGAAGTTATGGTCAAAAGAAGCAAAAAATTTCTTATTATTCTCTTTATTTTTCTTGACCTTTAATAGCAAATATCTCCATTTGGCAAATATGAACTTATCGGTTTTTGCAAACAAACTCTTCATATATATATATATATGATAGGGTTTGTTTGCAAAAACCGATAAGTCCATTTTTGAAGATTTTGAAGTACGATCTCGGTCATAAAGTACAAAATAATACCTTTTAAATGACATATTGGTCACTGCATATAAAGGTATATTTTTTAAGTTATGGTCAAAAGAAGCAACAATTTTCTTATTATTCTCTCTATTTTTCTTGACCTTTAATCGCAAATATCTCCATTTGGCAAATATGGACTTATCGGTTTTTTGGAAACAAACTCTTCATATATATATATATATATACAGTGTGTATATATATATATATACAATTATATATTATATATATACATATATTATATCTATATATTATATACTATATATATATGTGTGTGTGCAGTAATGTCACAAACAATAAGGGAGATGACTACAAATTGTAACGTAATATTACACTATTATTCTAAATTACTTGTACTTTCATGTGATAATTCATGAAACGTTTACCCATGGCTCTACACCGTATACTACTCCTCGCCGTTTTTGCGGGTTTTTTTTTTTTTTTTGAGCATAATACGTATTTGCTGATATATCATTATTATGATCATCATCATTTTATTTCTTTGTTGTTTATTTTTGTCATCCGAATAGATCATTGGCTACATGGTAATGTCCATTTTATCTGCCATGAGTGCACTCGGAATGCTTATTATCGGAATGATGGGGGCTGGCTTCAGTAGCAACTACTATTACTGCGAAATATCATACTCAGATTCCGACTGCGAGAAGACCATAATGGTATAGCGCACTTTACAGTTTTATCGTACTAATTTTTCTTGTGTTATATATGATCAGTTGGATTAACGTCATACCTCTACTGGTCATAGCTGCTAATCTGTATTATTCTTTTAACGCCTTGGGTAAAGATAATAAAATAATATGCTAACTTATATTGATAGAGAAATATCATATTTTGAAAATAGTATGTCAAGATGACGGTAGAATAATTATATATGGAATGTTCGTAATGTAGTTACGTCATCATGGTTACTAAGTACTCGAAGTTTTCTGGGGCTTCATTTATTGTGTTTTATACCTTGAACTTTACATCTAGTAGAAGCAATTTGATGTAGAGGTGGTATAAAAATTTGTCATGCCATCATCTTTATTTTCATCATTCGATTTTGCGCTGACCGTGAGATCCAGTGTGAAACATAATAAAGTAGTTCTATAGAGAAGATCTGTTCTGTTCTCAACCTGTATATGACTGTGTAAATGTTTCTCTCGTGTTTCTCTTAAAGGGAAGGTAAACCCAAAAAGCAATGTGGATTGAGTGAAAGCAGCAACATTAGTAGAACAACAAAAATTCACTTTTCTAGAATTATGAAAGAGCAATGGACCAACCTCTTTCAGAAAGCAGGGGGAATAATTGCTACCCCTAACATATGTCAATATCAAGTTGATGGAATTTGTAATTTTCATGAAAAATGGATTTTTGTAGAATTTTCTTTATATTTTCTTGGTATCGTTGTCCACTCATACGTCATAACCTCTAGTAGTCTCCTCCTCCAGCGGTTCCAACACCAAAACTTTAAAAATTCATAACTTTTGCATCGATTGTCCGATTTTCTTCAAACTTTCAGTGATGTGTTCTACTAATGTTGCTGCTTTCACTCAATCCACATTGCTCTTGGGGTTTATCTTCCCTTTAATGTTTTTGTCGTACTGGAACTCTGTTTAAACTAAATGTAAACATTAAATAAATAAAAAAAGTGTCCTCTAGCACGTCTAGAATGAATCTCTGTAATTTCTAAATCATGAAAGTTTGAGGAAAGCTGAATACAGAGACACGTAGCTGTATTCCTCATCTACCTTGCATGTGAAATGCAGCGGTTATCCTTAGGTCACATGCTTTAATAGTGGCCATGTCGCAAAAGTGAAATGATCAGTATTTACAGTTCACAAGAAGAATTTCATAACTTAAATTCAACGACGTCGAAACGAATTTAAAATTTCCAGGATGATAAGGCACGGAAAGTGTATTTCATTAGCGTTATATCGTAACATTATGACTTATATGTGCAAAATTTTACGATAGGATGACCTCAGGTTAGAAAAGTCCTAAAATTGGACTCACTTTTTAGAAAGTTAAAACTGACTTTTGCACACAATATTAGCAAATTACGAAACAAAACAAATACCAAATTGAAATGAATATACAGTGAATATTTCTTTTATAGTGTGGCCTGAAATCAAAACGAACGATATTTTTTTTTTTCAGTGTGTTTACGATCGAATACCATAAGGCCAACAGTTATCCTCTGGCAATTCATTCAAGGTGTCAAGTTTGAAAATGAGCACGTTTGCTGAAAACCACTTTTTTAAACGATTTGCACGATTTTTTTCTACAATTCCTAATGTTACACACTCTCATTTAACAGTGTTTAAAAGCTGACATTTGCTTATACAGAAGGAACTGTTTCATGTTTATGTCATTTGTGTTGAATGTGTTATCAAATGATATTTTAAAAGATCCGGGCATGTATTCTTTGGCTACTTATTCATAAAATGGTGAACATTTCATACATCTGCCTCCTGACAGTCCGAGAATATTACTTTCCCAGCCCTATACGCGCTCACTGAGGAAGAAAATTTTGAATGAGATGCTACAGGAAAAGATATACATTTACATTTGCTATAGACTCTAAGAAAGAAATATCATTTACTTCATCCTTAGCAGCTTAATGTACAGAATTTAAGTAGCATCTACTGCATGATTTCAACATCAATTTAGTTTATATCAAAAAGCCAATTTGTTTGCGAAAGTTGAAATTAGTTTCCCAAAACAGGAACTCAATCTCTTAAGATGATATAAATCACGGGAAATGTTTTCCCTTTGGTCACTCAACCGCACAGTTTTGAACACAGTGTGGTACATAAGAAGCATACTATAAATCGTATGCCGTCTGCCATCTCCTGCTTGAAAACTGAAATTTGTTCCAGTATCATTGAACTTAGCTTCCGAAATGGGCTTGTAAACTTCAAAATGTGTCCATTTTGATTTTACGGCACGCTCCCTAAATCGTGACCTAATCATATCAAATGAATTTTATATGATAAATGGCTCTGATAAAAAAAGCCATACATGCCACTTGCCTTGTATTCAGATTTCCTCCAAGACTCGTGATTCATAAAATGATTACAGACATTCTTTTTTTTTTTCAAGGAGGAACTTATTTTTGTGTAGTGTTTATTTTTATTTCATAACTTTCCTGTGGCTCATGTGAACAGTCTCGTAAAAAGAGATTTCTGCCTCCTGAGAATGTCCTCCAGTAAGCAGTGCGTTTATGATGTCAATGTTTTTCCTCCTTCTAAGTATTTTAATTTGTTTTGTGTTATATTTTTTTTCTATTAACCGTAATATATGTCTCTTGACAGGACGCACAAGTCTCGGCGGGGTCTATCCTTTCCATCCTGGGGTTCATCGAATTTATCGTGGCCATCGTCGGCTCGGCATTCTGCTGTGCGCCGGCTTGTAGCTGCTGTGCGCCGGCTTGTAGCTGCTGTTCATACCCGACTGTGACGTCGAGGCAAACCACTATGGCAAGCCATTATCCGATTTGGCAGATTTCCGAATTATTTTATTCAAGTCTATTTTCTTTCTCTGCCTAATTTAGCTTTTCGATTCGTTTTATACAAATCTGTTTTCTCTCTCTCTCCTCCACCTCCTTCTCCCTCTATCTCTCTATCTCTCTCTACCCCCCCCCCTCCGTCTCTTAGTCTCTGCTTTTCTCATCTTTACCAATCCGACATACACTTTAAACAACAACAACAACAACAACAACAACAAAATTAGCTGTAATATGTATGTGTTTCTGTGCCTATCATACTAGCATGCACGTCGTCAGATTGTGACCTTTGACCTGGCATTTTTATTAATACCATACTCAGAAACGAGTAATTAGAGTAGTAATAATGTATGCTTATCTTCATGCGGTGACACAACGGTTATAGACTCTTTTTTCCTTCCGCCCTTGGGAGAGCATCAGAAAAAGTGCACAATCACGTGATCAGTAATTTTCCAATCGCTAACCAGGTACTGTTATTATCTTATACAGTGCACTCCCGTTATAACGAAATGCTCGGGACCGGCAGTTTTCTTTCGTTATAACTAAATTTCGTTATAAACGAAGCACAAGAAATATAATATCTAACGAAAACAAGAAAACCACTAACATCATATTCTGTTTGTTGAATACTCATCGTAGACTGGAAAGCTATTTGAAATGGGATGATACCTTTTTAATTTCGTTTGAATGTAACATTATTATTAAGAGAGAGCATAAGGTTGTTTGTAGTGTCATATGTACAGAAAATGACGGTTAGGGATTCGGTTACAGTTCGCCATTCCGAAGGTTCGTTTCTTATTAAAGTTCGTTACTCCGAAGGTTCCTGATCCCGAAGTTACGCCATTCCCGGGATTCCGATGGTTTGTTCGTTTGAGGCTTCTTATCTCCGAAGATTCGTTATTCCGAAAGTTCATAATTTAGATATAAATGTATTGTTCGTTTTCGGAAGGTTCATTGATCGGGAAATGAAAAGAGGTTCGTCATTCCGAAGGTATAAACATGAAAAAGTGGGAAATTTCTCTATTCCGAAGGTTCGTTGTTCTGAAGGTCTTTTAATTCGAAAATGAAATAAGGTTCGTTATTCCAAAGAAGGTTTTTTATCAAAAAAAAAAAATAAAGATACAATGAAGAAAGGTTAGTTATTTCGAATATGCGGTTATCTAAGACGATTATAAGGATTGCATTTCCTAAGTTTTGTTAGTTAACTCACCTTTTTCACTTTTGGATTAACGAAACTTTTTGTTTTTATGTTCCGAATAACGAACGTTTGGAATTTCTATCATTTTCGGACTAACGAACTGTCGTAATAAGAACCATATTTTCATTGTCGGGTTAACAAACTTTATCAATAGCGAACCTTTGAAATAACGCCAAAATGTTCATAATAACAAACCCTATTCCATTTCCGAACTAACGGACATTTAGGTACTTGTATACCAGAATCTGTATGTTTTGTAATAGAGAACCTTGGGAACAATGAAACGAACCTTATTTAATATCAGATTATTGTATTACAATAACGCAAGTTCTCCTCGGAAAATGTGCGTGACGCACGGAGCGAACACACAGTGATGTGAAGCGTTCACCCATGCAGAGACGATATAAATGCTTCTTCCGCTACGTATTTTCAAAAGCGATCAGCATTTCGTTATAACGGAACACATTTCTTTTGTTTTTCTTTGTCAGTGGCGCTCGGAAAAGACTTCGTTATAACGAAAATTTCGCTATAAGTGTGTTCGTTATATTTAAGCGAATTTTGTAATATAGACTTTAATGGCGATAATTTCGGGACCAGAAGTTTTATCTCGTGATAACGAGATTTCGTTATAACCGTGTTCGTTGTAACGGGAGTACACTGTTGATATACAGTTTGATATCAGAGTATACAATTTACTACATCATAGCATATTGCATTGTATAATATTGCACATAACATGACTAGGGGCCCGTTTCATAATACTTGTCATCAGTAACAACTGCCACATTCGCTATTCCTATGACATATTTGCTTTCAGCAAATCAGATGCAAGGATTTCAGTAGCTTGTCACATCTATGACAACTTGTCACGGATGACAAGTTCTATGAAACGGGCCCTAGGTGTCGTACTGAATTGGACCTATCAAAACTTTACATAATGATAGTCCTATTTTCAAGACATTAATTTCTTCGATATTTCCTATATGAACTTAATAAATGTTTCATGTGTGTTAGGAGGGTATTCATGAATACCCCTAAAAAAGAATGTTATACAAGCACCTATTCACCTATGTTTGTGCGATATGTATTTTGTTGTATTTTTGTGTGCGTGGGGGTGTTTGTGTATGTACAATGTATGTGTGATGTGTGGCTACCTTTATTTTCAAATCTGAGAGTGTATTTCTTCTTTTTTATTTTCCGCAGGTGCCTGATACCATGCCCATGCTTGTCACGACAGCGAATCCCACCGGTAATAAACATACAAGAAATTATTCATTGTCCTTTTTGTTTTGGAATTTCTATCGCTGAAAAACGTCAGTCATACGCCAATGAAACTATTACCGCTGTTTGACTTGATACTCATCAAACCATGCAGATAACAAAACATTATTAGTGAAAAGACCTCAAGTTATTACTTTATGATACGTAAATTCAGACATCATTATCCTATAGACAGTGTCATGCTTCTTAAATGCACACATATAGATAACAATACAATTGTATAAAACAGAGTTTAAAAACAAATCCACAGAATGTATTATCAGGGAAATTGGAAGATATCATAGAGTAACATGAACATAATTATATACACGCACATACACACATAAACACTAGTATTTTGTGATAAAACAAGATAGGTAAGACAAATAACTATTTTAAGATGTGTAAACATATTACGTTAATCTAGCACCCTACACATAATTGGCAAGAGAAGGCTAGGAACTGTATATCTATGCGTAAAAAATATGGTATTTTGCTTGTTTGTTAGTTTTCCTATTTCTCATTTGTTTTGCACTCATCCAGGGTCCAATTTCATTAAAGATATTAGCATGGCAACTCTTACTGGAATGGCAACTTTCCACAGCAACAGGCAATCAGGAAGCTGGATTCTTGTCGTTACTATGGCAATCTCCATTCCAGCAAGAGTTGCTATCATATGAAAAGTTTCTTCGCAAAAACCGATAAGTCCATATTTGCCAAGTGGAGACATTTGCGGTAAAAGGTCGAGAAAAAAAAAAAGAAGAGAATAATAAAAAAAGTTTTGCCTCTTTCGACAATAACTTCAAAAATGTACCTTTATATGTATAGACCAATATATCATCTAAAGGTATTACTTTGTACTTTATGACAGAGACCGTACTTCAAAATCTTCAAAAATGGACTTAACGGTTTTTGCGAACAAACTCTTCATATCAACCTTTCATGAAATGGAACCGTGATGTGTGACTTTTCTTTCTTTTTTCCAGCTCAATATGGGCAGCCTCTTACTTACAACCAGGCCCTTCAAGTGCACAACCCTCAACCGACTTCTGCCTACTCGGAGTCGGGGTACCAGCCGCTAATTCCGTACAACACCTCCCGCCAGGTTGCTGTACCGGCTACAAACCATTAAAAACAACATGCAAATCAAGACAAATGAAGTTGCAAAGAAACATGAGTAATCAGTGATCAGTGAGAAAGTGAAGTTCAACTTGGCGGTTATGGTTTTGAGTGAGGTTGACTCAGAGGGTTTCAGGTCCAAAGCCGTACCTGACGTATTTCCCTCAATAGTAGCCTCTCGTCAAGACTCCCTCGCTGTAACAGGCGAGAGAACCTTGACAAAAGACTACCTCAATAGGGGAACAGTAGACGACCAGAGTGGTGATATTTCCATGAAAACCGACAGTAAAGGAGAAGTCCGGATGATTTTCACACTTTCACATCTGAACAATTATAAATTAGTTACACTGAGTACAGAGCTTCAGAATTTATAGTGACTGTGATGAGGAATAAGAATATTTCCAAAATTTGTAACAAATTGCAATGAACAAGGATGATGACATGCCAGCCTCACCATCAGAATGCACAAGTTCGGGCTCAAGAAAGCAAATCAAAAGAAGGAGGCTAGAATATTTTCCATAGGTGAACTTGTTAGGTAAGTCGTATTGTAATGGAATTATACTACTACATTTCTGATATACTAGTATGTGAGGCTCCTATGTCATCTGAAGACTTATATATATATATATATATATATATATATATATATATATATATATATATATATTCCAGTACAGATGAACCATGCGTACACTGATTTTATTATGATAATAGGAACATAGCTGTGTTTAGATATAATATTGAGGCTTGTCTCCGCCGTACAAAACATGATAAGTTGAAAAAGAAAAACAGAAAAAGGAAACTGAAGTTACGACGAAAAGGGTACCTTTTTTCTGAATCTTACCCAAAATATGTTTGCTTTCTGGTACATCCATACATAGGCATTTATGTGTGTGTGTGTGTGTGCGTGTGTGTGTGTGTGTGTGTGTGTGTGTTCATATTTCACCCAATTTTTCATCAAATTTTACTGGGAATTTATGAGTGTACAATGATAATGATTACAATAATGAGAATGATAACAACCACGAAAATCCAGGTCCAATTTAATACCATTTCTGTCAAGAAAACTCTTCCAAAAATTCTTCCGAAAACAAGCAAAACAAGAAACATTTAATGTACAGTATGCTTCATGTAATTAAAAAGGGTTTTTTTCTGAGAGTATCTGTAATCGATTTCAATATTTTTGAAGTATGAGAATGTGGAAGATGATACCGTTGTATCTAAATTGTTAAACATTAACGAATCGCCACATCTCTTTCTTTTTTCAAAGCCGAAGCAATTGTATTAAAGTTTAGCGTTCAAAGGTACATGGTTAGTTTTTCTTTATCTACTTCCATATTGTTATGAAAGATTTCTTCTTCGCCCTGTGAATACATACAGGAATAAGTATTCAGATATTGTTTGACTACACTCCAATGTTCTGCTGTGTGTAAATGTGTATTTCTCACGTTTGATGATCGAGAGATATATTTTAGAGAGAAATGAAAAAGCTCGTTTGTCTATATGATAGTTTCTCTGTGTTTATTTGATGTTGCTTTTTGCTTGATATAATGTATGTTGGCGTCATTTTTTTTTCTCGTCACAGTGGATTTCGATTGACACAATTATTGTGTCAATCAAAATCCACGTTAGTCGAAAGATTTTATTTTGCAAGGTTGACTATTACAGCCGTTTTCATTTCTTATAGCCTTTGATGTCAATTGCAACTTTTGGCCCTGACTTTCAGAAGATTAAATTGTATCAGCTTCAAATGGTCTCGTAAACCTTTGGAGTTACCTCTTTACTGTTCACAAACGAACTCAAGACAGTGTTTACAAATATAAAGTGTTCCCCAAAAGTGTAATTCAGGAAATTACAAATGCAAGGAGACTTTATTTCAAAGCGAAACTTGAAAATTCCGCTGCCAATATGAAAAGCACTTGGAAGATGATAAATATAGTTAACATGGTCAAGAACAAAAAAAAAAAAGACAATGCTGTTCACTCATCGCTGATCACTATTGAATAATAAGTGGGAAATTTGCAATAAGTAATACATTTAATGAATATCTTAGTAGTATTAGACAAAATATGGTGAGACAATGTGATTGATATAATAAATGTATGCAATGTGTTAATTGTTTGTTCATTGCGTGTGTGTGCATGTATGTAGGCCTGTATGATATTGTGTAAATTTGCTGAATAAGAGATTTTTTTTTTCCATTATCAACATCATTCTTTTAACATGATGCTTGATAACATAACGGTACTATTTTTTTTTTTTGTTCCTTACGAGACAACATTAAATTCAAATAATAGATAATAAATAATAAATATAAAAAACAATAAGAGTCAATGGAACTTCAAAATGGAACTGATTTCCTCCCGATATTCAAAGAAGCAAGTCATTACGATTATTTGAAAGGAGTATGTTTGATTCAAGATAATGTATTAAAGGACAAGTCCACCTTCATATGCGTAAAGATTGAGAGATCGCAGCAGTATTAGTAAAACATATCAGTGAAATGTGTACTACTAATACTGCTGCATTCACTCAACCCACATGTCTATGAAGGTGAACTTGTCCTTTAAAGTCTTTTTCTTTTCGGAGACACACACACACACCTACGAAAAAAGGCCTAACAATAAAAAAAAAAAATTGTATCTGTTCTCGACGTATAGCTTGTTCTTTGATTAGATAGTAATGACTTTCTTCTTCGAATATCTTGAGGAATTCCATTTCATATAGCAGGTCCATTAAGTTAAGTTCTTGACGAACTTTATGACATTTGTAGAATTTTAGAATCATATAGTGAGTATGAGGCACATTGTGAATGTCTATCGCAGACATGTGGAAAATGACCGAATATTATGATGGATTGACGCCCTTTTGCAAGTAAGCTCATGGTGAAAGCAAATCGGCTAACTTCTATGAACCGTCCAACCATTTACGAGTGTGTGTGTGTGTGTGTGTGTGTTTTAAATATAAAATATACATCAGGTGTGAGTTTCTTCAGTTTGTCTCCCTTTATGATATACATGATAATAATTGTCTTATTCTCTTTAGAATCTTAGCAACAGAACATCTAAGCTATTCTAAGGCTACATCGTTTTCTTGTTTGTATTTGTTTGTTTGTTTGTTTGTTTTGTTTGATTGTTTGTTTGTTTGATTAATTGTTTGATTGTTGTTTTTTTTGTGGGGGGGGGGGTGGTCCATGATAATTGCCATGCTATCATAAAAGAAGAGACTTGGTAATAATCTCGCTCCCGGTGTCGTGATACAGTAACTGTCCCATCCTAACATTTTCCCCATTTGTCATCAATGTAACACCCGGTACAAATACATTCTTGTACGAATAAATATGTTTAGTTGGCGTAAAGATGGCGCTGTTCATCCTGTCGAAGTCATGACCCTTTTGTCTAGTATAAGTGGACCTCTCGTGGACCTCCTTTACGTCGAGGCGGACTCGTGAGCCGTTTTGTCGTGGTATCGAACTCGTGGGTCCCTTAATTGTGTCCGACTCATGGGTCTTGTTTGCCTTTAGTGTCAAACTAGCGGGCCTCAAACGTATAGCGCCGAACTCATGGGCCTTGTTTACCTATTTACGAACTCATGACCTTTTTGTAATAATGAACTCGTGGAGCGTACTATGACCGTGGTGTCGGTATCTAGGGATGACAGCCATTGGACAGACAACCCCATATACAAGTGACAAGCCTTAACATGGTTGGCTTTCGGTGATAAAAAAAAACAAAAAAAAACGTGTACATAGCACAACAACGCCATGTTATTACATTTTGACTTTCGGTATTTTTCAGTAGGATGAGTGCCTTTGCTAAAATTCATTATCTTTGTTGAACAGCTCAAGGCCTAATATAGGCTGATAATTTCCTGTTTCAAGTTTTCATTATGTCAAACCCTCTATAATATTGCTGATGTGGTATATCCTTAAAAGCAAAATTATATCCCTATAATCCCTATAATTGAGACCCCCTTGGTTTGTCAAACCAAGGCAGTATCGCAGAGTGATGACATCCCCGAAGTGATCGTTGCAGAATGCTCTGTGAAATAACAGCCAAAGTGCAATCACATGCACTCTCGGATATTTAGACTTGATTATCATTAAACAAATGAAATTGTAACTTTGAACGCAATGTCTGTGCATAATGTACATAATACAAAAGAGGATATGAAACCTCTTATCAAAGAAGGGGGTCTCAATTATAGGGATTATTATATCATGATTACTTCGAAAGGAGCTCTTGAAGCTACGAGCTTGGTCATAAAAAAAAACAATGAGTGATTAACGAAGAGTACGTTAAAGTGCGAATCAACGTGAAGCTTAAATTTTGCTTTTAAGGATATACCACATCAGCAATATTATAGAGGGTTTGACAGAATGAAAACTTGAAACAGGAAATTATCAGCCTAGAGTTTAAAATAAGAGGGTGATATCAATAATTCTGGCTTATGTATACAGTATAGAAAAGATGGCTAAAATCTTGAAAATAAGAACTGTTTTTAATATGAAATCAAAAGGGAAATTTGAATCATTTTGATTGTATTTCTGTTGTCATTGCTGTTGATTTGAGCTAGGCTAGCAATGTATCGTTCAAAAGGTAATGGTTGGTAATTCTGTTGACATGGACTGTATATATACCATTGATATTCTCCAGTAACTGTCTTTGAAGTAAGCCATGGTCATTCTCTTATGCTCTTATGGTACAAATGAAGTGCTTAATGTAACTTAGAATATTATTTTGCATATTAAAGAGAAACAAAACGATACTTCATTGGAAAAGGGAGTGAAGAGGATTAATGCATCATTAACACTTTCGAAAGAATTTTATTATCGAGGATCACAAGCTTGGCTGTGATAAAAGCAAGCAAGAGGAAAAAAGTGTCTCCAAGTGCTAACCCAAGTCACATTATTTTTGCTTGAACGGATCTATGAAAGCAGGACGGTGGTGTTAAAGTCAGAATCAGGAACTGAAATCAAAGAATTATGCAGATTGAAAAAATAAAAAAAAAATCAATTTGTTTCTGACAACAAACATTAGTGATATTAAAAACATCTATATGTCCACAAATGGAGGCGATGTTGCAATGACCTCGCAATCTCAACATGTATTCCACAACCTAACAAAAAAAAATGTAAAAAATACTTTTTAATGAAATCAAAGGGAGAACATGTTTCATTGCCCACTGCTTGTACAGTTTATAGTGTTGTTTTTGCTATTAATGTTGTTTACTGTCTTGTAGCAATGCCTTTTTCATATGGAGAGACTATGTCTCATCATGATTTTGTTTAATACTAATAAAAAGTTGATATTTCATTGATATTTACCAATTGACATGAAAGTAAGTTTTTGATCGTCATCTCCTTTATAATGAAGTAATTTTGTTTGTTTCTTCATTTCCATCTGAGAAGATGGCTGGATATTCCATATTCAGCTACACCAAGCTGGTCTTCCATTGGGTCCAGTTGGATGCGAGGTTGGACCACTTCACAGGGCTAAACACCCTGCTCTTTGCAATAAATGAATGAAGAGGGATCTTTTACGTGCATGAGTTGTGACTCTCTCATACACGGGACCTCCATTGTATGTCCTATCCGAGGGACAGTGTATTGCCTCTTGCTAGAGTATGATTACACACAACATTGCTCAGTCCAGACTCGGGTTCGAACCCGGGTCCTTAGGATCATGAGGCAGACTGTCGTGCTACCGACTGAGCCAACTCACCGCCTTGAAGATATCTGTATACAAATTTGTAGAGAAGAAAAGGAGATGATGCTTCATATCTGTAATCTGTATTGTGTTGATAATGAGTTTTATTGTTCCCAGTTTCTTTGTTCTCACCTGTTCTCTGAGCACTGCTTATCTAGACGTTTTAGATCACGTCAATCTTCTAAACTTTAGGCCTAGCCTTTACCATGTTCCCGTTTGTGATCACAGTTGACGCTATGTAGTTCTTCCGAAGTAACGCTTAACAACAGAAACATCTAAAATTGTGTACTGCAAGGACAACTATTATTGATTTTATTGAAACTCATGGCGGGATGGTATGGAGAAGGAAAGTTTGACAATGTGTGTGGAGAAATGAACCATTTCGGACATAAGCATTTGAGTACGAGAATGCAAGTAGAGAGGTTCAGGTTCGGTCCAAGATTGTTGAGTGATTTGAAATACTGGATAGATTTTCATGAGAGTCTTGGTGCAGATATTCATTCCTGGCTATGCCACGCTGATTGACTGGTTTTGAGTGTGTAATGTGTGTCTGTGTTTGTGCGCGCGCGCGCGCGCGCGCGGGCGTGTGTGTGTGTATGTGTGCGTGTGTACGTGTCACTGGATGGATGAGTTATAACAGATTGAAGGAGAATCACGTGTGTTACAAGCGGGTATATCACCGATCGAACGAAAATCGACCACGTCTTGACTGTTAGTAATGTTGCAGCTGTGCATCTGAGGATAGTGTCCAAAGTCAACTCCAAAAGCATTCACCGGCCTGACGTCTTTTAGTTGCCAGATCGTCATCTTATTGTCGACCTCCTCGCGGAGCATGTTTGAAAGAGCTAGTTGCTGTAATATGCAGGTAAGGAGAATTCTGTTTGACTTCTATGAGTTTGCCTGTATTATAAAGGGCTTAGTAAATACAGTCATCCTAAAAATAGTCATCCTCCAAAGCGGGGAATACGAGACAAATTCACTAGCTATTCTTCAGGTCGTCTTTGTTACCGTGAGTATACGGGTGACAACTGCACTTGCGTCTCTTGCACATGGGATTTGATGGTGAAGGGGGGGGGGGGGTTAACATAAGAAATGGGTGGGAGAGCATTATTGTTATATTTCAAAAGTAGGCCTACAAAATGCTGTCTGGTCACGAGTGTTTGAAAGTGACGATATAATTTACTCTTTTCTTTTGATTATTCTTTAGAAACCATTAATAGTCTTCTGATTATGCCATTCCTATATCAAATAGACAAAGAAACAGACAACCTGAGAATGAGTTCAACAAGTTCAATTGAAGAAAAATATGTACATATAAAAAATAGGAAATGGAGCGATTAAAGAGTTGCAATAAAATAGTGATATATACTTTTGAGTATGGTTATACATTTTTTGAAAAAGGATAAGTATCCTTCTAAGCAATAATTGAGGAACTAATTTGATATAAAAATATCTTGAATGTTATACAAAGCGACTTTGAATGTTTCGAGTAAAATGTCAGTGATTGATGAAAAAATAACAACGACCAACAATTGATTTGAAAAAAAAAAATCCAATCCCTAGATCACTGATTTAAGTGCTAATCTTATATCATTCTAAATTCCAACCGTATAAGATTATTAATAATTGTATCCTTTTTAAAGAATAAAAAAAGTTCTGGTAACGATGAGATAGCCAATCCAATCTAAAAGGAGTTTCTTCATTTTAAGTTGAATTTCAGTTTATTTTCATATTTCTCACTGGAAAATACATCAAATATAACAAAATGAAATAATTATATAATATTGACTGGCCCTGAGGGAGGTACCAGAAAATATTGCCCAAACTGAAAGCATATTGCCCGAGTCGAAGACGAGGGCAATATGTTTTCAGTGCGGGCAATATTTATCTCGTACCTCCCGAAAGAAAGGCCAGTCAATATCATAATTATTACCTATCCCCCTAGGTAAATTAAGAAAATATGTAAATACAGCTATACACTACAGTATATATGATACAGATCAAGCCACATTTGACTACCTGTAGACCATCAACATGTTGAATAATTGCAAAATTGTTCATCAGTGTATATCATTCAACTCCAACTTCAAAGATACATGTAGTTGTAACAGGCAAACTTCAAACTTCTGAACGTTCTTACACTTTATTTTTACTTCTCTTTTAAAAGTTTGAGAGTTGTAAAACTGATGGTCACTGTGCAATTACTGATCACAAATGGACTAGTCACATTGCCTAGTGCTGCTGTATGTGGTCGACCTTGTATGAGTTGATTTATCAGCGTTCTTCTGCGGTGCGTGTAACTGACACCCTGGACGTCCTGGAATCATGTGGAATGTTTTCTTTTCGTGGTCGATCGGAATGTTTACGTTTAGAGCAGGGAGGTGGGGAGAGAGATTCCACTGTTTGCACACATTGTTTTGTGTACGGTGTGTGTAACCGACACGCAGCAACGTCGCGAACCCGGCAGAGGCGAACGAATATTGCTTGCTGACCTTTTAACCCTGCAAAATATCAACTGCTGACCTTTTAACCCTGCAAAATATCAACCGGAATTGCCTCGCAAAACTCCCTCGTATAGGTAATAATACGTGATATCCAGATCGGAAGCATAATAGAATTTTGTAAACATATAGAACAACTGACATGGAGGTGAATTCATGAAAGTTCGAATCTGAGAATAAATGCTACAAATGAAAATATGATGGAACCTATGTAATTGAAAGCAACCTTGTTGAGAGTAGATCCCAGTATTAGAATCGAGTTAGAGATTAAGATGAGGATTTCGGGTATAGATGACAAATGACCAAAACATAGAAAACAACAAAAGGAAAGGAAGATAAAAATACTTAGGGATATATACATAGTGAATTCTTCTGTAATGCAGGTTTGGAGATCGAATGAGCCACATGCTGCAAACGGATGACCGGTTGATTTTATGGCATTATAAATAATATGTTATAATGATAATGGTATGGTTTATATATAGGCAATTAGAATCCCGGGTTGCCGATCCACTGCTAACATATTCAATATTTCAGTTTCTAATGGTTGGTTCCTGATGAAATGAAATTGGCTAAAGTTGCTCCACTATTCAGAAGGGGGACATATTTTATATCAGCACCTACAAACTTTCTTCTTTTTAGACATATACATTATTCAAAATTCTAGAAAAATACAAGAGAGTTGAGATTTCTCGAATTTCCACAAAATCCAATGCTGCGTTTGTTTTTCAAGAAAAACATAGTAGTATCCTACACTTATGAATTTTGTTGGCAGAGAGGCTCACCAAATTGACGATGTCTGTCATTTGATTAGTATCTTCTTGTACTTCTTCAAGACGTTCGACAAAATGTATTTTGATATTCAACTCCTACAAATTATTACATTATGGAATATGTGGACAGGCCTAGGACTAGTTCAAGAGGTATTTACTACTAAATGAAAATAGAAAGATATTATTAAAGATAACAATTAAATTTATCGGAGGTTAAACAATTATCGCTTTTATAGAAAATAAAAGAGTTCCAAAAGATCGTCTATTCGAAAATGAAATAAGGTTTGTTGATCTGAAGACGGCTTGGTAATCCTAATGGAAGTAATTGAAGAAATATTATAAGTAAGGCTCGTTATTCCTGGGGTTAGCTATTCCAGTTGTTCGTTGTTCAGAAGATTCGTTAATCACAAAATGAAATAAGGTTCTTCGGTCAGAAAATTATACAAATTGTGGAGAAGGAGTAGGGGAGTAGGGAGAGAGTCCTCGTTTCTATCTAGTTTATCCAATATTTATCATATTATTTTATAGGTTTTTGTATATACCAGGTTCCCCGTAGAGTTCACACTCACAGTATAGAGAACTGTATAGAGCCTATACCCGGTTCCCAAAATCCTAAAACTATTTTCTTGCTTTACCATACTGAGTAGAACATTACTTTTTTTTTTTAAACAAAAGATGAAAGAATAAAGTTTCTCGCATCATAAATATTCATATCTTATCTCATATAGTAGCATTACTTTTATATCTTTTGTTTTTGTCAACACCGTACAGTGTTTGCTTTGCTACAAAATTAGCATGAGCACGGAGACGTTACAATTATTCAAAAGCTAAGCTCACAAGATTCTTACTTTTTTCTGACATAATTTTGGTATAACAATTTAAGGATTTTGTAACCTAGCGAAAGCTCTGTGCTTGTCTCACGTCCGATCGATGTTCTAGCTTACGTTTGGCTATGGGAAAGGTAAAATATATACTGCTTGACTGTGTATGCACAGGCGGATTACCAACATCTCCAAGAATCTCAATTGGCACGGGGGGGGGGGGGTATTTGCGTCTCTCGGAAATTTGAGGAAAGAGTACTGATAGGCCAATCATTACATTACGTCCGCGTTTTTCTTTCGTTCAAAACTTTGTCTAGATAACTAGTGAATTTCCAATTTCTATTTTGAAAGTCTCTGATAGCAGGGACTTCTAAGATTCGCATCATATTTTCCTCTTTTTTACGTCATGTCGACGTAATATTGACGTCATATATCTACGTCTTTAAAATTTGAACCAGCGTAAGTTGTAAAATTAGACGTAATATTTTGACGTCTTTTTACGTCTTTCTAGTCTACTTAAGAAATGACGTCTTTACTTAGACGTCTTCCCCCAGCCACAAATGGACTTTTTGACTGGTTAAAATTACGTCATCTTTACGACATCTTGTGGACGTCATATTGACGTCATTTACGTCTTTAAGTTATTTAGTACATCATCATTCACATATTTATATCTTTAAATGAACATCAGCTTATATGTCGTAAAATAAGACGTTATGTTTTTACGTCTTTCTCACGTATTTTTATAGATTCTATGAGAAAAAAAATATGCCGATTGATAAGTACCACGTAATTATTTACGTCTAAGTCATCTTTAATTAGAATTGTTATTACTTAGTACGACCTGTGAAGTTATAGGTATCTACGAGCACAAGCGTACGTCGACGGGGTCACACACCATTCCGGGTCAAAAATGACTAGGAATTTGCTCATGAAGACCCCGAATGGGGTCACCCTGACCCAATTCATGACTCTGAATGGGGTCATATCTGACCCCATTCCTTGTCATTTCTGACCCGGAACGGCGTGTGACCCCAACGGACCCAGTTCCAGGTCAGTTCTGACCCGGATGTTTTAAGAGTGTACACTTTTGCTATCCAAGATCCTGTCTACGTCCTATTTCTAATTTCGAGAGTAATGCTCACTTGTTTATATACGAAACAAAGAAGAAGAAGAAGAAGAAGTTGTATTGCTTTAAGACGTTGTTATTAAACTAGATCCCACTCTTACCAGACCAAGTACAATATGAAATGAATATGATCTTGTAGCAAAAGCTGAAAGTTTTGAATAATTAGTATAAAAAAACAAAGAAACTTGATATGGTAGGAAATCATTATAAAATCATTCTTTGTTGATGCAGTGGTGATGATTGAGTGGTGACATGAACATTAGATTCTTACTATGTCGTATTGCCTTGACAATCATCTCTGAGACCAGTATCCTCGTCAAGCGTTTGCTTTTGTAATTATGATGATGGTCTCTTGTATTTCTGTTGCATGAAGAGTTGCCTAATTTGTTTTGAACGACAGGTACACGGGAGCCTATGTCTTCGTAAATAAAATGCATAAAAAAAATGTCTGTTTGCTTCCATTTTGCATTGTGTAAGAAAATAAAGTTTGATATTTGAATAACTCATTTATCTGTTTTAACTGTCAGATTCAAATTATACTGTGCTCAGTTACTTCGTTCAGTTGACTTTGTATTTCATTTATGTATGAAAAAGAAATTCAGAAATGAAACAGAATCAATCAAAAGATCATTTTCATTTCCTCTCTTTTTTTCCCCTACAGAATTCACCTAAAATAGAAGAAGCCATGCATCATAAGGACAGCGCTCCTTTCGTCCTGTTCATCGCAATACACGTCCTCATTTCCCTTTCTAGGACGAAGACTGTGTCCGCAGCGGAATCATATTTCTCGCCCTGTTCGTTCAACCAGGCCAAACGTGCCGTTGACTGCACCCAGCTGGGATTGCATTCAGTACCCAGGAATCTACCTGGTAACACTGAGATTCTCGATTTGAGTAAAAATGAAATCACCGCCTTGTTCAATACGTCATTCAATGTGTACAAACGCTTACAAATTCTGGTAATTGACTCTAACAATATTTCATTCATAGATAGTGGCACGTTCTTGAGCTTGCCATTTCTACAGAGTTTGGATCTGTCATTCAATAAATATCTCCCAACACTCCGAGGCCACATGTTTGCCAGCACAAACCTAACGAATATTGCTTTAAATTACAGTGGCCTTACATTTCTTACTGAAGATCTTTTCACAGCGATGACTTCACCCTCAACATTGAGTGTCTTTGGTAATTATTTGCAGATTGTGAATTGGACGAACTGCAACGACGTGGTATTTCTCTCTGTGTCACTTGCGTTCAACATTATCAAGGAGCTTTCGGAAGAGTCTTTTGTGATGACCTGCAACGTGGGCACTCTCCATTTAAATAATAACTTGATAGGACCTGTTAACCCAAACACTATTTCATCCCTCATAGTCCGAAACCTTTATATGGACAGTAACCAGCTCACAGACAAAGATTTACAGCACCTCATGGAGGGTGTAAGGTCTTCGGAAACAATAACATCCCTGTACATTCGAGATGACGGCCTTTCTCCTTTACGCCCTGGACAATTCGATGCATTCCATGGGAAACAACTCCGTGTGCTAGATCTTTCCGCCAATAGAATTAAACATCTCATCCCAGGAGGATTCGAAAATTTGACAGACGTCACTGAACTGCGACTTAACCAAAACGAGCTGTATATGATTAATCCTATACATTTTTCGGGTATGCATCACCTGCGAGTGTTGTCTTTAAAACATAACTACATATTCTTAATGAATTTTGAGGGCCGTGTGTGGAATGTACATCTAACCACGCTTATCCTCAGAGCGAATACATTTCCGTTAATAGGGGCACCTGAATTAAACGGACTGAATGGGTTGGAGGTTTTAGATTTATCTCAAAACGATTTTGCAGAGTCATGGTCTACAATCCCTCCGCTAACTAAAGGGCTCAACAATCTACATAATCTCATTCTAGAAAGCAATAAGATACGTCGCATTCCCATAAATTTCCTAAGTGATACGATTCAACTTCGAGAACTATCATTTGCTTACAATGATCTAACTTTTTTGCATGAGGATCTGTTTCTAAATGTTGTGAACCTAACCCGATTAGATCTTTCATCCAATAGGCTGGTCATACTACAATTCACAACATTTAAGCCTATATTACAAACTCTCTCAGTACTTGGTTTGAGACAAAATCAGTGGGCTTGCAATTGTTCCCTTAAATGGTTACCCAAATGGATCGCTAAGAGGTCTATCACACTTGAAAACAGTGGCGAAACCCAGTGTTCATACGAAGGCTCATTCAAGACCGCTGCAGGAGAGCCTTTGATTGACTTTGATCCAGTTAAAGAGTGTGGTCCGCAATATGTACTCTACCTCTCAGTGGCTGCCAGTCTTTTATGTGCTACACTTGCTCTGATCCTCATCTACTACAATCGCTGGAAAATCAGGTACGGGCTCTTTCATGGCAAAATCCACTTCATTGGTTACAGGGAAATCATCCCCGAACAGCAACGAGAAGATTATCAGTACGACATGTGCGTTATTATCTACGATGAGGACGAAGAGTGGGCAAATGACGTCTTTCGACGTGGTCTAGAAGAGAATCTGCCTGAATATGGCCGAGTTGCCATTGGAGACGAGGCCCTACGACTTGAGATGTACTACTTGGATTCAGTCAGTCGTCTTGTGGAAACGAGTTTCAAGGTGATCTTTCTCATCAGCGCAGATGCTCTAAAGAACCACATGTTCCTTCTCAAATTCCGACTCGCCCTGGATCACGTTAACGAGGTGCAGATGGAAAAGATCGTGCTTGTGTTTCTGGAAGACATCCCGGACGCCGACATGCCATTTCTCATCCGTCTATTCCTCAGTGATAACCGCGCGTACCTTATGTGGCCACAAGACCCTGAAGGACAGGCCTGCTTCTGGGACAAGCTGGCGAAGTACATGACAGTAAACAGATATTGTAACCCACTTGTTCCCCCATAGAGAAAACTTGGATTATGTTTGGTTCCTCAGGCATAGCAGATTAACTTACGTTTTGTCACTTAATAATTATTCAAGACTGTGCATCAAGGAGTAGGGGAGATGTAGGAGAGTTGAGCCATATGGAGAGTTGAGTCAACCTCTCAAATTTGTATTTAGAGTTCACAGGTGCAAGCACTAGTGCCCTCTGTTGGTAGTGTTTGACACCACTGTCACTTTTACCACAGGCTGGGCCTTGTGGCGTGAGCCTTAAAGGGACATTCCAAACGATTTTCGTAGTTTAACGTCCTGTAGTACATAAGTCAACAGCTCCAAGTATAGATTTCTAGAATTAATTGTGGTCCTTGAACAGAGAAATCGATTCTCTGAAAAACCTTAAACAAATTACACTGAACAAATATGATGACATGGGATCCTCACATATTTCAGAAACGTAGCTTTACAATTACAATACCACCTGTGTAGAATCCATGCATGCCTATCTTTTGTTCTGCTTCCGTGAGCATGCGTTCTTGTATTGAGGCTTCCATGTCATAATTCTTGTTCATTGTGATTCGTTATGAATTTTGAACACTCCAATTCTTCATCCAAATCACTACAAATGAATCGGCACTCGGTGTAACCAATTTAGAGTTGTTCATATGTAAAAGTCTGAAAATCAATCTTCACATCTAAAAGTATCGGGTTCGAGTCAGCAAAGGGTATCAAACAAGTACACTGTGCCATACGCTAGAATGAATGAATGAATGAATGAATGAATGAATGAATGAACGAATGAACGAATGAACTCTATCACAAGCAAGCAGATGCAGCAAATGTGATACAGCACGACAAAGACACAGGTTTCATAAAACGTCAAGAGAAAACAGAAGTCAACTTCTGAGTGCCATCGGGTATTATCCCTTCTATTACTCACGTCATGACAACAGTTGGTTAGTCATTGATTTATGTGTAATGTAGTTCCTGCTATAGCCTTTCATTTTGATAATATTGATAATGTTTAATTTGCTGATTTTGATATGTGAAGGAAAATCAAAAAATGGTCGCCTTGATAAGAGTTGAGCCATACAGTTAGAGGAGAACTGAGCCATGGTTTAACGCTGTTGGCATTCATTGAGGTAATCATCTTTGTAAAGTTATGTTTCATTTCAGAGCACCATGCCACAAAACTATGAAAGGAAAATGCAGCCGTTGAGCTTAGCGGATGTAATCCATGCTTTTGTTTTGAAGGAAAAATTGGAGAAAAAAAAATGAAATTAACATTGATGAAATTAATGTTTCATGTGCTTGAAAGTTAATTAGCACTTTTCTGTAGCAATAGCACCAGAAATTGTTGTACTTTACTAGCCAGAAATACAAGATTTTATTGGCATGAAGTTTTGGACTATGACCTACAAGGAACTATGAACTACGACGTACAACATTCGAAAGCACAACCACGGGTTGGCAATACACAATCTCCTCACAAATCAAGTGCAAATCCCCATCCGTCAGATCCTGGCATGCTCACAGTGTCACAAACAGTATGTCGGGAAAACAGAAACAACACTGTACACAAGAATTAACACAAGATCAGAAATATGCACAAAAAATACCCCACATCATAAGACACTCCAACACACTAAACACTTCAATCTTCCATCAAACCCATTAGCAACGAAGCCAGATAATATAACATGAGTATAAAAGGGCAAAATGAATATTACAAATAGCTAAGTAAATGAATGAATGAATAGATATATAGATAAAAGTAGAATCAAGCTAATACATGATGTGATTAACCCCACTGGAATTGATTGACTCGTAAGTCACATTATATATACGAAAGCCATTGAAGCAATCGACAATAAAAAGTACATAACACAATCATTGAACACTAAGGAGAGAATATTTCTGGATAGACAAAACTAGAAAACCTCAACCCAAACGTAATGAACATAGAACCACGTTACCCATCCTCTTACCAACCACCGCCTACTGTAACACATTCAAATAGTCATTTAGGTATGTTTCATTGAGCCAATAGGAACTGAGATAATCATGTACACAACTGTATCGTTGAAGTAGATGGAAGTATATTTGCGTATAGGCATGGGTGGGTGCATGTTCATGTATGTACACTCAGCAAAAAAAAAAAGAAAGTAAACATTTTTTCAAGTTTATCTTATAGACTATATGGCTAAAAGTGGTGTTTTATATACCATGTTAAAGGTAATTTAATTAGCTATCAACCTAGTAGGTCAATGAAAATGTCAACTTTACGCATGAGACAACACATTCGTTTTTCTCTTCCAAGACACAAAAGTAACTAGAAATGTCGCTATGGCGACTGGTATGACTCCGCCATAATGCATGATTCTCCTAATAGGTCCAGATAGTACACGTGGGCAATGTGTGATTACATTTTCACAAAAAGCACGGTACTATCTTATCTCTCTCATGTATGGTGAGAGATATTTATATACTCACTCTCAACCCCGGTTTGAGCCTTCATCTCACCCCAACCACGCCCGTCGTTTTAAAATATTGAAACGACAAGTTTGTCACAAATGTGTTAAATGTTCACCTTCCTTGACCTAGGTTTAATTGGATGAATAGGAGAGCATGTATTTGGGAGTTAAGGACTTTAACTTGGCTTTGAATCATTCATATGTTTATGCATTGAGTTATTTTCAAGGTACGGAGAAAAAGTGCAATTTCTGTCTTGAATAGTAAATTGGTACCATTTTCATCTGGCCTTTGACCCTAAAATTCATAAAATAATCACTGTCAGGCAGAACATGCATAAATATGTAGTACGTTTCAAGATAACTTGAGCCACTTCCCAGATATGGAGGAAAACTTTAGTTCCGCACTTTCACTTGATCTTTGACCTTTTGACCTTTGAGGCAAAAACAAAAGAAACACAAATTTCCAAAGAATCTCTATTAGGTTATGCATGCATACACTAAATGTAATAAAAAAATAATCCTGCCGGCATTGCATAAACATGACGGAAATGGTAAAATTTTGAAGTGTTTCCCTTGACCTTTGACCCCTGACCTTTGACCCCATGAACCCTAAATTTTCTAGATAATCACTGCCAGTCAGTACATGTATATATACTATGTTCCATGAAGATACCTTGAACAATTTCCAAGGTACAGAGAAAAAAGGTGAAGTTTTAATATTTTTACTTGACCTTTTGACCTTTGACCTTTGACCTTATGACCCAAACTTTCACCAGATAATCTTAATTGGGTAATCCATGTATACACTAAGTTTCAAGAAAATATCTTCAGGCATTGAATACATATGGTGGGAAGAGTGAAGTTTTATGTATTTGACCTTGACCTTTTGACCTTTGACCTTGAGCATGTGCACCCAAAAGTTGATAGGCACAACTTCACTCCCTGATACACATACATGCCAAGTTTCATTAGGATACCTCAAAAGGTTTTGATAGTTACCCTGTTCACAAAATTCATTACGGACGGACGGAAGGACGGACGGACGGAAGGACGGACGGACGGACGGACAACCCGAAAACATAATGCCTCCGGCACCACTTCGTGGCGGAGGCATAAAAACTGCAAAATGGACAAGTTGTTATTCAAGCGTATTTCCTCTTCAATGACAACATGATTTGCGTAATCATAAAGCCTACTTAGGTATATACATAATGTACACTATAAACTGTTGTTGCATTAAATGCTATCGCCAGGATATCATCAGTAAGACACAAGAAGTAACATGTACAGCTATCAAGCCATTTGGTGTCCGCCGTCAAGCTCTGTATAGAAAGCTAGAGAGAGAATGAGGGAAAGAGGAGGAGAGGGAAGCGAAGTAGAATGTGGAATTGATAATGATGAATTCGGAGAGCCTGACAGCAAGACCTGAAAATGGAATCTGCAGCGTGTTGACAAGAATGTTTGATCGGACAATAACATACCACAATATTACATAAGATATTATTATATTATATATATTAAGATATATCCGTTTCTGCAAGATATGCACTCAATAAAGACTCTTTTAATTTGCGTTTAAAGGAATATAAAGACAAGCAGCTTGTTATTTCGGGGGAGAGGTCATTCCAATATCTAGGGCCCGTATACATTATCGTTTTTTTTTAGCGAAAATTGTTCGAGTACGTGGAAGGTGAAATGCGTCACTTTGGCGGGTAGGATAATTATGAATCAAATAGTTTTTCCTGAACATGCGAGTGAAAACATCCGGTAACTCCTTGGCAGAAAATTTATACATTAATATGCCGACGTTGTAACTAAATAAATCTGATGTTTTCAGTATCTTATTTTTGAAAAATAAATCATTCGTGTGGGACAAATATCCAACATGGTGGATATTTCTGATGGCGCGTTTTTGAACACGGAACAGTATGTCAAGAAGATTTGTAGGTGCATTCCCCCAAACAAGAATACCATAATTAAGGTACGGAGTAATCAATGTAGAATAAAGATTAAGCAGGATTTGACCTGGAAAAACATTCTTCAGTTTATTAAGAACACCCGTATTTTTGGAAAGAATATTACTTAAATAACTGACGTGGGATTTCCAAGACAAATCACTGTCAATGAAAAGCCCTAGAAATTTTATACTACTAACTTGATTTAATTCAGTTTCATTAAACTTAATGTTACAAGGAAGGGTTTTAAGACTGTTGCTAAAAAGCATACAATAAGTTTTATCGACATTAAGTGACAATTTATTGGCGTATATCCAAGATTGCACAGATTTAAGTTCTTTATTTATTGTGTTAACAAGAGTATAAGGATCTCTGTGTGTAAAAAACAGATTGGAGTCGTCAGCAAAACATATAAAGGAAAGAATTGGCGAGGAACTGGGAAGATCGTTAATGTACAAAATAAACAATAGTGGGCCTAAGATCCAAATATTATTTGGATCTTAAATTTGTCTCATGCATTAATTAAAAGGTAAAATGAAGAAATTTTGTCGATTTTATCACCTTTACGGATTATTCCCTATTTCATTTAAAGTTTGAAATGATGGAAAATGTTCCACCTTCAGTTTCCCACTATGTTTTTGTTTTGAATAAAAAGGGAAACAAGGGAAGGGAACGGAAACTTATTTCTGCTGTTTCATTCACGTCTCTCATTGCGTTAAATTGATATTTTGTTATCATTGCTATCTTGGAAGGCATTTGCAAATGAATTTCAATATGTCCAATTCTGCAATTTTTACTTTTCTGCCTTGGAGGACAAAAACGAATGTATTCACTCATGCGTAAATTCTCCCTTTGTATAAACCTACCAGGTTGATAGCCAATTAAATAATCTTTGATATTATGACACATTGATTTTTATCTAAAGCTTCTATGAAAAATATTAACAGCAAAAAGTGTTTGCTTTCTTTTTTTACTGAGTGTATGTAGGGTCTATGTATGCGAATGTACTTAATAATGTAGGAAATAATTATCATTCTGTATAGATTTATCAAAAGAATAGTCTGCTATGGATGAATGTTATTTGTCAATTCTTAATGGAAAAAAATGTTTTTCTTCTTTAAAAAAAAAGATGGCGACGTTCATATCAAAACTAACCACTAAACTGTTTTATAGAGTGCACTATTTGTGAGTTCACAGTTATTTGTCAATTCTTGCTTGTTTTTATTGAAGTTCGTCTGTTGTTGTTTTTATGTGTTGACAACAACATAAAAATATAAAGGGAATTCCACAATTTTTTTTTCTTGAAAATCACACACTCCATAAACTTGATACTGACATAAGTTAAGGGTAGCACCCTGATTTCTGAAAGCGGTTAGTCAAGTGCTCTTTCATTATGGTGACTTTTTTGTGGAATTCCTCTTACATTTTCTTTATATTGTTGTCCACACACGACGTCATAACCTCTGTAATTAATTAGTCTCCTCATCCAGTGGTTTCAACACCAAAATTTTAAAGATTTATAACTTTTGCATCGATTGTCCGATTTTTCTCAAACTTAAACTGATGTGTTCTACTAACGTTGCTTCTTTCACTCAATCCATATTTTCTCTGGGGGTTTTGGTTTCCTTTAGCCCTGAAATATAAGGAGATACAACTATTTTTCTCAATAAACCATAACTGATGTAGACGGTTAAATCTAGAATCTTTCTTTTTAACCTAACACTGATTATACCGATCAAAATTGTTACATTAGTTGTTTCTATCCCTAACTCACATTTTAGAACTATTTGGAAGCGCTATTTTTTTTTCTCACAAAGTAAATGGTAAATAATGCCTCTAAGCAGCTGGCTGAAATCTCATGAAATCGACGTAGAAAAAGTAATGGCACAACGAATAGTGATTATGTCTACCAATGATGATCCTGAAGATTTTCTCCCCCCCCCCCTTTTTTTTTTCGTTTTTAGTATAGCTGAATGACAATGTGTACACTTAGTTTTTAATTATAGAAACGTATGTCTTTCAGCATGATAATGGAGCTTGTATCTTATACAAGCCCCGATATTGTATCCATATAATTTTTTTTTCAAGCAAATTACCGATGGAATTTATGAAAATATGTAATGATAACGGTAACAGATATAAGGAATACGATCATTTTTAACTACCTTTATAGTTTTTGTGGATTTATGACAATGCAATTGGCAGCGATAATAATTATCGTGAGAATCTTTACAACCAGTATAATCCTGGCCAATGTTTAGTAGTGCTCTCTGGGTCAAGAATACATCCGATCACAAGAAAAACATTAAAAAGTTAAAAATAGTATGTTAATGTTTAATTAAGTCTCATATTATATTAGTTACAAAGGATTATTTCTTGAAGCAGAACAATTATGTAATAATCTTGGAATTTTAATGGTACGGAAAAGGCTAAATAAAGAGAAAAATAAAGTATAAAGATTATGAATTTAGGGGACAGCTTTAAGGCTTTTAGCTATAAAGGCGCAATGCATAATGTGGTGAAATTGTTTATTGTATGGAGAAAGGAATGTTGCAAAGAAATTGTATTTCAATTATTGCTTTGATGTAATTCTGACAGTGCACGCTCTTTCAGTTTATATGGAAATTGCAGGCTTGACTGGATATAGAAAATTAGTGTAGAAAAAATGTAGACAGAGAAGCAATAAATCATAAATCACAAAATTAGAAGAATAAGTATGAGAAGGACTTTTTTTAATAGTGATTTATATTAGCTTGTTACGTCTAAGTTGTTAAAAAGATTATTTTTGCACTAATAGAGAAGAGAGAGAGAGAAAAAACTCACATCAAAAGTAGGTAAGATACAGGCATATACGAAAATTGGAAATATAAAATTTAGATCTGACGTAATTCAATTGGCGAATTTTCTCTCTATTCAAGTGTATTTTATCATTTTTTAAAATACATTTTATATTCTAGTATGATTGGTATGGTGCTCGAGTTCCGTTTGTTTCGGTCATCTGGGCGAATTCCTTAGGGGAGGGATGTGGTGGGGGAATGGTGGTAAGGATGAAATTAGGGACATGAATACAACTGTATACAGTTTGTTTGGGAAATCCAGTTTATAGAGTGTAAGGTTATTATTATTATTTTTTTTTTGCAAATAAAATTGGTATGAATGGGTAAAGAATTGTGACCTTTGGCAAGACGTAAAAAAAAACTGCGGAATTCGTTCGATCAATTGAATTATGTTTCATGAGATTCTATGTTTTACTGCTGGCTTTCATGTCAAGCTTTCTGTTTTTGTTTTACTTTTCTTTCTTTTTTTTTGCTGGGGTTTGCATGGATTTTCTGTTCGAGTGTGTTTTCTTTTATTTGAATGTATGTTTCTGACACTATCCCATTGCCTTACTTCTACCTGTTTCTCTTATCCCTTCTGAATCGTTATGTCCACTCGTAAATCATACTACACACGTATGCAAAGACTCATTATATTTGTTTCACTTTTTACTCAGGTGACTTGGTATTGCAAGTTTCCTCCGTATATTCCCCATATTCCTTACTAGCGAGGATTATGCCCTATGCATGCAAATCAAAGTGAATTCATGATGACCAACTATGTGAATAACGTTTATTTACCTGTCTTTATACTGTGTTTGAGGTGCATCTGTAAATGTACAATCTTTTTTTTTTATATTGTTTGGATTTGTATCAGTTATTCATGACATTTCATTTAGTCACCTGTTTGTACAAATCGATTATGCTGCTGTTTTGCAATTAGTTTGTATTATTTTCGATATGGAAATAAAGAAATGAAATGAAATGCCGTCCTTTCATTAGTCATTTTGAACGATTAAGTAGATTATTTTTGTCGTTGTTTGACCTCGTTGATCAAAATGTTTTTGTTAAAGTAAGATTTATATCTGATTTTATATTACTACAGGGTTTAATTCATATTTGTAGATTTTTGTTTAGTCTTTTTGCATGTGAATATGAATCTACAAGAAATCATTGATTGCTCGAATTCGTTTTTTCATCGTGAAAACAACAGTGATATTGAACGAAATTCGAAGAAAAAAAATATTACAAAAGTGTGTCTGTCAGTAATCAGTGGGCGATGTGTTTGAGTGTTTATGTGCCTGTGCCCGTATGTGTGTATGTGTGGGTGCCCGTACTTTAATGTACATGCGCTAAGTGGCCAATTTTATTTTCTTCAGAAATTTGCAGTTAAACTTGAATGCAGATGAATTAAAAAAGCATACGTTTTCCTCTTTTTTTTGTCAGAATACCAGAAACAGTAATAAAAATGATAATATGCAACAAATATATGAAGAGTTTGTTCGCAAAAACCGATAAGTCCATATTTGCCAAATGGAGATATTCGCGATTAAAGGTCTTCTACGTAAAATTGTGAAGATATTTTAAAGCAAAATTTATGGCGGTTAGGTTTTTGGGTCTCTCTGCACGTTCGTTTTTGTTTTTGTTTTTGTTTTTTTGTTTTTGTTTACAACACAAAAATTATTTCAGTATTTCCCTGCAGATTATATTTTGAACATTTTAGATAGGTGATTGGATACACTGTATGAGGAATATTTTATGTTGCTTAATGTTGCATTATCAAATAGCATTTTTTTTTAACTTGGCTCATTATAATGTTTTCATATCAGGATTGCTGAGTTAATTCAGTTTTAATTTCGTGACGCACTCATATCATTTAAAATTACAGGTATGATGACATTTTGCAATAAAAAGTTTATGAATTCATTAGATTTAATATCTAAAACAAAGTAATTGAAAAGTATACCAGTAATCCATGTTTTATATGTTGTGTTTTAATTGATGAAATTATGTTATTTTTATGTCATTTTACTATGTATACACAATGTCGCAATTCAGCTACAAATCGGTTATGAAATGGCTGAGATATCAAAAAGCAAACAAAACAAAACAAACTAGTCCTGATAAAAAGTGGGTTCTCCTTTTATTTGGACTTATGTTGTTGTTGTTTTTTCTCTCTCTTTTTCAGATATCCCAGCCATTTCAAAAACCGATTTTCATCAAATAAAAATTGAATTTCTCTTCATTTTTATACAAGTAATATCTAATACTCTTCTCTCAAAGGTAAAAATCTTAATCTCATCTCAACCAACTCTAAACCATCCCTTTAACACTATGAGACATTATTCATTAACGCATTCAAAACATAAAGTATGTGTCTCTAACTACATTTATTCGTATGTATAAATCGACAAGTGAAGTTTCCTTCTGTTCTGGTAATTGAGTATCTGAATATAAGAACGACCCAAGTCCATGCACGGAAGACCATTTCAAGTGAACTTAAAAAAAAAACTTCCTATGTTTTTTTATTTGTCCAATAATATTCTATTTAACTGTGATGGGAAGGCAACATTGTATATACAAATTAGAACATATATTATTATGACAATTAACATTTACATTAATTTAGGAGAGGCCATTTTGTGTGATGGTCTTGGGTCGTTTTTTTTTTTAATCATATGGACTTGGGTCGTTCTTTGAATCATATACATGATATTCTGCCTTAGAGATGAAAGAAGGATGAGAGAGGGCGCTATAATATGAATGTAAGAATGACTCATGTCCTTCATTTTTACATTCATATTTATAAGAATTAATTCATTCATTTCAGGCACTTCCGGGGGTAATTACGATTTATCAATACAAGATGAGTCCATGCATAAGCTACAATTTCCCATGTGAAACTGAATTTGGCCAAAAATTGGACTTGGGTCGTTCTTATATCCAGGTCTTCAATTCCATTGTCGCTTCAGTTCCGTATCCATGCCGGTTCGCTGCGGATGAATTGGAAACGCATATTCAAATTCCCTTAGGGCCTGCGCAACAAGGCGATTAATCCCGGAAGTGGCAGCAAAAATTTGCGGCTATCAAGGACTTTTCTTTCTTTTTTTTTCTTTTTTTTGTGAGTGTTGTGTTTTGCATGTAAGCTGATTGAAGTCGGAAGTGGCACCAGAAATAACATAAACTACCCCCCCCCCCCCTCCCCACCCCACACACACACTTTGAATAACGCAGCCCCTGGCCCTCTCTCCCTGTATAGAAATCGAAATCAAAGCCTCCCAAAGTCTCGTCAGATCCATTTGAAGGTTGAGTCTTTCATTCCTTGGTCCACGTCTTCATGTTTCTGGGGTTTTCACATCAGAGCGTTCGGTCATATGCAAAGGTAGGCCTACATTACAGTGACCTGTGGCAAATTCTGAAGGGGACGGAACCGGTGCACGCCCCCTGTCCCTTCATTTTTCGCTTAAAACAAAAGAAATGAAAAGAAAAACATGAAATTTAAACCCGGAAGTGGCACAAGAAATATTAGTTACGCCCCCCCCCCCCCCGCCCCTTTACAGAATTCCTGGATCCGTCCCTGATGACTGTACAACTACTAAAGCAAAAGGTGTCGACGGGCCATGTTGCAATCAAGCATGCATCAGTCAGAATATCATCAGCCAATCAGAATTGAATATCCGGAGACTGATTTTTGATTTTGTGACTTGCGTTTGATCCGACAATGCAACAGGGCCCTGATCATTGTTGACATATACGCATTGCGCAACGCGTACATAGTCGACACTTTCTGTACAACGTCATGTAGGACATTATGTCAATGGGGAAAACCCGCTACTACAGCTTTCGCGTTGAAAAGGTTACGATATTATCTAAAGTCAAAGAGGTTTAGCATTCAGTGAATATGGAGGGATCATCCCGGAATATATCTGTGATCACAACACTAGCACGATATATTGCCCGACCTAGTAATGGCAAAATAGCTTATATGACCAATAAAGTATAAATTAGGTAAACATAATATGTCTATAGATCCCTTTGGTAACCTTACGACGTGTGTGCTCTGTGTGCACTCTGAGAATTATAGATTCACGATTGAACTTTGAGATTATTAAGTACGAGTCTACACTGCTTGATTTGTCTGGTACAAAGAGATTTTGGCTGCTCCCTGCATGGCAGCCGCTGTTTGTGTGTTTGCAAAGTTCAGTGGTTCATGGTGGTTAGCAAGGATCGAGCAGTGTCGTCTGTCATCAGCGATAGGGGATGATCAGCGCAAAGAGGTTTCATAAAATCTCCCTCCGCGCACTCACAGTGCGTGCATCAATGAACAAGGCTTATAGCGAGTAATCATTACGATAGTACCTATATTCGTGTATGTAGACCTAATAACGTCATTGAGATAATATATGTCCAGTTGAGGACATGGCTCGCCATTTTGTAAGTGCTGCAAAATGCATCTCTGTTTTAAGTATGGAAGTACCTCCTTGTTTTAACTAGCTATTAGTTTTCTGTTTGGATCTTTCTACAAAGACAACTACATTGTAACTCGTGGTCGCACTTTCCTACAGACTGGACATTCCACTTGCCATCTCATTCATGACTGCCAGACCTCAGCAGCAAATTTTTATTCACTAATTTAAACCCGAAGGTAAAGCATCTAGTCCGTCTTGGTAAGCATATTGCACGTCATATTCTCACGCATGCTATTAAGTGGTTTCAAACTATATGAGCTGTTCAATAACGGATCACTGTATGAAACATGCGTAGAATGTATTTCATTCTTTTTCTGTATAATGTATAATACATTAGATTCGTCTTATACTTAATAGTTATTGTCCTAGTTCCGGGACAGTAAAGCCCTACAACTTGTCTTGAATTTACTTGCCGCAGGTTACGACATGAATCTAGGATGAAGGCCAAAATATACAGTGTATTGTGTCCTTTGGAAAAGGACATAAATCCATCGTGAGCTAATTCCTGGTTAATCGCTGAAAATTAACTTGTACGTTAAGTATGTACTGTATTTTCCTTTGTTCGCAATTTACAACTTGGAATATTTCAAGAACCTTAAGGAAACCTCCAATTGTTAGCTGTGTTGAAGCACACAAACTGTCCAATTTTAATTGTTGATTTGGCTAGATGGCGTGTGTGTACATGTGTAAAACCAATCTATGTACTACAAATTGGCTTTGTGTTTACATAACATTGAGAGAGTTACGTGGCTATTAAACCGGTGAACCTGGCCTGAGAGTATTGTGCAATGTGGTAACAAAGCAAACGGCCGGCCGTATGATGCGTAGCAATCGTTGAAATCCCGCGGCGTTGATTTCCAACTTTACATTACGCAATCGGTATAGATAAAATTCAGTGGATGCCAATGAAGTCTTGTGGTTCTCTTTCTTTGTTCGACAGACAAACACCATGCATAGCAACGTTTCATGACGTCATCAGCTAGAATTTGTAAAGTTTCGGTTTGTCCGTCTGTTTTAAACCACCCTAACTCCTTGGCATGTTCACACTCCTTCTGCGAAGATTGTTTGCAACGTATCTTCAAAAATCAACAGGGGCCTGTCTTATAAAGACTTGTGATAGAAATCAATCACAAGTTTTTTTGAGAGCTGCAATGCAATTTGCGATTGATTTGGGGACTTGTGATTGATTTGAAGGCTTTATAAGACGGGGCCCAGACCAATAAATTCTAATACATGCCCTGTTTCGGTGTGCAGGAAAGGAACATCCTTACCCAGAGGAAGTATAGGTAAGCTGCAAACAAACGTGCCACTGAGTTCTCTCGTGGTCGAAGGAAAAACTTATATTCTAACATGTAAAGTTTGCCTGATGGACGAACAGTTGGAAGCTGCGTTCTGCTGTCAGAACTGTGGGAAATAGTGATTATTATGTTTAAATCATGTGTGACATGTCACTCGACACAGGAGTTTGCTGTCCAACCACAAAGTTGTCCCCATAACCGAGATGCTCTCGGGAAAAGTTCGGCTAACGAGGCAACGAAAGTGTAAGGACTGTTACTGTACCGGATGTCAGGAGTACACTGCAAAAAGTCCGGTGTTGAATATGAAACACCGAGCTGGTGTTAAATTTTCGGTGCTCATTTATGGTGTAGTCCTCCGGGTGTCCTTTCAAAATATAAAATTGTGGGGTTTTTTAAGAGCTTTTTAGTAACTGCACTTCTTGTTGATTTTGAACTTCAACAAGACGATCAAGAATTTTCCGATAAAGTACTTGATTTTGAAAAAAAAAAAGTGTAAACTCATTTACACCACAGTAACACCAGTTGGTGTGGTCTCCTATTGAAGCTGGACGGGTGTTATACCATTGACATTACACCAGCAATATCAAATCAGCACCATGCGGTGTCATTATTGAATTAACACCAGCACAGTGTCAAAATATTATCAGATACAGTGTCAAATTAACACCACGAAGTGCCAGGTGAACACTTTTCAACGCCATCACAGTACATTTGCTACACCTGTGGGTGTGCTCCTCTATTAACACTTGATCGGTGTTAAATTTAACACCCATGGTATTAAATGTAACACCGATGTTTTTACAGTGTACGTGTATTCATTTCATTTCATTTCATTTCATTTCATTTCATTTATTTATTTCAGCACAGCACATGATTCAGCCAGACGGCTGTTCTTCCTGCGTCATGAGGTAAAAATTACATACTTTTTTTTTTCAAAACATATACACAATGTACATGATATACATGTATAAGATATATAAAACACAATTAGATGAAACAAATTAGAGCAAAAGTAAAAATAGAAAGTAAGAAAGACAAAGAAATATTTGCAGAAAAGAAATTAATACGTGCTCGGTTTAATTGACAAAAAAGTCAGATACAAATTTAAACTCCGTCCATAACCGCTAAAAATTGTTTGCTGTTTTTCGCATGTTGGCAATGTATGTCATAATGTTGGGCCTTGAGTAAACTAAAACTCCTTTGCCTCAAGCACGTTTTGATATATGATAACTTGAATATCACTGTTGTATTTCTTAAGTCATAATCAAAGATTTTCAACTCAAACATTTTACTTATATATTTAGAGGTTAAATTGTAAATAACTTTATACATTATTCACAATATATATTCATTTCTTCTCATCTCAAGTGTATCAACATTAATTTGTGAGGCATCTCAAATTTATCTGCAACAATGCTCTTGAAGAGGATTCTGAAGAATTTGAAGACGCTGAATAGAGCTTTGATGAATATATGACGATATAACATCAGAATAATCGAAATTACTTTGAATGATGGACTTATAGAATAGAATAGCCGTTTCAACTGATATCAAATGTCTTATTCTCTCTAACAAATACAGATACCCATGAGGGTCATCGGAAAGACATCAGTACTTTACAAGAGATAGTAAAATCGATGAAAACAGCAGTTGAAAACCAATTTGAGTCCATAGAGATTCAACACAATTTGAGAGAACAAACATGTTGAAAGACACCAATAGTGAAATCGACAAGACTTACGATAAAGTCATTCAACTACTGTAAGACAGAAAAAAGTGCTGAAACGTCAAGTACGGCGGTCTGAAAAATTTGAGGAGTCATATGACATGGGTGAAGAGAATCGGCGAACAATCCGTCAGATGAACGACCAGTCACGGTGTCCGAGCGTTATGGCATCACAGAGAGGTCAGATTCAATTCATCCGTAAGTACGTGAAGGTGAGTGAACTCCGCCTTGGCGAGCTGGAATGTTACACGTGTGATGTCAGAGCAGAAGTGGAGTTCCCGTGGAAAGGTACAGCCATGGGCGTAAATCCCGGGGGGGATGGGGGGGATATATCCCCCCACTTTTGAAGGAGGGGGGGATGGCCTGTACAAATATCCCCCCCTGAAATTCTCCCAAGAAAAAGATGTAGGAACAAAAAAAAACAAACAAACAAACAAAAAGAAATGTGGTGATATTGATTTCAGCATGATGGATTATTGCATAGCCTATAATCTAGGCGGAGAATGCAGTTATTGTTTTTGTAATTTGCTGTTAAACTAAACCGTATCCGGGCAATTACCCCGAGAGGGCAATTACCCCCCGGCCAATTACTGGTTGGTGGTAAGGTTAGAGTAGAGATTAGGGTTAGGGTTGGGTTTAGGGTTAGGAGTTTGGGTTAGGGTTAGGGTTAGGTTCAGGATTAGGATTACGATTAGGGCCAGGGGAAGGGTGCGGGGTAATTGCCCAGGGGGTAATTGCCCTAGACCCAAACTAAACGTATGATGCAGCGAGATAATTGTCTTTGCCAAGCGATACATCTGATGCGGCGAGACTACGAACAGTGGACGCATCTACCGCGTCCGCTAGGCGCCACGATCGGTGGCAGTTTTTTGTTGTTGTTTTCGTATAAGAAGACTGCCACCGATTAAAAAAAAATAACAAAACAACGACAAACAACAGTACTGGATCATAGGCGGTGTATTCGCGCGCATCCACTGTTCGTAGTCTCGTCGCATCAGACCAGCTGCATCCCCATCTAGGTTATAGGCTACATCTGTAATGCATGAGCCATGAAGTTCGCACGCCCGCCTCGTGACGAGAGCATATACTGCTGAACAGTGCTAGCAGCGCTCGTGTACTTCTCTCGCACACCAATGCATGCAGTGGAGTATCTAGGGGGGGGGGGGGCAAGGGGGGCACGTGCCCCGGGCGCCACTCCTTGGGGGCGCAAAAAAAAAAAAAAAAACCGAAGAAGAAGAAGAAAAAAAATAAAAAAAAAACAGAAGAAGAAGAAGAAGAAACTCGCCCGGAAAGAGGGGGGTGGGGGGGGGAGGTGGGGGGAATGGCGGGGGGGGGGGGGGTGGGCAGAAAACCAAATCAAAGAAGATAAAAACAAAACATGATGATGACAATTTTCATTGCGTTCACACAAGAATTCCATGTTCTGTAAACTGAAATACAAAAATTTTCGGCTCGCTCGCTGCGCTCGCTCGCCAAAATTTATATAAAAAAGAAGGTAAGAACAAAACGTGATGATGACGCGGACAAAATGACAATGTCTATTGTGTTCACACCTGTCATTTTATATTTAGCAGGCAAAATATGTCACGAAGCAGCGGCTGCAATTTCTTTCGTTCTGAAGCGATCGCCAATTGGTTTAAAAGAAGGCGCCAACGGTTTCGAACATACGGGGGTGGGGGCGCAAAAAAACAAAAAACAAATCAAACAAGATAAGAACAAAACGTAATGATGACGCGGAAATATACAAATTTCGGCTCACTCGCTCGTACTAATTTAGAATATTTTTTCCAAGTCCTCAGTTTGTTGGTATAAATCGTTATCTATAAGGCCGTCACTATATCTTGATTAAAATTGTAAGATGTAATAAGCAAAAAATGACAAGAGATCCATGCTTTGTAAGATGAAATACGAAAATTTTCGGCTCGCTCGCCAAAATTTATCAAAGAAAAAAAAAAGAGATAAGAACAAAACGTGATGATAATGCGGAAATGGGCCTATACAAATTTCGGCTCACTCGCGCGTACTAATTTAGGGTATTTTTTAAAGTCTTCAGCTTGTTGGTATAAATCGTTATCTATAAGGCCGTCACTATATCTTGATTAGAATTGTAAGATTTAATAAGCAAGAAATGACAAGAATTCCATTTTTGTAAGCTGAAATACAAAAATTTTCGGCTCGCTCGCTGCGCTCGCTCGCCAAAATTTATCAAAATTCATTACATTTAAATCACCCTCAAAATGACCCCTTTTAAGTTCTTGAAAAAGCATATCATATGGACTTTCTTTAAAGTCCCTACCGGGATGGGTTTTGGGTTGAACACTTTTTCAGAAATTAAGGGCGCAATTTTCTCGATTGCCCCGGGCGCCGTTTTCCCTAGATACGCCACTGAATGCATGTAAAGCAATATCGACCGTAATGCATGCTTCGGATGTTGAACTACTATCGTAGCCACACTACAGGCAACCAGCTGCATTCAACCAGGGAGGTGCTCTTCCCACCTCCTTGATGCAACACAGTCTGTAGGGCCATGGACGTAGGCGTGAACGAGTGCACCATGCCGAGCGCGATACGACTCACGTCGAGCTCCGCATAAGTTACCCAATTAAGATCTAGATAACAAACGAGTTCGTTAACAGCCTTGTACGAGTTTCAGTCGTAGGAATTGCAACGCATTTACCCTCTCCATATTGGCTCGTAATATTGCTCAGTTAGTACACCTCGTTTGCCTCCAGAAAA
The DNA here is from genome assembly GCA_033980235.1 of Diadema setosum. Lineage (NCBI taxonomy): Eukaryota > Metazoa > Echinodermata > Echinoidea > Diadematoida > Diadematidae > Diadema > Diadema setosum. The sequence continues at coordinate 35,443,225 of CM067065.1, forward strand.
AAACAAAAGGAACGGATGTCGATTCCCATATTTTGCCATAATTTATGCAAGTACCTCCTTTAATCTAATGAACATTGCTTTAGATTAATGGTTCAGACCTATTAACCAAACGGCAGGTTTTTTGGACTGTAAAATGTCAAAATTTTCAAGCTCGCTCGCTTCGCTCGCTCGCATTGAATCGTCATGCCATTCTCCTGATGTTGCTGCCGGGTAATTGCCAGCAGTTGCGCCCGGTGCGCCCCCCCCCCCCCCCTTATTTTTTCAAAGCGAAAAAAAATATAGCTACAAACGGCAGTCTGGGGACTGTAAGATGTCAAAATTTTCAAGCTCGCTCGCATCAGGGAGGTGGGAAGAGAAACACCTCCCTGCTCGCATTTAATCGTTATGTCATTCTCCTGATTTATTGTTGCTGCCAGTAATTGCCAGCAGTTGCGCCCGGTGCGCCCCCACCCCCTTAATTTCCTAAGCGAAAAAAGTACAGCTACAAACGGCAGTTTTTGGATTGTAAAATGTCAAAATTTTCAGGCTCGCTCGCTTCGCTCGCTCGCACTTAAACGTCATGCCATCTCTCCTGATGTTGCTGCCGGGTAATTACCAGCAGTTGCGCTCGGTGCGCCCCCCCCCCCCCTCCTTATTTTTCAAAGCGAAAAAGATATAGCTACAAACGGCAGTTTTTGGACTGTGAAATGTCAAAATTTTCAAGTTCGCTCGCATTTAATCGTTAGGTCATTCTCCTGATGTTGCTGCCAGTAATTGTCAGCAGTTGCGCCCGGTGCGCCCCCCACCCCCCCCCCCCCCCCTTAATTTCCTAGGCGAAAAAATATAGCTGCAAACTGCCGTTTTGGGACTGTACAATGTCAAAATTTTCAAGCTCGCTTGCTTCGCTCGCTCGCATTTAATCGCTATGCTATTCTCCTGATGTTGCTGCCGGGTAATTGCCAGCAGTTGCGCCCGGTGCCCCCCCCCCCCCCCTTAATTTTCAAAGCGAAAAAATGTAGCTACAAACGGCAGTTTTGGGACTGTAAAGTGTCAAAATTTTCAAGCTCGCTCGCTTTTCTCGCTCGCATTTAATCGTTATGTCATTCTCCTGATGTTGCTGCCAGTATTAAATTGCCAGCAAATGCGCCCGGTGCGCCCCCTTAATTTCCAAAGCGAAAAAAAAAAAAATAGCTACAAACGGCCGCTTTTGGACTGTACAATGTCAAAATTCATGATCGCGTTCATGGTCTTCAGTGTAAGAATTAAGACAAGAAGTTTCTCTAAATGATACCATTTTATAGGCAAAATTGTTCAATAATAATCTACATAAAATGTACTGCTACCTTAAACATGTTGGACTGTTTCAAGTCGATAGAACACGCAAAAAAAAGAAAGAAAATGAATCAAATTGCACCATTTACAACATCAATATGCAAAAAGTTCTCACTGTGGGAGGGGGAAACCCCCCTCCCACACCCTCCCCCTCGCTCGATCGCATCGCTCCTTCGCATCTAATCGCTCCCCCTAAGATCAAATCCTGGCTACGCCGGTGATAGGCCCCACTATTTAGGCCTTCACAGTGATGTCGCTCAGGCGGAGCAAGAGCTGAAATACCACGATGTAGTCATTCAATTATCTATGAATATTTCTTTTTCTTACTTGTTTTTTTATAGGAAAAAATCCCAAATTTCACCAAAAGTGTGCACCAGATCGCTGAATTTGAGGTTTGAAAATGCCAAATTTTCCTCGTGTGGGAGGGGGATACCCCCCTCCCACACCCTCCCCCCACTAGGCCGCTCCGCTCCCTCACACAGATATTCAAACTCAAAGTCCTTCCCCTACCCCCATCATTAAAATGGAACGATGCCTCTGTGATGATTGCTTTACTGACTTAAATCAAGAAAATTGAAGAATACAATTTATCAATAGCTACAGGAAAACTATCTACTACGTTATTCAAGAAATGGATATCCTTATTAGCATTTTATTGAATTTATTTGGGTATTATTCAGGGCTGCGTTACGTTTTTGAAAGGGGGGGGGGGCAAAAATCGCCTGTCAGTCAAGAAGAAAGAACATCAAAAGACAAGAGAAACAACAACAAAAAAGTCTTCATACTTTTAAGGTCTGACTGACAAGGAAAAAAAAACAAGAACAAAAAGTCGTCATATTTTTGCTGCCACTTCCCTCCCACTTTGCATGGAAAAGAGTGGGACATTTGATCCCTGTAAAGTGTGTGTGTGTGTGGGGGGGGGGGGGGGGGGGGGGGCAGCTTCCCCCCCCCCCCCCCCCCCCCCCCCCCCCCAGGGCTGCGCCGGTCCGGTTATGGGCTTGTAATCGTGGTGATGGTGACTATCGCCAGTCATCCCCCCCACTCCTCAGTACGGATTTACGCCGTTGGGTACAGCAAAGGTGTCCTGTATGATTCCTGCACCAGGTGGTAAGATGGCGGTGGCATCAAACCAGGGCGGAATTTTTCTCTACTCCCCCGATGGCGAGTTACAGCAGACCGTGCTGAAGGGTGACGCTATAGTCAGAATTGGATTCCTGACTGATAGTCGAAGTGTTGTGCGTGATGTCAAAAACAAGATGTCAGTGTGCAGTCCACAATGGGAAAAGCTTGACGTCACATTCGAGATGATGCAACTCCTTCCAAAAGGGCTTGGTGGTCTCAATATTGATAGAGATGATAACATCTACGTGGGTTATAGGAGACCCAAGATCATCCATGTATATACCCAACAGGGTGGTAAGCCAGTCAGGGAAATAATGTGTGACCGATAATAGACCTCAGGAGATATTCTCCTTTCACAAAACGGAGAAATTGATGGTGAAAGATGTACATGCTGCATTGTGCATTGATAGCTGGGGAAAAAAGGAGAATATCTTAGAGATTGACTTTATCAATTCCCGTGATTCCCGTCCGGCCATTTGTAGAGATGATTCGGTAATCATAGCCTCGTTGAGTAAAACAAAGGGCCTCGTCAGTATCGATCGATACACTAGTGATTTGGAGCACATGCAAAATCTCATTACTGACTTCAAAGTACCGATAGAAAAACCAGGATTTGGATTCGGACATTATCTACAAGGGTTTGAGAGTGGTGAGATAGCTTTCTGCACTCCACATAGACTCTACATATTTGCATTATGTGAAAATAGGCGATATCTTGCTCTGTAAAGGTGAAGAACACAGACAAAATCATTGTAACCCCATGTACAATGGAGAATTTTGGAATCGTGTGCATGGAATAATGCGCGGGGATGGGGGTTAGGGTACTCGTTAGGATTCCTCAGCTTATCTTGAGAAGAAAATAGGGGAAGTCGTCTGATGATATTTCTTGTAAAACCTACAATTTGTACATACAAAAGTCAATGGAAACTACCATTTTCGGTGACATTGGTTACGGAAATGTGCTATATTCTGTCAAGTCTACAATCCTTATTTTCTCGAATAGGATATAAAAGTGCGCGCAACATGACATAAAGGAAAAGTCATTAATAAATTCAACTTTACAAAGAAAAGAAAAATAAAACTGCATTTTACAATAATCGCCAAAAATGTCAAGGCGGGGAAGAGTGCTTATCTATCTTCTCCATCCCCGCAACAAAAACTTAGATTACTTGCAATTTACGTCGATTATAGTTTTTATAATATTATGTCATGATGATGATGATAATGATGATGATCCACAGCATTTGTATGGCGCCATATATCTGTTGTAGAAACATTCAAAGGCGCATGTCATACCCACATATATTAGCATTTATATTCTAACTGTAATAAAGTGAGTTGGTATCAGTAATGTATGGGTAATATATTTATGTCATATAGGCTGATAGGTAATGCTAACGGCGACGATTCATTAACATTGTGTGAGATCGCACACATCGCACAATGAGAAGAGTTCGCGATTACAGTTCGTACCATTCATTGCATGCATAACTATTCAGGAATACAGGTTCTATACAGAAATTTTCTTGCAAACCCGAAGCAGCTCACAAGACAGTACCAAAAAATGAGTCGTTGTTATTGTGACGAGGCAACCGACATGCGCAGATATGCTAAAGTAAATGCAACAAAAAGTGCAGAATCATTCAAAAGATTATTTAAATTTCCCTATTAATGATGGCGGATATAAAAAGGTCGGATAATCACGAATGTGAAATCTTTTCCTAATGCCTTTTATATTGTCACAACTTTGTATTGGACAATGTTGGAGCAAAAGAGTTTTAACCCCCCCCCCCCCCCCAAACAAAACGTCGGTCTATGCCAAAGGCCCTTAACACCATAGATTTTGTATACTGGTTTTTGTTTGTTTGTTTGTTTGTTTGTTTGTTTGTTGTTGTTGTTTGTTTGTTTGTTTGTTTGTTTTTGCTCATTTCCATTTCCATTTCCAGGAATTCCGTAAACGCGAGATGGGCGCGAAAAATATTTCTGGCACAAAAAAAAAGAGGCTCCCGTGCATTTCTGTCGTTTCTCATACCACTTTCTTGTTTCATCGACTGACGAGCAAAATAAGACAAAGAAGAAAAAGAAAAAAAAAAGGGGGGGGGGGTCTTCAATCAGCGCAGTCTAAAACAGTACTATGTCAGCATTGCGGTAAAAGCATTACTTTCAAGTGATCAATAATTGTCATGCTAAATGTGTCCCAGGTATTGGGGATAATATAGGTTTTCCCGTCCAATTCCATCAGATTTTCAATCTCATCAATGCAAAGGCGTTCAAATTCAAGTGATTGTGGTCACTGACCTATACTCCCACGGTTCATTTTGATTCTTTGAGCATTTAATTTCGTTTTATGTCATTCCTTGTAGAGTCTATTTCATTCAATTATTTAAAGAGAAATTCTTTCAGTTTAACTACTTAAAGTTGGCATTCAATTTCGCGCAAGCTGGATGGACGTTAAGTTCCATCTCAAGTTCCATTCAATTTCATTTATAGGAACACTACTTCGAACTTCAAACGTTCGAATTCAGTCAATAAAAAAACAAAAACAAACCAAACAAACAAACAAACAAACAAACAAACAGACTGTAGTGCCTACGCGTTTCTGTTGGTTCTTTCTTTCACTGCGATATATCGGATTATATGATTTCATTTTCACTTCAAAGTTTCATTTAATCAGTAAAATGCTACTAATATGATCACATTCTACGTATTTTTTTTTTTCAGTCTACCTTTCTTCCAATTTAAATCTATCCTTTAACAATATGGGAGTAACATGTAGAGAATGATCATATCTCACATTTTTTTTTTTAATATGTCCGCATCCATATTTACATTTTTATTCCATTCGTACCTCGCCGTGCCCATACACGTATAAGTTGTGGCAATCGGCTCAGCTGTAGACCAGTCATCCAAATGTATCGCCAGTGATAGTCTTGCTTGTTGTCAATATCGTGTCTGTGCCATATCATTGCTGGTTACAGCTCGTTATTCCGAAGGTTCGTTATTCAGAAGGCTCTTTGGTCCGAAAATTTGTTATTCCGAATTTCATTGTCGGATTAACGAATCTCCGGAATAACGAACTCTCGGAATAAGGCCAAAAATGTTCGGATTAATGATTCCTTTTTCATTTTCGGATTATAGGAATAGTGAATTTGTGTGTTTCGGATTCACGAACCTTCGGAATAGCGAACCTTATTAATAACGAACAGTACCCATCGCTATGTTCTGATGTATTTTACATGTATGCATTCTAAAATCATGGTAAAATTCAGTGTTTATAGTATGTTTGTATTATCAGCATCATAATGTTATCAATGATTGAATGTACAGTGGTATTTGATAGATGAATTCAATATTTGTGTACAGTATCTATTGGTATATTGGTGTTGTTGCTGTTATCTTCATTCCAGTGTTCCAAGTCCTACAAGCTTGGCTTTTTAGTGGAACATTCTTTTCCATCGTTGTGTTTATTTTTTTTTTTTACCATGACAAAGTGTGCATTTTTCTTTGTTATAATATCATTCGTGTATATGTACTATATATTGTGTTCGATTAACTGTCCTTATCAGATGAATGAAACTCAAATTGACAGCCTGTACCGATTTGAATATCTTTTTTTATTTGATTGAAATGAATAAACTATTGTTGAATGAATTGAATTGAATTGAATTGAATTGAATTGAATTGAATTGAAATGAATTGATTGAACTGAATTGAATAATTGCTTCGCCCACTAATTCTGTCCTTTATAGTTATTCATGCATCTATAGGCCTGTTCTAGCAGCGGCTTATGTCATGTATGAATAAAAAATAAATGTATAAGTATGTGTTTGAAAGTGAAGTTATACGAGCTATTAGCTATTATAGTGTAAGGCAATAGTCTCATTTCAAGGTACAGCAACAACGAAAACTAATTGCACATTATGTTGTATATGTTTGTGTTTTCGTGAATCTGAATTCCTTAACGTTCTCCACGGCGAGGGTGGAAGGTCCGTAACTAGGATTTTTATGGAAGGGTGAAGAAATGAAAAAAAAAAATGAACCTTTTAGAGTTCAAGTTTATGTTGGGTTATTTTTCTACATTGTGGGCGAAAAATAAACATATATTTCTGGTGTCATTTAATCAGCTGACAAGATAGAAGAAGAAGAAGAAGAAGAAGAAGAAGACAAAAAGGCTCCCCGTGCAAGTTGTTCGTTTCTCATGCAACTTTTGGGTTTCCTCGTCTGACAAGCCCCCCAAAATTGATAAATGAATAAAAATGGAATAATTAAATGAATAAGAAAATAACATAACAAACCAAAAAAAAAAAAAACAACAACAACCCCTAAAAAAAAAAAAACTAAAAAAAGAAAGCAAGCAAACAAAAAAAGAAAATGTTTCAACGCAATTTTCTGGTGCCACTGCAATCGCCCCACAAAGATGGCTTCTTTAAAATGAGCGCCCTTTTTAAGCAGGTTTAAACTAACTTGATCGCATGCTGATGAAAAGGAAAGAGGTACCTTTTTTGAATGTTGATATTCGTGATTATTCAAATTCCCTCGAACTTGAATGATCGAATCATTAAACCGAATGCAAATATTATTCTAATGAAGTTGGGCGGAAAAAAAAACCTATGGTGGGTTTGAGAACTTCAGTGAATTATAGCGTAGATGGCGCTGTTCGTGGTTCTTTGCTTCAGTGGTCATTGGTGATTGGGCCGCGACAGCACTATGCTTGACTATAGGTGGAATCCGATGCTCCTAACAGTTATCGATCCGGTGACAGTGGCTGAACTCTTTCCAAGCCGATAATCGATTTCTTACTGCATGCTTTCTTTTGGGTCAGTACTTTAGAAACAGCCATGTCACTTTAGCCCCGTGTCTTCGTGCCAGCTGTCTACGGAGTATTAATCATCGCTTGTTTCTCCAGCCAGAGTTTCCGACATTTTACATACATTCCTGGTTCTAGGCTTTAATGTCATGCTGGTTATTTGAGGGAATCTTCACCCATCCATTATGGGAGTTCCTATCAACGAAGTTTTGATACACTGAAACGTCACAAACTTAACCTACATGCATGCCGCTACGAGGAATAGTTACTGATCCAATGGGAGCACAACTGTTGCCTGGATTTTTTGGGTTTGTTGATTATACGAGGGAAAGATCGCACGTGGTAGTTTGTTTGTTTTGTTGGCTATTTTCCTATTAACTTAGACTCGTAAATGAACCAAGCAGAGAACAAGTGGACTCAGAATTATGCTCCCATGATGTCACACCAGTTTAGAGTATGAATGTTTGGCTTGCCATTTAACCAACACCTGCAAGTGCAACAACAATATATTATTGCGAGATTCCATTCTTCGTCGCTGCATTGCTTGGTATATACCTGGTCTACCATCAAAGATGGCGCTGATGTCTAGGTCCCTCCGAAGGGGACTCCCCGTCCGTCTCTTCCTCTTGATCCTTGTCTTGCAGGGGTTCGCCTACCTTGTCATCGTCATCACGTCTCGATACATCGAAACCTCGCAGCGGAATGGTGAGTCAAATATTGGGTACAACTTTAAAGGGAACCCAAATCCAAAGAGCAATGTGAGTTGAGTGAAAACAGCAACATTGTTATGGAACACATTCGTGAAAGTTCGAGGAAAATCGGACAATCGATGCAAACGTTATGAATTTCTAAAGTTTTGGTGTTGGAACCGCTAGATGAGGAGACTAGATACTAAAGTTAATGACGTATGTGTGGAGAACAATATAAAGAAAATGTAGAGAGAATGAAATAAAAAAAAAATCATTTTTTATGAAAATGACATTAACTTGGTAGGGAAGTAAGCCCCCTGCTTTCTGAAAGCGATTTGTCAAGTGCTCTTTCATAATGCAAGAAAAAGTGAATTTTTTGAGAATGTTCTTTATATTTTCTTTATAGTGTTGTTCACTCATACATCATTCCCTCTAATAGTCACTGATGCGTTCCATTAATGTTGCTGCTTTCACTCAATCCACATTACTTGGGTTTGGGTTCCCTTTAAAACACAGTACACCGGCCTGGGCATGGACTGGGGATGTTATCCACCAGGTATCAGAAACGTTGGAAGAGTCTGAAACACACTAGGCAAAAGCACTTTTGTTCTGGATTGTTGCGAAGTTACGGAGGGGGATATTACTCACGCCCAAATAAGTAATGTGCATTATTTGTTTTATAGATGTGATGTGAATTAACTTTGTTGGCAGTCATTTTCGCAAGATTCTCAAGCCAACTGAACTTAAGTGAACCGCACACACAAACAATGAGTTCAATTTTAAGACACAGGCAACTTACACTGGTGAGTGCAGACGGGCAGTGGCACTGACTATAGTTTATTGTAGCGGTTATTAGAACACTACTGCCCGGTGATATGAGAGAGAAGATGATCGTTACACTTAAAAAAAAAAATGCTCACGTGATTAAACTCTTCATTTTATAGGCGAATGGTACACATTTCTTGGGCGTTTGTTCAGTACAAGTAGGCCTATAATTATGATTTGCTAGGTTTTTGACTGTAGTTCTCTGCCATGCTTTTACATTTCACCGTTGTAACTCTCTTTTCGAATACTTTATTTGTGAGCTGAATAATAACATGTATATATCACAGCCTTTTAAGGAGATAGAGGAATAAAACAAGACATTTCCGAATCCACAAGATGTGTTATGAGAACTATTTACCCATTTCCTATCTTTTTACCTGTTTCATTTTCTATAGTAACATTTCTTTTTTTGTGTGATTGTTTGCAGTGCCGCACGACATACATCTCAACAGGGGAGGGCGCCATGATTACGACCAGCACAAACGCCTGAAAGCCAAGGCCGCAATAAAGAGACCAAAACACGACAGCGTCGCGGCCGCGTTCAGCAAGTGGGGAATCAATGTATCGTATGTGCACATAGAGCCGGTGATCGCCGTGCCGAGCAAGATGCCGGAGTTGATCGAATCGCTCAAACAGAACACGCTCCCAGGCATGGTGCAGGTCTTTCGCAATGACAACGACACGTTCAGCTTCGAAGCGCCCCCACCGCTCGTAATCCTCACAGCAACAGACAAAGACTTCCTGAACATCACAACGAACTGGCGGGAAAGTATTCGGCAGCTGGGTTTGCCGTATAGAGTTCTGCTTATGTCCGAGGATGACGAAACGTACAAGTAAGTAGGAAGTAGGGTCGGGGTCAAATAAGTAGGAAGTAGGGTCGGGGTCAAAGGTCACTTAATTTCACCGATATTGCTTTAAGTTATACATCACCTTTAATTGAGATGGGGGACAAAACATACGTGTCAATCACTGTATAAGCTGTAGGGTCAGGGAGCAACGTTCACTCATCGCCATAGATGTCATTTCAAAAGAATTTAAAAGAAAAACAACAGCAACCAAAACTGTGGAAAAACAGCTTAAGTTAAAAAAAAAAAAAAAAAAGTTCTCTCATCGGTAACGGTCGGCTCCAGCCGTGATTCTTCGAGAGTTTGTGTACTTTGAGATGAGTGCTAAGCCTGTGCAGTATGATTTCTCGCATAATTATCAAAATATCCGAGTCCGGCCGAGCTTTCCTGTCAACTGAGTCTTTAAAGGGAGGACAGGAAGGACACCATGGGAAGAGAAACTTAGAGAAAAACAGACGCGTATGATTATGTATTACCATGATTGAATATGCATTAAAAGTAAAAGCAGCGTCATGCCCTTATGGTTGAAGATACATGTATTTCGTATCTTGTTCCTTTACTATTAGTCCTTTTTTTTTGCATAAGGCATTGTAAGGGGAGAGATCTAAATAAAAAAATAGTTCTTGAGGAGAGGAAGATCAGTTTCGACAATTTCCCTCCCATTGTCAAAGGTTCCTTCATCTGTATTCATCTATTCAATTTTGAATACTGGGTATATATTTGTTTGATTCACATATATATCTATTCAGAACTTTTTTATCCACACAATAATTCATCTATGTCTTCAGCATACTGCGTGTATTCCTTAATTTATCTATAAATTCATTTTTATAATTTATTTTTGGCTTGTTTCAGCTTCTTCTTGCCTCAATCGTCCAGTCGTTTTCAAACTGTCCTCTCGAGTAAGTTCAGCCTACCAGGGAACCTGGCGAGAAACATATCCACTTACCAGCACCTGATTCGAAGACGAACCGTCTACATCCTCACCCTCCTCCAGTCTGGCCACGACGTCCTCCTGGTCGACATCGACGCCGTGTGGTTCAAAGACCCGGTCAAGTATGTGCTCGACCAGTACAACGAGCACGACATCTGGATAGCTCAGGGATACCGCGCCAGGTTTCCCTGCCCGTGCTTCTTCTACATGAAATCGACGACGCTCGTGATTAAGATGGTTTACGACTGGATAGAAAGACTAGCCTACCTCCCGGGAAAAGCTGAAACAGATCAGCTGGCACTCTCGCACATCTTGGAGCAGAACAAGCGCGGCTTGCGGATAAACTTTGTGGATTATTTCCGGTTCCCGATAGGTAGCCAGTTCTTCAACTGGACGTGGCACGACCAGTACGCCGACGGGGTCTACATCGCACACGGGAATCACTTGGGGCGAAAGGACGGGAAAATAGCCACATTCCAAGAGTTCAAGGTGTGGCTAATCGGTGAATCTTAGAAAAGTCGCCATAGCAGAATTGCTGCCACACAACGGATCATCATTATGTCTTAAGAATACAGGCGAATCCCGTTATAACAAAGTCCCGGGACCGGTAGTTTTACTTCGGTTTGTCGAAATTTCGTTAAAGCCGAACAATAACGTACATGACATGACAGGCATAGACATGACAATATTGGGACTTGATTTTTTACTTCGTTGTAACTAGAGTTTCGTTGTAACCTTGTTCGGTATAACGGGAGTGCACTGTCCTATGTGTTGAGATCTGCATGAGTGCATGTTCTTCCGGACCAGATGACGTCACGAGAAAAATACGCGTGGGTCATCGTCTTCTTAATGTTCGAACTGTATGTCCCTCCTTTTCTGCATCGAGAATCACTGCGATGATGACCACGGTGTGTTGACGTGAAAGATATACATCCTTTGCTACGAATGTGCCATCACTTCGTTACACAAAAGTATAAAGGATGCCAAAGAGAAAGTGCGACATGTCAGATTATATATGTTACACAAAGTATCTCTTTGGAGGCTGGGCATGTTTTCCTCTGAGGAGCCATACACTTAGTTTCGTAATTGTAGTTGTGTCGAAAAGAAAAATAACGAGCTTTAGATATGCAACTTGAAGGCTACGACGGCGCCAATTAGGCCAAGAATGATGTTCTGTACATGCGCGATATAGCTGTTTCTGTGGTTCAACAAGGGAAGCTGCCTAGTCTTCAGCGGTCGCGTCGCAGTAAAGCTCGCTAATAATCATTGATAATAATAATGAATGATGAAAGCGCAGTTTGCCGTTACGTACCCACAGACCTCTTGGAAAATAACATACCGATGAAGGAAATCGTGTTGGTATACGGAAAAATTAAACAGGAAGACTTTGATTCTTTCTTGGAACTTGTCGTTATTGTATTTTTCCCCTTTTCTTAAATTTTCAACACGGCGTCGTGTGTCCATGAAAGTAATGGAGACGGACCTTAACCCATATCGGGCCAACGCACCTGTGTACACAAACACCCAAGTGGCCCAGCACCGTTCGCGCACACACGCCGACAAACAGACAACGTTACTCTCCAAACAATCGCTCTTCATTAGCAAGCAATGAAAAAAACAGAGACAAGTTATATATCCTTTGAAAGAGGAAAAAAAAAATCTCGTTAATATGGTAATTATAACATGTTGTTATTCAATGCATAACACAGTCGTTGTACTCAGCGGAAGTGAATGAAGTCATTCATATGTCATTTTATCCACTACGGGATATTCCGTATGTGGCCCCTGCGGCGTTTGGACGAACTACGGAATATCCCGTAGATGGCTCGATATGGGTTAAGACAATCTACAGACTGAACGCATAAAACTATGACTCTCTCGATGAGTTAGAATGAGAAAGAGGACTGTTTTTGTTTCGGTTATTTGTTGTTGTTGTTGTGTTTTTCAGCCATTGTATTGGAGCTTGTCGTCAACACTTTCTATGAAAACTTGACTTGTTTCTTGTAAACGCATCAATTGCCACTAGCGAATCTGAACTACAATGAGCAAAAGAAAAAAAAATGTTACAAGATTTTCATCCAGCGGAACCTCATTATGAAGAGGTCAGACAGATACAAATGTACATCAATATTCTGTTTCAGTGTATAACGTAAAATTTGCAGGACCGATTTCTTTAGATTTATTTCTTTTTGTAAATATTATTCACGAATGAATATTATTCAAGTAATGTGCAGTTTGGTCGCCCCGTCACTGTACAGGCATGCTAACCTGGAAACATTAAACTGCACATTACTTGAATATGAGACCATTCTGAAGCAAATGATTTTTACACAACAATAGATACATAATATTGCACTCTTAAATGAATCCCACACGGATTGGAACAATCATCCCCCAGCATTTCCACTGATTCCCACTGATCAGTTACTAGCCATAACATACACCACAATAATATGTGTAGTACAAACCGTCTCATTCACTTGGATGACACATGAAAACAAGCACACGGGCACACGTTCTGCTGGGTTACCTAAAATTGCATTATTTTTTTTCTCTTTATCCTTCTTCCTCACATATTATACAAGTTCGCAATTTTCTTGCCATACGGAAATTCCATGTACAAATATTCCAAGGTCTCCCCCTTGCCTTCCTCTACAAAAACAAAACAATCAATGTTAACAACGAAATGACATTTTATACCATATACACAACAGCATTCATTTCTTTATAAAGCAACAGTCGCCCATGCATATGCATATCATAATGAAACGATAAGTTAATTTCGTAGATTAAGTATAAGCATAGAGATTTTTTTTCCCACGTGTGTATACATGGTCAACGCAAACAAGTGGGAAATAGTATAAGATGCATCATTATATTCTTTCTACGGACACCTCTCAATATGGATGGTGATTATATGAACTCCGATCAGTTCTGCCCTTTTCTGGAATATTATTTCATGCGAGGTCCGTTATTTTCCGAGTCCTACCGACTATCTCAAGTTTTGATGTTACTCGCTAGGGTATCGAGAAAAAGAAAACTATATATATATATATATATATATATATATATATATATATATACATGTATAACAAAAAACAAAAAACGAACATAGCACGCCTGGGAGGCGAGATAGACCATGTAGCTGTATTAATAGCCAATACTAATCATGATAATAAGAATAAAACTAGATTTGACATGTTCCAGTAATTCAAAGTTCAGTCTATGAATAATTATTTCTAGCGAGTTGAGGGATCACAATGAAATGAAATACTGTACGAGCAATGCTTCAGTACCATGATTACTTCATTTTAAATTGTCCAGATTACAATGTATCTATAGGTGACGTAATCATGAATAACAGTAGTTAGTACTGTAATTGCACGCATATGCAACTTTAAAGGGATTGCGTAATACGCGACGGGAGTATTGGGTATATACGGGAGTCCCCATATCGGTTTATTCGCCCGTGCGCGCATTGTATTTTCAAGACCAGCGGCCAATGGGAATGCGTCATCGCTCGCAAGTGCCAAGCACTGCGCGGGTATTCTGCATTTATCACAAATACACAGACATTATTTGCATACGATGAAAATACTTCAAATCTGAAGACCGCCACTATTTACACTTTCTCTCAATCTAACGAATGCTGTACTACTCTTCATTTGACACTAAATAATGAATTCTATTTTAGCTGGATAATAATAATAATAATAATAATAATAATAAGAATAAGAATAATAATAAGAATAACTTTAATATTTTTCGCATCTTCATGAAGTTTGTGATTAGGATAATAATGGAGGTTCATTCTTTATTACAATGTACAAGGAAGTTATCGTAGTACGGATTTCTTGAACAGCTTGCGACAGGAATTAGTAATTTTGATGCCTTATCTGTGGGGAGTCATTATGGTAGTACAGTATTCTCCTCGGCTTCAAGTAGTCTCCAACGCATGACCGAGGACATGCATTTAACTAACTGAATTGTAACACAAAATACAGCAGTATTGCAAAATCAGCGACAAAACTTACATGACGGGGCATTTCGCTTGCTATAGTATACACGGTCCATCATGATGCTACCTTAGCTGTACTGCTAACTGCTGAGCGGATAAGCGTACATACAGTACAATAAATCCAAAATGCTGCCATACGTGTATATCTACATTATACACAGTCGAGAACAAGGAAGAAAGAGGGGAACATAATCGCTCTTTGTGTATGGTGGATGGTCCAGAAAGACAATCTAGTGACATTCTTTTTGTTTTTCATCTAAAATATGTATTTACAAAGATTAAGGTAATTGTTTCTGCATAAAAATAAACAGAGGTTAGTCTCTCGAATTATAGAATCCTGTCTGTAACTATAAGCCATTGTTACCGGGAATGCATTCCTATACCTAGCTGAAGATTATAAAGTGAGACTATTTCAAAACATTTTGCTTGTTCAAGGGCCGCATACTGAACGCGAGTAGATCCGGGACCATAAAAGCGCCAAACGATCACCACGTTCTCACTTTATCTTTGTGCCGGCAATTGAATAATATAAAATAAAATAATAAAGAATGAAAAAAAGGTAAAAGACCCCCACCCCTCCCAACAACTAGAAAGGTAACGAGAATGAGCCGATGTAACTATTACCATACAATAACCTTTACAACGCAAATGGAGTACAATTTACCACCGCTAAGAAAAGTGCGCTTTAGATCTGCGACACAAACACCAAGACGACGCTATTTAGGCTAAAAATGGTGTTCTGCACATGCGCGAGACAGCCGTTTCCATTGTTCCAACCCGGGAGGCTGCGTTGTCCTGGCGTCCGCGTCGCAGATATTAAGCTCGCTCTTGGCACAAACTCCGGAAAAAAAAAAAAAGAATTACCCGAATGGCATGCCCCATTCGATGCTGCGTTCGTGTTGCAATACAAAGACTTGATTTTCCTCGTTTGATTTTAATGTGTCATTACAACCTGAAGGTGAACGAAATGACAAATGTGGTCATTTGTTATAAATCTTCGAGCTGTTACAGTTAAGCCACATTGATATGTGAGAAAAAAAAAATACATGTATGATGAGCCTGTTCGAGTGTTTTGTTTGTTTGTTGTTGGTCTTTTATTTTTATTTTCATTTCATTCAATAAGATTTAGTAACCTGGAATGCATAAAAAAGAGATAAATAAATAAATAAAGTATTACACTGTATCTTAGTTATCAGGTTAAGCGCTTCAAGATGGCACAGGGATAGATTGTTTTCTGCATTAGGCTGAACCGGTATCTACACCTTTAGCTTGCCTGGTTTCACTCTTTTCGTGACATCGGTTTCACTCTTTGCATGACGTCATTTCATTTACAAAACAGAGTTTGTATAGAACACATTATGTACTTAACATAGTTTGACAAAAAAAAAAGAATTACTGATTCATCCGTCAAACAGAAATACATAATCATGTTCCAAGATTTCGTAATGCCTACAGCAATACATCACTGTCTACATTGCGTCGGTAAGAAAAAGAAAATGAAAATAAAAACAAAGAGCAACTAACAGTTACAATAATTAAAATAATAAAAACATGGTCAAAGATGCAGTGAGATTCCATTGATTCCATAAATATTTTGTAAGTTACAATCATCATACACACACAAGTATAAAAACAAACGGACAGAGACTATTGGCAACGGAAGAACTAAATGCAACAGAAAAATGCTGAAAGGTTCAATCATTTTGTACAAATGGTGATAATGGACCCCCCCCCCCCCCCCACAAAAAAAAAAATAAATAAATAAAAATAAAAATAAAAATAAAAATAAAAATAAAAATAAAAAAAATAAAAAATAAAAAAAAATAAAAAAATAACAACACAGATCATGTATGGAATAAAAACAAATAAATAAATACATTTCTAGCATTTGCTAGTTTTATGCCCCTTAATGTCACATGGGTTGCAAAACAGGATTGTTATAATAATGACAAGATGTGGAGCCGAAGGGACCTCCATAACTGACCTATCAGTAGACCCTACTTCTTGCTTCATGATTATGGATCGAAATAAAATGGGGACAAGATACAAAAGGCTAGATATGTGTGGGGAAGGGTGGGGAGGGGATTGGAGTGAGAAATAGAAAAATCTAGCATGTCTATCAATCTATCATTTAAACTTTCAAAAAAACAAAATAAGACTCATAAAAAAAAAAGCAATTATCTTTACAGGATAGAAAGAATTGGCCACTGCCCATCAAACACTTAAGACAATTACATCTGGGTTTTTGTTTAGTCTTGGCAATCACAGGTCCGTTTCATGAAAGTCTCATGAGAGAATCTTCGCTCGTAAGACACACTTTAGGAGAGACTTCATGAAATGTCTTTGAAAGTCTCATATAGCTACATTATGAGCGACTTTGACTGTTCTGAGATTTATGTAAAAACTTTTATGTATGTGATGCCTTCATGAAACGGATCCCTAGATTGCAGAACAATTAAGACATAAATAGCTTTTGTTTTGTTTCGTTTAGTTTTTACTATTCAGATGCTTTAGAGTGAAGTCTGTCTACAAGCCCCTGAGTACACCACTTTCCATACAAAGAAGACATTTTCTTTTTTCCTAGCCAGCTCTCAACAAACAGGAAGAACTCAGATGCAACAGAAAAAAAAATAACGATCTAGGACGAAACTGTAATACTGATGAGAAATGAGAGTGAGAACAAAGCAGTAAATATCACATGAAATCAACCATAGATAATCTTGATATTACAACCAAACATAAACAAAGCAGTATCATGATCGACCAGAAAGAACGTTATTACATCAATTAAGGAACCCACAAGATTTTTGTTTGTACAGCTACCTCTGGCTACGACGGAGATTTTTTTTTTTATCAGAAACCAATCTTGCATAACATTCACCTCTCATGTATGACTCTGTTTTTCTTTCTACAAGCAGCAAAACGTGGATAGTGACAACATCCCAATCAATTTGTACAAACTTGTTCTACGTGATGCTGTTGTTGAGTTTCAAACATGACATTACTTGACCTGCATGGGACTGAGTTGCATCCATTTTGAATTACATGTTCAAATAACCAAGAGAGCAAGGGTTATCAGTCTAAATAAAGGAATAAAAATCAATGCTACATTGAAGAGAATGAGGTAAAACACATGAAATATTATTATGTGACAGAGATTACAACAGAATTCCTTATGGAGACATACATGAAATGCAATCTGACACTGACCAGCTTTGCCAACACAGTGTGAGCTTGTTGAACTTGACACAAAACCTTCAATGAACACATACGCTTGGCTTTTGATATTGAACATTGTGGGACACTGTGAATATGCAGATAAAAATAAACAAACAAAATTATTTTGAAATGATACAACTGTATATGGTTTTTGATTGCATGAAAACCTGCAAATTGAATTGGAAGAGGTTTTCTCTCAACATGAAAATCGGCCAGGTTTTCTTATACAGTCTATTTCCCTTTGACATGACGTAATGAGCTAAAACATGATGTTGACGCTTGTAATAATAATGCTGATAATAATAGTAACGATCTGAAAATTGGCTATCGTTTCGTACATAGTTTGTAATGAGGCAAAGACATCAACATTGGCGGCTGCTCTAAGATAAACGACAAGTTCCATCTGCCATGCATTGCTCGAAATGTAATCAAACAAATACGATTAGGGAGTGAGAGTATATGAAAGAAGTGTGTGTCAGTCGTACAGAGAGACTTTTATCTATATACACACACGCACACACGGTTCTATATAATTATGTTGACAACGTAGTAATGTATGAACAGTTTTTCATTAGTACACGCTTACCAAAGTTTCAGAATCCCTTGACGCACATTATACACATCGCCTAACACAAATCTGGCATTTCACAACACCAAATAACCGGGAACAATATTTTTTTTTTTCCTCTCTCTAATCTTACTGTTGCGTTCCTTTGTGTGAATTCACATAATATGTACAGATAAGAAGATAGCTTTCTTTAAGTTTGCTGCATACATGTGCCACCATCTATGTGCAAACATCATTTCCTATGAATGGGACTAAGACCCAGGCTGTATTTGGAAATGCACAGGCGGGCCTTGTACAACTGTCAAAATTTGCCACCCACAGGTAGTAAGGAGAGTCGAGTACTGTTCAGGGCACAAAAACAAGCCAACACAAATCGAATGAAAGTGTGAGCATCGTGAGCCTCAAAAGCTAACTTTGCTACAGCATAATTCGGACGTGATTCCATGCCTACTTTCCAACAGTATGATCTGGACATACCTTCTCCGATGTGTGAATCGCGAATAAAATAATCAAACCTCTGCATTGGAAGCCTAATGTGATATCCATATTTGTACAATGGCTTTAGGCTGCATTCACATAGAAGTATTCGGTATTCGGTATTCGGTATTCGCTATTCGGTATTCGCTAATCGGGCCCCGAAAATACACCATCACCCGCACCGTCAACTCACCATCCCATGCAGTGAGGATTTCTTCCTCCTACATCCTAGCAAATCTTATTAACAATTTCTAAACTGCATCAGAATGTCAGTTTACATGCTTATTTTTGCTAAAGGGCAAATCCAGACCAAAACTGTCATTATTTCATAAACGAGAGACGGTATACGCTGCAAGAAAATCGAACAAGTTCGATTCCCACTTTGCTATACTTTTCGCAGCTATTCGGTACTTTCGAATAGTGCCCTCCTGTATGTGAACCAGTGTGAGGAAATCCTATCATTCGATTCAAGCTATTCGCGTGCCCTCGAAAAACAAGCCCGAATACCCGAATAGTATACTTCTATGTGAACGCAGCCTTAAGGGATATTATGCTGCTGTTTGTTTGAGCTCTTGTTTTTCTCCTTCATCCGGTAAAATTTTCTCTCTACAAACTTTCTCTGTCATATGTGTGTTTGACACACACACAAATTTATATAAAATTCAGCATGAACAACCCTCCAGGAATTCAAGTTTGGCATCAATTATTTGCACAATGGCTTTGACGAGTCCCGAGTATACTCGGTCAGGGATCTATAGGAAATGTGTGTTGTAGCAAAATCAGCCTGTCTTCAAAGGATTAACATTGTTTATTTGTTTGTTGCTGTTTTATTTACTCTTCCTAGTGAGGTGACCTCTGCATACCCTACAAGCTGGCACGGTTGCCATGTGCAGTGACACAGCATGATTTTCTAACTCCACCATTTTACAGGAAAAAAAAAAGGTTAACCCTAAAAAGACTAGGGGGGGGGCCTAAAAGGCCCCCCCCCCCCTCGACATTTCGCGCGATTACTCAGCAACACGCAATGCTCTCGCCGCGATGCTCTGTCACTTTTTTCTTTCGAGTTTCCCGCACATTTTGACACCAAATTTGTGACGCCCGGGGGTACGGTTCTGAAGTTACATAACTTTTTGTACATGCACGTGAGACCGAAAATGGCTAAAAAATGCGATTTTGTGTACAAAGTCAATACAAATTGAGTTTTATCACAAGGTTCATATAAATATGCTTATTTTTACTCTCAATGGCTAAAATCAATTTGTTTTAGTAGTATTATGCTTCAAAAAGGGTCTGCCACAAATTTTGCTGAAAAAAACAACAAAAACAAAAGGTCGAAAAAACAAGGAAATACATAAGAAATTCATAAAACAATAAAATAAATAAGAAATTAATTTTGATACCGAATTTTTTTTCAAGTACATTTGCTAAGAATGCTACAAAGAATATCTAGACCAAAAATGAGCTCTTTTGGAGCTTCATTTACTGATTTAGATAAAAAAGTCTGATTTCTCGCATAAATTAGCATAATTAATCAAAATAAAATAAAAGAAGACTATTTTGGAAAATTTAGATATACGATCTTGTAGATTACATCGCACACTACCAGTGTGCAAATTTCCGCGGCGATCGCGCGATCCACGGCCGAGATCTTAAGGGGGGGGGCCCTTTAGGCCCCCCCCCCCCCCAGTCTTTCGAGCTACCAAAATAGCCCAGTCTTTTTAGGGTTAAGGACTAATTCTTGATGGTGACCCATGAAAGTCAGCGTAAATTTCTGACGAGCACTAACCACTCACAAACCTTTTAATCACTTTTCAATCCTACTCCAACATTTCTCTTTCGAACTTCCTTGAGGTCCCATTCAAAAATAGCATTTTGGCATCAGACCTAATGAAATTGAAAATTATGCTCGTACAGCATTAAAAAAAAATAGAATAGATAGATGTTTTAACATATTTGCTTCTATATCTTCTAAATGTCTTTTGTCGATGCACACCCCCCCCCAAAAAAAAAAGTGCACATGTTTATCTATCTCTGCTTTTTTTTTTCTTTCTTTTTTTATAAACTTGATACTTCATGATTAACATGAGTGGAATGTTGTCAAGCATTCACCTCACAAATGTTTCATGTCAATGGTAAATTCATAAACTCACATTTATTTTCCGTCATTTGTGGTGAAAATAATCCATAGCAATTTCTATTTGAGTCACACACAATCTCTTCTCAATACCCCCCCCCCCCAAGAAAAAAGACACACACAAAAAAAAAAGAATATAAGCTTTTAAAGGGCCAATATTTCAATCTAGAATGGAAGTTAAGCAACATCAAGTTTGCATACTTGTTGCCATAAACATGACATTCCCCACCCCTTGTCAGCCTATGCCTAAATAATATCATACGATGCTTACGAATCAAAACTTCTTATGCTTTGGCCTGACGTTGTATACTCTGCCTGTGTTATCCCATGGTATAGCAAATCCTTACAGCGATAAACAGACCAAACCTTACCATTTCATTCTGTCTGATTGACAAATTTCACTGCTATTTTGCCATTTCATGGCATTTCGTTTTTGCTTCACAGATCTTCCGGCAGGGAAATTTGTGCAAGCGGGGTTTTCATGGTGGTAGGTGCAGCCAGGGATCCCACACGGGCGGAAGGAGACTTTTGACGCTCCTCAACGCATTTGGACCCGCCCCTTTTGGTTGCTTAGCAATCTCAATTGATTCCTCTAGAGCACAGTGTGGAAAGAAGAGGCAGTGGCGTGTCACAAGCGATCAACCAATCCAGACATCTGACCGGGAGGATGTGTCTGGCCAGTTGAGGTCCATCTGTCCATTCGTCATTGACCGCTTGGTCGGGGTGCGTGAAGGGGAGCCGCAAATTATGGGTGGCTGTCGTAGGAAGAGCTCATTTCTTGGATGGCACGGCTGAGAGATGACCTTCGTCGGTCGAGTTGTGGCGATGAGACACGACGCAGAGGCTAGAAGTTTGCGGAAACCACGAACTACAGAGGGCGCTATTAAAGTGCAGGCATATATCGCCTCATTGCTGATCAACGCATGCCAAACTGGGCATTTCCACGAATTGCGGCAGGCGATGTTAGATTCAGTAATCCTGCCTAATGATTGGTATATCACAGTTTGCTTCACACGAGCCTCATGATAAAACGTCGTTGGAATTGAACTGCGCCCTCTATGGACATTCATTTACATAATTCAAACAGTTTGTCACATGATCAAAATACTCATTGAGTCATATATCGGAGAATTGATACACGCAGGAACAGATTTCTTTCAATGTTTCTCCATGCACAAACACATCCAAAAAGCGGCATTTAGAAGAAAAAAAAACCTTGACCTCTGTCCAGTTCCTCATTCCATCTGCAGACTACACTGGTAGGAACTTTAAAGTATGGATGGCAGAAAGCTCCTGAAGCACTGGTGATCTGAGGGGCACAATCTGACACCCGAGTGTGTCTTTCGCTGAGTGCAATTTCTTCTTTGGATGCATGCGCCCCCATTAGTAAGTCTCTTTAAAAAAGGCTTCCCCGCCCCCTCCTGTGAAAACCCATGTGTACTTCTCCTTGGCAGCTACCAGTACTTCCATCCAGATTAAAGGGGTAAGGCAAAGGAGGAGGGGCGGGGTCAAAGGGAGGGGCGAAAAATGTCCTCTCCACTCAGAGATACAGCTCACGAGATGGGCTGCCCGTGCGCCTGCCAGTTATTTCAAAGTCTTCCGCGTTTATAGTGCTCTTAAATATCTCTGTACTGTTTGGTCGAGTTTTGTTGTGGTTGTTGGCTTGTCTGTTAGTTTTGTTTGCTTTTGTCTCTTATCCCCCATGGGGTGTCATTAAAGTCTGTCGTTTCTCTCATCAATCTCCCAGAGTACATTCCAATCAAGGTGACACCATATGACGGTACGGTCCCTGGTATCTCAGATACTGCAGTTCAGAGATTAAAGAAGAAAAGAAAAACACATGAAGAAAAGCAGAGTAAACATTATGTTTCACAAGTCATCTCTAACTACTGAGAAATCCACAACAAATGACAAGGCATGTGCATAATCAGCTTTATTAGAATGACACATTTAGAGAGCTAAGGACTAACAGTGTATCCCAAAATGGAATGCAACGTGTTCTCATACAATACCAAATGCAGGAATTATTGAGGAAAATCAGTGTATTCTACAATATTGCATTACATCCAAATACAAAGAGGGTGCCCGGTGAGGCCCTCCTTTATTTGTTGTTAAAACAAAAGAAACAAAAAGAAAAAAAATGACATGAAACCTGGACGTAGCACCAGAAATATTGTTTGCACCCCCCCCCCCCCCACCCCACCCTTTACGGAATTACTGGATCCGCCCCTGTCCTGAATTGACTTGTGGTACTGCTCTTTGTGAACAAACAGACGAGAGAGTTACTGTAAAGCCAGAAATTTTTGCATTCATTTTAATTTTGCTAATTTTTGTGAGAACCAAGATTCCCACAAAATGCAAGAGAAAGTTTGTGTCTATACTACTGTCTATGCATTGAATGCCAGAGGCATATCAAGGAAATTTCGGCTCCAATTCAAAAAAAAAAAGAATTTAATGCTGTGAAAACATCTTGCTTTACAGTAGTCTTCGATGGCAGCTGGAGTGAGACTACCTACTCAGGGTGCTTGTAATGTGTGTGATATTATCAGATAAAACTCTTCATCTGCCTTGTTTTGCTTCTGTTTTGCTTCTGGAGATATTTCATATCAACACTATTCAATATTTCAGCTATATTCAGCAGTACAAGCAAAATCATTTCTGACAAGAGGCGAAGTTGAGGACGACGATGACTGAGAAGGAGCAGAGGATGAATGTCAGAGATGTTGCAGAAAAAGAAAGTGAGAAAGAGAGAAAGATAAAGGCAGTGAGGAAAAGAATCCAGGAGGAGAAATTGCAGAAGAGGAAGAAATGAATAAGGAAAATGAGATGATGAAGAAGAAGATGATGGAGAAGATGATGAAGAAAAAGGAGAAAGGAGAAGGTAAAAAAAAGGAGATAAAATTGAGAAATGCAGACAACAAGGAGACATCTTTGAGCACAAAATAAAAAGAGATGGAATTGGTAGATGGAAATGAAGTGAAAGATATGAAAAAAAAAAAAAAAGGAAGAGGAAAATACTGGAAGTACAGTACTGTAGGATGAAATAGAAAGATGAAGTACGAGCTAGAAATTCAGAAGAGAATCAAAGCTGGTAGAAGGTACAAAGAATACAGGAATAGAGAAGATTAGAATGGGACACTGACCTGAATAATAAAGTGACTGTCAGATGTAAGCGAAGTAAATAATACGAAAAAAGAACAAAGCTGAATTACTGTAGGATGATATAACAGAGAAGGAAGAACTGAAAACTATGAAGGGGACCAAGGGTTGGAAGAAGGTTACAAAGAATGGAAGAGATGGAGAACAAAAGGTAGCAAGCGTCGACCACGGCACTGACCTGTATGACGAGAGACGGGCCACCCGCCACTACTTCCTGGGGAATCTGGGCAAGGGGGCAGTTCTCGATGCTCATGATCTGTAGCGAGGAGCAGAGGGCCAGCTCAAAGGGCAGCTGGTTGAGGTTGTGGTTGTCGTTGATGTAGAGCTGCTGAAGCTGCTCAAGTGAGCCTGGGGGTGATGAAATAGAAATGGGAGGAAATTAGAGAGTTTTCTCGCAAAACGAGCTAACTCCTTTCCTCTGAAGTTGGGATATTTGTGATTAAAGCTGCTAGAAAAGCAAAGAAAATAATGAGAAAATACAGGATATTTCTAATCATGCCTTCTAGAATATTTCTTGTTACGTCACAAGTGAGGTATTACTGGAAAGGTTTAATTTTGCTCTATCTGATGATGGAATTACTTTGAAATGTTTAAAAATGGCACTTAGCTAATAGAACTCTTCAAATTTTCACCTCTAATCTATTTAACCATTCATAAATCTTTCTATCACTTTATCTCTACTTCAGCCTCTACATGTCAAACAATCCATTGTCTATCAATTGATTTTTTTTTTTCTTCATCGGTATATCTTAGTCTGTTCATCTATTTGGCCATTGACATACTGATGATGACGAAATGGAATTCAGAGAAGATGGGAAATATTGAATGTCATTTCCAGAGTTTTTGAAGAACGTCAAGAAATAGAGAAAAATGAAACCTTTTCAATGACTTTGCACTTGCTACATACTACAAAATACTCTTGAAGGTACTATCAAAATTATGACATTTATATTCTCATTACTTTCTTTGTTTTTTATCAGATTCAATCTCAACTATCTCAAATGGATAAAAAATGGATAAAACTTTTGCATGCAACTGTTAGAATGTTCACCTGGCAATCAATTTTTCCATCTATCTTTTCTTCAATAATTCATTTTGGATCACTTTCCACAACGAGAAAAGCACTCCAAGAGCGCAGACCTCCGCCAAGCAGTTACTTTCCATTAATGATCTTGCTCTTCCACAGAGATAAGTGATTTTCACCCACTGAAAAATCGCCCGATTTCCCAATATAGAAGCCTTTGTTACGTCATAAACCCTCAGATGCGCAGCGCGCCTCTCCCCAGCAGAAACTATAGAGCACGCACTTTAGTGCGCACATGCAAACCTCAAATACACGCAGCCTGAACTCCCAAGTTCATTGACCCTACCTGCCAAAATATCAAAATCCGTCATAAATTCCAAAAAAATTCTCGGATCACTACCAAAAGTTAATCGTTTGTTACTCGTGTCATTCTCAACCTTTCCTGCAAGTTTCATCCCAATCCATTAACTACTTTTTGAGTTATTTTGCACATGGACAAACGAACGAACGAATGAACGAACGAACAAACAAACCAACGGTAACAAAAACATAACCTCCTCCCTTGGCGGAGGTAAAAATCACAACAACAAAAAAGGAGGTGAGAGGGATATCTTACCGATTTCCTCTGGAAGTGAAGCCAAATTGTTCTCTCCTGCTTTCAAGTAGACCAGATTTGACAGTCGCCTGGGTGAACACAAAAAGACAGAAAAAGAAAAGACGACAATAATAAGATTGATTGATAAAAAAAAGGAACAAAAGTAACCATGAAATTGAGGCTGAGATTTCTGAAATGGACAGGTACTCACCAACGGCGTAAATCCATACTGAGGAGTGGGGGGGATGATCGGCGATAGTCACCATCACCACGATTACAAGCCCATAACCGAACCGGCGCAGCCTTGAGGGGGACGGGGGTGAGAGAAACTTGGTAACCCCCCCCCCCCCACACACACACACACACACACACACACACTTTACAGGGATCGGATGTCTCACTCTTTTGCATGAAATATAAAGTGGGAGGAGAGTGATATATTTCTGACAAACTGTTACAAGCGAGCTTGAAAATTTTGACATTTTACAGTCCCAAAACTGCAGTTTGTGACTGTATTTTGTCCGCTTTGGAAATTAAGGGGGGGGGGGCACCGAGTGAAACTGCCGGCAATTACTGACAGCAACATAAGAGAATGGCATAACAATTAAATGCGAGCGAGCGAAGCGAGCGAGCTTGAAAATTTTGACATTTTACTGTAAAAAAAAAAAAAAAAAAAAATGTTTTGGGCTGTATTTTTTCGCTTTGGAAATTAAGGGGGCGCACAGGGCGCAACTGCTGGCAGTTCGTACTGGCAGCAACATCAGGAGAATGGCATAACGATTAAATGCGAGCGAGCGAAGCGAGTGAGCTAGAAAATTTTGACATTTTACAGTCCCAAAACTGCCGTTTGTAGCTTTATTTTTAGCTTTGGAAATTAAGGGGGAGCACCGGGCGAAAACTGGTGGCAATTACTGGCAGCAACATCATGAGAATGGCATAATGATTAAATGCGAGTGTGCGAAGCGAGCGAGCTTGAAAATTTTGACATCTTACAGTCCCCCAAACTGCCATTTGTAGTTATATTTTTCGCTTTGGAAATTAAAGGGGACGCACCGGGCACAACTGCTGTCAATCACTGGCAGCAACATCAGGAGAATGCCATAGCGATTAAATGCGAGCGAGCGGAGCAAGCGAGCCTTAATATTTTGACATTTTGCAATCCCAGAAAATGTCGTTTGTAGCTGTATTTTTTCGCTTTGGAAATTAAGGGGAGGCACACCGGGCGAAAACTGCTGGCAATTACTGGCAGCAACATCAGGAGAATGGCATAATGATTGAGAGAGTGAGCGGAGCGAGCGAGCTTCAAAATTTTGACTTATTACAGTCCCAAAACTGCCGTTTGTAGCTTTATTTTTAGCTTTGGAAATTAAGGGGGCGCACAGGGCGCAACTGCTGGCAGTTCGTACTGGCAGCAACATCAGGAGAATGGCATAACGATTAAATGCGAGCGAGCGAAGCGAGTGAGCTAGAAAATTTTGACATTTTACAGTCCCAAAACTGCCGTTTGTAGCTTTATTTTTAGCTTTGGAAATTAAGGGGGAGCACCAGGCGAAAACTGGTGGCAATTACTGGCAGCAACATCATGAGAATGGCATAATGATTAAATGCGAGTGTGCGAAGCGAGCGAGCTTGAAAATTTTGACATCTTACAGTCCCCCAAACTGCCATTTGTAGTTATATTTTTCGCTTTGGAAATTAAAGGGGACGCACCGGGCACAACTGCTGTCAATCACTGGCAGCAACATCAGGAGAATGCCATAGCGATTAAATGCGAGCGAGCGGAGCAAGCGAGCCTTAATATTTTGACATTTTGCAATCCCAGAAAATGTCGTTTGTAGCTGTATTTTTTCGCTTTGGAAATTAAGGGGAGGCACACCGGGCGAAAACTGCTGGCAATTACTGGCAGCAACATCAGGAGAATGGCATAATGATTGAGAGAGTGAGCGGAGCGAGCGAGCTTCAAAATTTTGACTTATTACAGTCCCAAAACTGCCGTTTGTAGCTTTATTTTTAGCTTTGGAAATTAAGGGGGGCACCGGGTGAAACTGCCTTCAATTACTGACAGCAACATCGAGAGAATGGCATAACAATAAAATGCGAGCGAGCGAAGCGAGCGAGCTTAAAAATTGTGGCATTTTACAGTAAAAAATTTGCCGTTTTGGGCTGTATTTTTCGCTTTGGAAATTAAGGGGGCGCACAGGGCGCAACTGCTGGCAGTTCGTACTGGCAGCAACATCAGGAGAATGGCATAACGATTAAATGTGAGCGAGCGAAGCGAGTGAGCTTGAAAATTTTGACATTTTACAGTCCCCCCAACTGTCGTTTGTGGCTGTATTTTTTCGCTTTGGAAATTAAGGGGGAGCACCGGGCGAAAACTGCTGGCAATTACTGGCAGCAACATCAGGAGAATGGCATAATGATTACATGCGAGCGAGCGAAGCGAGCGAGCTTCAAAATTTTGACTTATTACAGTCCCAAAACTGTCGTTTGTAGCTATATTTTTCGCCTTGGAAATTAAGGGGGGAGCACCGGGCGAAAACTGCTGGCAATAACTGGCAGCAACATCAGGAGAATGGCATAATGATTAAATGCGAGCGAGCGAAGCGAGCGAGCTTCAAAATTTTGACTTACATCAGTCCCAAAACTGCCGTTTGTAGCTATATTTTTCGCTTTGGAAATTAAGGGGGGGGGGAAGCACCGGGCGAAAACTGCTGGCAATAACTGGCAGCAACATCAGGAGAATGGCATAATGATTAAATGCGAGTGAGTGAAGCGAGCTTCAAAATTTTGACATCTTACAGTCCCAAAACTGCCGTTTGTAGCTATGTTTTTTGCTGTGGAGATTAAGGGGGAGCACCGGGCGAAAACTGCTGGCAATTACTGGCAGCAACATCATGAGTATGGCATAATGATTAAATGCGAGTGTGCGAAGCGAGAGAGCTTGAAAAATTTTTACATCTTACAGTCCCCCAAACTGCCATTTGTAGCTATATTTTTTGCTTTGGAGATTAGGGGGGGGGGGGGGGGGGCGCACCGGGCGCAACTGCTGTCAATCACTGGTAGCAACATCAGGGGAATGGCTTAGCGCTTAAATGCGAGCGAGCGGAGCGAGCGTGCTTTAAAATTTTGACATTTTACACCCAAAAAACTGCCGTTTTTAGATATATTTTTGCGATTTGGTTTGTCCCACTTTTATGGGGGAACCATGCCCCCCCCCCCCCCCCCATCGACGCCTCTGCATATGAGGGAGCTTTTGTTAAGTGAAAGATATGCTGCACACTCTTTGACAAATTAGGGAAATATACGTCAATCTCAACAGTGTACTTATCGAAAGGGATCCAGTATAGCGGAGCTTTTGCATGTTTATGATTGCAATTCAACGATTTGGTGCATAGTTCTGGCGGTATTTGAACAATAATTCCATTAAGAAAGTTCGAAATTTGTCCTCATCTCGGAAATTGCTTGGGGGATAAATGATTTGCCTGCCTAAACACTTTCGTAGGGGCGGGGCAAATGCCCTTTGCCCCCCCCCCCCCCCCCCCCCGAGATATTTTCGACGCTCCTGATCTTCCCTGGGTATACCCATAGATGTATCTTGACTGAATTATCAGTCACTGTCGTTCCTCATGAATGATTCAGGAAATGGAGGGGGTTCAATTATGGCAATATAGTTTTGTTATTGTTTGTTTGTTTGTTTTCGTACATATTTTGCAGATGGTCCCAAGTTACTCTCGTCTTAGCATGTTTACAGGTAGGCCTACACTATTTGACGTTGTCAACGTCTCAGCCATACCTTATAGTGTATGTCCATGTCCGCGAGCGAGCGAAGCGAGCGAGCGCTTGAGAAAATTATGCATTCGATTTCCTACAAGATAGAATACTGTTCAGCTCTGTTACCTGTCTGAAGGCCGGCGTATAAACGTCATGCAATATACCAAAATTGATACAATCACATTTCTGCTTCCTCCATTTTTTTTCTTCAAAATTCAGGGGGGGGGGATGATTGTACAGGCCATCCCCCCCTCCTCCATTTCAGGGGGGGATATATCCCCCCCATCCCCCCCGGGATTTACGCCCATGGTACTCACATATCCCAGATCCTCACAGAAGAGCTGTAATATACTGTTCGTCCACTTACCTCGAAAAATGCAGTACGACATGAATGCAAGTACATAAGACAGCACGTTAGATATTTATTATTCTTTTATGTTCATCGTGAGTATTTCAGTTATTCAACTTTAAACATGTTGGTATATAACGTCGCTGGGGTGATAAGACCTTGTATCTGCAATTTTGGTGAAAATGAGTTTTTTGTATAAATGGTCAAATAATGGGTCAAATAATGTCCTGTCCAAAACCCAACTGTCTTACTCCAAAAATGAAGCCACCACGGCATGTCAAATGAAAGGCTATCCCATTCGCCACAGTGCTTTGGCCACCATGTTTTTTGGCTCTCCTGTACATTTGACATTTTGTAGATACGAGGTCTTATCGCCCCAGCGACGATAAATCATATCACATTGCAACAATATGTACACTGTACAAGGCATCTTATACAAAACAATTAGGTGGATTACATAATCTTTATTCATTGACGATCACTTCACATATAGGCCAATCATTGATAAACCACGCACAGTAGAGGTTAGGAATATACGGACAAAGTACTGTATATGCCATAAATTTTTAACGAGTCAGATTTTTTGCGAATCCAGGACTTACAAACATTTCAGCGAGTGCTTAAATTTGTGATCACGGAATAGAGCAATACATGAAGAAATGTATGCATGCACATCACATTCACGTCAGGAACGAAGTTAATATTTCTGTGTGTTTACTGTAATATTCATAGCTAATAACACCCAACACAGGAAATTTGTGAAAATAAAAACCCTGTGATGTGGATGGAGTAGCTTACCCAATGGATCTGGGGAGTTGTGTCAATTGGTTCGTCTGAACGGATAATTTCTGCAAATCCTTCAGATACGCTGCAATGGAGGGGGGGGGGGGGGAGGAGGAAAAATTTAAGGACAATTTTAAAAGTATATCACGTCTGATAATATATATTGTTTCTTTTATCTAGGGATCGTCTCACACTTGGCAAATCTTCCCCCCTGGCTGGTACTATGTGCACTTCATGACAAATACATATCAGTTCAAAAACAAAAGCTCAAACGTCAATAATTTTGAAGTATAAGGCAGTTGATGTGGCTGGGCAGCAGAGAAAGTGGCTGACCACATATGAATAAATCTTTTGCTGGGACCATTTCCGTAATGGCAGGATTATAGCACTGCATATCATAAGAGTTTTATTGCAAAATGAGCTAAGCGCAATTTTTAAATACTTCAAAATAAGTCCCTCATCAGATAGAGCTAATTTAAACCTTTCCAATAATACCTTACTTGAGACATACATTTGTAACAAGAAATATTGTAGAAGATATGAAATCATTAAAATATCCTGTATTTTCTAAGTTTTTCCTTGTTTTTTAGCAGCTCTAATCACACATATCTCAACTTAACAAGAATGGAATTATCTCGTTTTGCAATAAAACTCTTCAAATACATCAACTCATACATTTCATATTGGAAATTCTTAGAAGGGTAGTCTCAAATGTTGTGAATACAAAAACATCACAATGTGAATGTATCCTAAAAAGCAACATTCAGCTAGTGACAGGCTAGAACAGGAAACTGAAACGTTGCTACTTGGCTTGCCTAGTGCAACTTCTGTCACATCTGTATATAGTCTGTTGAGAATGATAAGGGCATTAAGTTGCCACTAAACCCATAGTGTTCAAGACCACTTAACGCCCTTCTCATTCTCAACAGACGATATGTGTCAGGCATGAAGTTTACCAATTAATGATGAAAAGCTGTGTACAGATTATTTTCTTTGGTGTATCTTACTAACATGTACAGTACATACACACCAAAAACCTGATCCTATCTGGTTGCCACAGTAACCTACTTACCAATTTCAGATGGGAGGGCCTCTAGCCTGTTTTCCTCGAGGTCTAGCTCTCTCAGTTTGCTGAGATTGCCGATTCTCGCTGGAAGTCTCTGTAAAGAACAAACAAATGTTGTTTGGTTTTTTGTAACATTATCATTTTCATCAACACCTGAATAGCTCTTTCTTCAATCTTTTCATCTACTTTATCTCATCAGCTCCTCCATCATCATCATCATCATCATCATCATCATCATCATCATCACCTTCATCTTGAGTTTTCTCACTGGATAACATCATCATTATCATCAACTCTAGAGTCATTTTCATCATACGTTGGACATGTACGCTCAGTTTTACACTGTCCACAACCACTCTCACTTTGATCATCATCACAGGATCAAGTACAGTTGATTCATTTACAAAACCCTTATGCTCCTCGTTCGACTTGGGGCTATTCTTCTCATCTCTCTTTCTTTTAAAAAACAAACAAATAAACAAACGAAACCACTAATAAATTCAACAATTTGACTATGGAAAGAGTACCAAATGGATGTCATAGCCATTTATGGCCATGGAAATCGGTTCCAAACAACCTCACCTGGCCCAAGCGGTTTCAACCCAAGCTATAACAAAAGACTCTGAAATCATCCCTGCAGTACTCTATTGCATCAGTCCCATATGCAGACTTTTATGTCTGCAGTGACTATCCCATCAACCTTCAAACACACACACAAAATTCTGTGGTCCATTTTCTGACTTCCCAAGAGTGCATACCCGTAGCAGGTTGTTGCTAAGGATGAGAACTTCTAGCGACTCAAGATACTCGATGTCGTCCGGCAGCTTGCTGATCTGGTTTGTGCCGAGGTTCAGTTCCACCATGCTTGTCCAACTCCCAACATCTGGGGAAAAGAAAAATTCACTGTAAAATCATATTTTTTCCTTTTTTTTGTTTTTGTTTTTTGTATTCAATGTATTGTATGGTGTTCACAGAGATCCTACAAAAGATTTTGCAGAAAATTAGCAGTGGCATTGATACTTGGAGAACAATCAAAGGGAATATGGCTATGCAAGGTGATGTGATAAGATGTGAATTTGTATTCTTGATATGTTTGTTATTCTCATTCTTCATTTTTCCATTCTTTCCCTTTCTCTTCCCCTTGTGCTTAGAAACAGTGTATAAAGTGTGTTATAAAATGGGTTCAAGAATGTAGCCAATTGGAAGCGCTGAAATGAGTCACGTGTGCTTGTATTAATTTCTCACTAACATGCATGCGGCCTGACGTCACAATGCTTACACTAGCAGTGCGCACTCAATCAGTTGTTACAAGTGCGTCGCGCGCTACTATACGCGCTGTCAATCCTGTAAACAACTTCTAGTTCAGGCTGTCTGCCGGCCGGCCTTTCTTGTGTGCATAACATGTGCGGCGTATGTATACTCTTATACGTACAGTACTTATGTGCGGGATTTCCAAGTGCGACGTGTTTGGGACGAACATCTTCGGACATCTTGATCCACAAAGGTACGTGAAAAATGTTGTTAGTTTTTGACCCATTTTATAAAACAAATGATGCACAGGATTACTTCGTGGCGTTAGTGGAGACGCAGCTCACTCTCGGGTATTTACAATGTAGTGCAACATGCACTTGGCTTTGCCTCGTGCATGTTTCACAATTGTAAATACCCTCGAGTGCGCTACGCCTCCACTAACGCACTCTATCCTGTGCATCATTTGTATATTACAAACAAATTGTATTATTACTATTATCATTATCATCATCACCATGATTAGGAATTGATAGTCTGATGATTTCATGCAAAAATCATGCAATCAAGTGACCCGATTCTTCACATCAGAAAACTAAGATGGATAAGATATGGATTAAGCTTTACCGAGGGGGAGCGCTGTGAGCTGGTTGTCCTTCATATTGAGTTTGGTCAGGAACTTGGACCGGCTGAAGATCCCAAATGGAATCTTGTTGATCTGGTTGTGGTCCATGTTTATGGTCTGAAAGGGGAGAAGTCAAGAGCAGTCATGATGATCGTATGACATGTAAACTGGGTACAGCAGTAACACAAACTTATTGATGTCATGTGAACAGGTCAACTGCGAATCCACAACTGTACAGCAAGTTAGTATTGATCTGCAGGTGCTCAAAAGTAGTCATATGATCATTAAAGTGATTTGTGTGCATGCTACATAGCTTTAACCGATTGAAGACTAGTCATGAGTATGCTCAGACAGGTGTCTAAGGGAAATGTGTGTTGCAGCAAGTGCCGCTCGTCATCAATGGGTCTAATAAATCTTTATTGATTTTTGGTGCACTGTGTACATTCTGCCTTGGGTGAGTATGTTCCCAAGGAGAGCCTCCTCACTCAACACTTCTACCATTTTATTCTGGGTCTACGTCGAGATGGCTCAAAGTGTAGTGGTCACAACGTCACATGAGTATAGGTACATAGGACCTCTTCAGAAACACACTCATACGACAAAGAATTTACATGGCGCAGCGCAAACAAATTGAGCTTGTTTTTACACCGAGAAAACTGGCACCTTGCACTGTGCATCCTTTGGAGAACACCCAAGCCATACTTAATTAGAAAAGCACTTTGAGAGTGCAGACCTCCACCAAGCAGCTACTTTCCACCGATGATCTTGCTCTTCCATAGAGATCAGTGATTTTTACCCATATGTAAGGATGCTACATAAAAACTGCCCGATTTCCCAATTTAGAAGCCTTTGTTATGTCATAAACTCTCAGCTGAGCAGCGCGCCTCGTCCTAGCAGAAACTAGAGCACGCACTTTAGTGCGCACATGAAAACCTAAAAAATGCGCAGTTTGAACACCCAAGGTCATTGACATTACCTGCAAAAATATCGAAAATCCTTCATAAAATCTATAAAAATGTCCAGATCACTACCGAAATTCAATCATCTGTTCCTTGTGTCATTTTCAGCCTTTCCTGCAAGTTTCATCCAAATGTGTGCCCAACTTTTTGAGTTATTTTGCACACAGGCAAAGAAAGAAAGAAAGAAACAAACCAACGGTAATGAAAACATAACCTCCTCCCTTGGCGGAGGTAACTAAACTGTTGCTATGTAGGCAACTCTTGAGGCCATGGCAAGTGTCATGGTGGCAACAAGAATCCTGCTTCCTGATTCGCTGTTGCCATTCTACTACTAAGAAAGCTTATTTGAAATGAGACCCAGTAGATGCTCTGATAAAACAGAAGCACTCAGAAGACTCGGAAGAAAAAACATTTACTCACATCAATGGTGGCAAACTGCTGTGGTCCTCCGACTGGGTACGCTGTGAAGTTATTTCTCGACAAGCAGATACTTGTCAACTTGTTTAACGAACACAACAGTCCCTCCTGTAAAGTGAGAAACATGCCCATAAATGATAAAATCATAAGCTGCGAGAAGGTGCCACTTCAATATAATCAAGCCTGTCTACAGCGGCCACCCAATGGAAGCGAGAAAGAAGGCTATTATATACAGGTGGCCGCTATCGACAGGATCTTTAACATGCTTTTTCTCTCAGAATTGATTTAGCGGACATACAAGGCAGGTGGCCCCTAAAGACAGGTGGTTGCTCAGACAGGTTTGACTGTACATATATATATATTTTTTTTTTAATGAAATTCTGATGAACATACATGTAGCAAATTAATCAATATTGGGTGTCATTTGGCTAGTCATATTTGGGGGATTCAAGAATTGTATCATTTTCATAAGGATCACACTGATCACTCATTCCACTCATGCAATATTACCCTAGCTAGGGCAACATAATCAACTGTTCCCCCCTTACGACCAGTCAATATTTTATGAATATTATATGAATGCTACATGGAGGCAACCCAAAGCCCACACAACCTTGCAGCAACTTACCGGCAACATGCCAATGTTGTTCCCCTCCACGTTAAACTCCTCCATGTTGGCGCAGTTTCCGAGGCTCTTCGGGATGGCAGAGAGGCGGTTGTAGCGCAGACCAAAGCGGCTCAGACACGTCAGGTTGCCGATGGTCTCCGGTAGGTCCAAGAGCTCATTGTGCTGGAGGTCCAAGGACGATAGCTGGACACAGTTCCCAATTTCTGGTGAAGAAGAGGAAAAGCTTGTTGTAAACTGTACCCTACTGGTTGGTCCCTTTACCCAAATCCAAAACATGTCAAGTTCATTATCTTTGTACTCTTCCAACCCTGGGTAACGGACCAAAATTATAAATGTGGTCTAGGGGAGAACTGGCTCACTCGCTTTGGGCCACATAGGGGCAATTCTGCTTTACCCTGGGCAATCAACAACCGACCCTTTAAAACTTGGACCATAGATGGGCACTTTTTACATTCAGGCAAATGGGCTAACAGTCTTCTCACACAGGCCCATTGGCTGAATATCCTCATGCTGAACATGGAATGGACAACTTCACTTGCCCTGGGTCCACAGTAGGCCACTCTATGCATCCTCCTGGACAAAATGGGGACTCATAATACAGAGTGTCTCCAACTTATTCATCTAAAATAGTACAGGATAAAAATGGAGCCACTCTGTCACCAGTAGCCAAAGAGATCATACTCTGGGCTATAGGAGTACAAGTATTAGTCTATACACTGCTCGACTTGTAAAAGGAGGGGCAGGGCTCTCACAGGCAAAAAAACATCAGAGACTCTACAATAGTACTGCAGGTCAAAACAAGCAGTGCTATAATAGAGTAATACCTATGGGCCAATGGGGGGGGGGGATATTGCACTCAATCTGGACCCCAGAAGGATCACCTTTTTAACCTTAGACTTAAAGGAAGGGGTAAGTGGTACCAAGGACCAAAGAAGGACCAATTGGACTCACCGACTGGCAGGTGCTCCAGGTGATTGTGCGAGACGTCAAACGTTGTTAGTAGCGTGAGCTTGCCGATTCCCCGCGGGAGGGCCCGGATCTTGTTTTCTCGCAGGCTCAGCATGGTAAGTTTCTTTTGACAAAAAGAATTAATAATGATAATGACCATATCAATAACAATGGCTTAAAAGATAAAATTGATGACAATGTTACAAATGTACACACAAGTAGTTATATGTACATGTATCAAGGTTGTATGCATGGTTGTTTTAATGTGCACATTGTATGTACACAGGTAGACCAGATTAATGGAGAACATTCTATATGATATTAGATATAGTACATACAGGCTGACCAGATCAGTGGAGAATTTTCTACATGGTATACAATGTAGCTACAGTACATGTATGCATGAGAAAGGAAATACATTATAGCTCACTCAATCTAGAATGATTTCACCCATTCCAGAAAATTCTAGGAAGTGCTGGCTGAGTAAGGCATTGCCCTTGTAGCCCAATGTGATTGGTAGTTAATTTTGGCAACTGATGTTATGCACATAATAGGCAGTGAGTCATCCAGGATTCCTGGAATTTGGACTTGCTAGTATGTTCAGGTATGTAGCCCCAGGTTGGAGAAAATTACAGAATGTACTAGAAAGGGGTGAATGGATAGTATATAAGCAGGAGAAATTCTGAGGTAGGCAGAGTACCCAACACCTCTGCTCTGAGAGTTACGTCACTTCTGGCTCTGAAGCGACTTGTTATAGTCAGTCCTGTGTTACCTGCTGACCTGCTATACAAACTGTGTTTGTGGAGATAAGGCCTGGGAGACGTTTTGCCTGCAGAGAATTAATTTGCCTACATTGGAGATAGACTCCATATTTTAGTGTCAACGGACATTGTTACAGCAAAGCTGTGACGGGCTGGATTCCTAGCTGGACATTATAAAGGGAATCATCATTCAACGCATCAACTGGACGTGGTCGTCATAACGTCTGGATTCTACACGTTTCGCTGTGAACATTTTAACGTGGACATCTATCGTGGATTTTTACCCCGGATTAATAACGAGGATTATCACAACCTGCGCCTCTGGATTTACGTCTGAGGTATCATTCATCGGTGCATCGCGGATCATTCATCTGTGCATCGAACATCGTATCTGGACACTGTCAAAGGGTTACTTGCTTTCAAATTTTGGACTGTAATGCACGTAAGTGATGCTATTACCGATTTGTAATTGTTTGTATTGATCGTTATTGTACTGATGTGAGAACCGATTACGAGTCTGTACCCACAATATCACTGTTAATAAAACGCCTGAACATTAGTTAATTGTTTCTTTTGTGCGATCATTCTCAGAGTGATTTTGGTCGTAACAAAATTGGGGGCTTGTGTCCGAGAAGTGAATTTAAAGCCAAAACTTAGAATTTGGAACGTTCCGGAACCTAGACTATTGGTACAGACAAAATACCAGTGAGTTGATTGTTCAATTGTACATTGTGTGTAAATACATGTGACAATGTCAATCAGTACAATGGATGTTCAGGCATTTGTTCAGAGGACAGATTTGTCCCTCAAAGATTTGCAAAGGTTACGCAAATGTGATTTGACTGCTATTGCACAGCATTTAAATGTTGATGTTCCACAAGGTGTAAGAAAGGTAGAGATTCTTGACTTGGTAGCTGGTCACATGGAGCTCAAAGAAGAAATTGACACTCCAGATCATGCTCAAATTTCTGATCAAACACGGCTTGAGCTTGCTAAATTGCAAATGAAGGAGAAAGAAATGGAAATGGAGAAAGAGAAGATGAGATTAGAAATAGAAAGAGATCAAAGGGCTAGAGAAATGGAAATGAAGGAAAGGGAAAAAGAAAGAGAAAGGGAAAGAGAGAGGGAAAGAGAACAAAGAGAAATGGAAATGAAGAAATTTGAAATGGAGCAGCAAATGAAGTTGCGTGAGATGGAATTGGCTCATGCACAGACTGTTGGATATCGTGAAAGGGCTCCCTCTGAATTTGATTTGGCTAGGAACATTCGATTGGTGCCAAAGTTTGAAGAAAACAGAGTTGATGCATATTTTGTGTCATTTGAGAAGGTGGCTAACAGTTTGAACTGGCCACAGGAATTTTGGCCCTTGCTCCTTCAAAGTGTGTTTGTCGGCAAAGCAGCTGATGTGTACTCATCTCTCTCTGAAGAGCAATCACGTGACTATGCTACAGTCAAGAAAGCAGTGTTGAATGCATATGAGTTGGTGCCAGAGGCATACAGACATAAGTTCAGAAATTCGTACCGCAAACCAGGCCAGACACATGTTGAGTTTGCTCGTGAAAAAGAAATGATGTTTGATAGGTGGTACAGATCCCTGAAAGTGGATCAGGACTTTGATAACCTACGTGAGGTTGTTCTCTTGGAAGAATTCAAAAAGAGTGTTGCTTTCAGTGTGAGGTCGCATTTGGATGATCACAAAGTGACAAGTTTGCATAAAGCAGCCTTGATGGCTGATGAGTATGAGCTGACCCACAGAAATGACAACAGACCACCTTTCAGGAATTTCTCTGGAAATAAGAGAGACAAAAATCAGTCGAGCAATCCAAAGAATGCTGGTTCTGAAAAAGGCACGAGTTCTGAAACTTCATCGGCACCAAAGCCTCAATCTGACAAAGGGTCCAGTACAAGTGCAAATGTCATCAAATGTTTTCACTGTAACAAGACAGGGCATGTAAAGTCACAGTGTTGGAAGTTGCAAAACAA
This sequence comes from Diadema setosum, assembly GCA_033980235.1. Classification (NCBI taxonomy): domain Eukaryota; kingdom Metazoa; phylum Echinodermata; class Echinoidea; order Diadematoida; family Diadematidae; genus Diadema; species Diadema setosum. The sequence goes on from CM067065.1 coordinate 35,482,490, forward strand.
AACAAAGAAGGACATGGGATTTGTCATGTCAAAAAGTGTCCTACCCGAAAACAGTGTCCCGTTCAGTGAAACACAGGCCATTGAAAGTCGATCTCCCAAATTCAAAGATAGGACTAAGCAGGTGGATGAGAGCTATCGTAGCTTTTTGTTTGATGGTGAGGTGACCCCATGTACTTCTGGTGAGGCAGATAAGCCAGTAGTCATCCTGCGGGATACGGGGGCCTCTCAGTCGTTGATGGTGGATGGTGGTATGACTTTTCCACCAGATAGTGCAGTGAATGCAAAAGTCTTGATTCAAACTGTTGATGGCAGTTATATGTCAGTACCACTGTATAGAGTGGATTTGAAGTGTGACCTAGTTTCTGGTCCTGTCACTGTTGGAGTTGTTCCTGAGTTGCCCATGGTAGGCATTGACTTCCTGTTGGGGAATGACTTGGCTGGGGACAAGGTGGTTGCGTCTCCAGTTGTTTCGGATAAACCAGTGGTGGTTGCTGAAACTGAGCAGTTGCAGGAGGAGTTTCCTGGGATTTTTCCAGATTGTGTTGTGACTAGGTCTCAGGCTCGTAGAGCTGTTCAAGATGATGCGGATTCTGTTGATGTGGAGGAGAATTCCGGTGTTTGGTTGGCAGAAACCTTTTTCAAGGATTTGAATGATGGGGTTGCTGTATTAGGCTCCGAGGCTAACAGTGATGGGCTGTTTAGCAAGTCTTCCTTGGTTGAAGCACAGCAGGCAGACTCTGAGTTGAAAGGCTTGTCTCAGACGGCGTGTTCTGAGGCTGAGGCTGAAAAGGTCCCTGAGTGCTATTATGTCAAAGATGGCATTTTGATGAGGAAGTGGAGACCTCCCCATAGGCCAGCTGATGAGGATTGGACGGTGGTCCGTCAAGTTGTTGTCCCTCCTAGTTACCGCAGTGAGATCTTGAGGATTGCTCACGAGTTACCTGTTGGCGGCCATTTAGGCGTCAGAAAAACAAAGGATCGGATCATGAGGCATTTTTATTGGCCAGGGTTGAATGTGGATGTGGCTGAGTTTTGCAAGACTTGTCACACATGTCAGGTGGCTGGTAAACCACAGCATTCAGTGAAGCCGGCGCCATTGATTCCGATACCTGCGTTTGAAGAACCGTTCAGTCGGGTTTTAGTCGACTGTGTTGGACCTTTGCCTAGGACTAGGTCGGGTCATAAGTACCTCTTGACAATCATGGATATGTCTACACGGTTTCCAGAGGCTATCCCATTGCGAAATATCACTGCCAAGACTGTGGTAGATGCTCTAGTGCAGTTTTTCACTAGGTATGGGTTGCCCAAGGAAGTGCAGTCTGACCAAGGGTCAAATTTCATGTCAGGCATATTTCAAGAGGTGATGTATCGTTTGGGTGTGAAGCAGCTGAAGTCATCAGCTTATCATCCCCAATCCCAAGGTGCGTTGGAGCGCTACCACCAGACCCTAAAGACAATGATTAGGGCATTTTGTGAGGAGTATCCCGAGGATTGGGATAAGGGCATCCCTTTCCTGCTGTTCGCAACGAGGGACTCCCCAAATGAGTCGACGGGTTTCAGCCCATTTGAGTTGGTGTACGGTCATGAAGTTAGGGGTCCACTGAAGCTCATCAAAGAGAAATTCATGACTGAGGATGATGAGGTCCACCTACTTGACTATGTGTCAAAGTTTCGTGAAAGGCTTTCAAAGGCTTGTGAGGTAGCTAGGGAACACTTGAAAGTGTCACAAGATTCAATGAAGAGAAAGGCAGACAAAAATGCCAAAGCCCGAACCTTCAATCCAGGTGACAAAGTTATTGTACTGCTGCCCATACAAGGTGAACCACTGAAAGCCAAGTTCAGTGGCCCATACTGTGTCAAAAAGAAACTCAATTATGTGAACTATGTGATCAGTACACCAGACAGGAGCACAGATCAGAGAATGTGTCATGTCAACATGTTGAAAGAGTGCTATGACAGAAAGTCAGTTGGTGTGACATAGGTAGTGGATAGCACAGTAGAGAATTCAAGGGTGAAAAGTTTTCACCGGCATATCATTTACAGTGTATGTGTTCAGCATATTCATTAATGAATGCAAAACAGTTTGACATGATTGTATAAGTTTCAAGAATTCAAGCAATATCAATGTAAATGGTATCCATGAAAAGAGAACATGGAATTAATGCAGCTACTCAAAAGGCATGTGATAGTATGTGATTATGGTTGTTTGATTTGGATTTTACTTCACATTCATTGTAATAACAATGAGAAAGTGTGAAGGTAAAAGAAACCCTTGCTACGGCAAGGCTTTCTTTTTCCCATGGGGGATGGTGTTACAAATGTACACACAAGTAGTTATATGTACATGTATCAAGGTTGTATGCATGGTTGTTTTAATGTGCACATTGTATGTACACAGGTAGACCAGATTAATGGAGAACATTCTATATGATATTAGATATAGTACATACAGGCTGACCAGATCAGTGGAGAATTTTCTACATGGTATACAATGTAGCTACAGTACATGTATGCATGAGAAAGGAAATACATTATAGCTCACTCAATCTAGAATGATTTCACCCATTCCAGAAAATTCTAGGAAGTGCTGGCTGAGTAAGGCATTGCCCTTGTAGCCCAATGTGATTGGTAGTTAATTTTGGCAACTGATGTTATGCACATAATAGGCAGTGAGTCATCCAGGATTCCTGGAATTTGGACTTGCTAGTATGTTCAGGTATGTAGCCCCAGGTTGGAGAAAATTACAGAATGTACTAGAAAGGGGTGAATGGATAGTATATAAGCAGGAGAAATTCTGAGGTAGGCAGAGTACCCAACACCTCTGCTCTGAGAGTTACGTCACTTCTGGCTCTGAAGCGACTTGTTATAGTCAGTCCTGTGTTACCTGCTGACCTGCTATACAAACTGTGTTTGTGGAGATAAGGCCTGGGAGACGTTTTGCCTGCAGAGAATTAATTTGCCTACATTGGAGATAGACTCCATATTTTAGTGTCAACGGACATTGTTACAGCAAAGCTGTGACGGGCTGGATTCCTAGCTGGACATTATAAAGGGAATCATCATTCAACGCATCAACTGGACGTGGTCGTCATAACGTCTGGATTCTACACGTTTCGCTGTGAACATTTTAACGTGGACATCTATCGTGGATTTTTACCCCGGATTAATAACGAGGATTATCACAACCTGCGCCTCTGGATTTACGTCTGAGGTATCATTCATCGGTGCATCGCGGATCATTCATCTGTGCATCGAACATCGTATCTGGACACTGTCAAAGGGTTACTTGCTTTCAAATTTTGGACTGTAATGCACGTAAGTGATGCTATTACCGATTTGTAATTGTTTGTATTGATCGTTATTGTACTGATGTGAGAACCGATTACGAGTCTGTACCCACAATATCACTGTTAATAAAACGCCTGAACATTAGTTAATTGTTTCTTTTGTGCGATCATTCTCAGAGTGATTTTGGTCGTAACAACAATCATAAAAGATCAAGAAGTAGGAAAGTTGAAAAGAGTTTCCATGATATCCCAGGAAAGCAACCATCTCTAATCTTACAATTTTTTTCTCATTCTCCATCACTTCCTCCTACCCTTATCTATGTCATTCACTCTTTATCTTTCTTTCTATCTTCCCTCTGAGTCTCTATCTCTTTCTATCAATATCTTCCTCTTATATATATCTCTCCCTATCTATCTCTCTCTCTCCCTCTCTCCTCTACATCTCTATCTATCTCAGTATTTAAAGTTGGAACTGGGTACACACAATAGCAACTGTTTAAGTTCACATATAAAAATGTAGGCGGTGTGAGGTTGTTAAAGAGTCAGTTTTCATGGCAATGAATAGTTATGAGGTCAAATTTTAGCACTCTAGGGACCCTCACCACTTCACTACATGGGTAAACACTGCCCAGCTGTGGTATGACATTGGAACAAGGCCAACATGTAACACGTAATGTCTCCCCTGCATATTGGAATTTGCGAGAAAAGCGCTTTTCATAGAACTTTTGACCTTTGACATTGTCTGACATGAACTACAATGTATATTCAAACTTGACTTTCATCTCCAGGTAATGTATCTATGGTACCTTTTCATGGTTACAGCTTAAAGCTGTGGAAAGAAATTGAGAGTACAAGCCAATATTGTGGGTATACTGTTTTTCAATACAAAGCTCATTGACCTTTGACATTTGACCTTGTCGGACTTCACCAATATTCAACCTTGGGCGGTATTTTCAAGCTTATCATACCTGTGTTGTGAGTTTGGTGGTCACAGCTCAAAGCTGTGGAAGATTGATGAGAGTACGCCAACTTGTTGACGCCACCAACCACCGACAATGATGTCGATGACGGAAAAGTGATGGCTATGCGTCGCTTTGCAGGCAAGACAATAATTATATCAAAAGAAAAGTGAATATGAAACTCGAGGAGAACACTTACGGTAAGATTGTGAATCTCCTCATCTACTTGCGTGATACGGTTGAACCTCAGAAAGAGAGTTGTGAGAGATGTCAGCTTGTATACCACTTCCGGAATCTAGATCACAAAGGAAGGGAAGCAAAGATGGTAAGTTCAAACTGTACGCATCCAACTGAACAGAGTAGTCTTGGTTCAGAGGCCCTCATGCTATTTCGTAGCACCGACAGTTGTGAAAGAAGTCAGTCAAGACTGTGTTTGTGTGTTCATGTGTGGAATTTGAATATGGGTGTGTGCCTGTTTTTGTGTCCATGAGTGGGGTATGTCTATGTGTGTGTGTGTGTGTGTGTGTGTGTATGTGCGTGTTTTCAAGAAGATAAAAATGTGACACTTGGTCCTCAAAGAGACACTCAGGGGGGGGGGGGGGGGGGTATCCCTGGAACTGCAACGATTAAAATTCACACTACATTAGCTTATGGACTTCTTAATTTTACTCCATACCTTCTGGCTCTAGAAAAGAAGATCTTGAAAGAATCTGTGATTGGAGTTCTGTCTTGGAATATCTCCCTAAGTTTGTGGTGCATCAGGTCCTAAGTCTTAGAGTTTTAAAGTTTAAGTTTTCAAAATTTTTGGAGTAAAATTGGGGGGGGGGCAGAAATTGCTTAGAATTGGAGAGTGAGATTCGTCTTGGGTTAATACACCTACTTGAGTTTGTGGTGCTCCAAGTGCAAAGTATGTCAAAACCTTAAAGCTAAAATAAGATCTACTGGCCAGATGAGAAATTCCCCCCCCCCCCCCCCACCTTGTCAAAACGGGAAGGGGGGGGGGGAATTTCCTGGAATTTGAGGGTAGGGGGCCTCCGTCTTGTAGTACTGCTTTGAGTTTGTGGTGCCCCAAGGTGTTTATTCTTTTTTTTAAGCTTTCAATTTCAACTGGCCATGGGGGGATGAGAAATCCCTCCTCCCTCACAAAAGGGGGGAGGGGGATGAGAGAATTGTCAAGATTTAACTCTTAATGTGACATGGTGTAAACTCCCTGTGTGCCACATTATTTTAAGACTCCAACATAACCATGGCACGTAAAGAGTTAAGGGCAGTGGGGGAGCTGGGGCAGCTGGGGATCTGTGTTGGGTTACCTCCTTGAGTTTGTTGTGCCTCAGGTCCAGCACCTTGAGTAACTCCAGTTTCTCCAGCTCCTCTGGTAGCGTCGTCAAGGAGTTCTCGCTGAGAGCCAGACACTCCAGGTTGCTGAGACAGCCGATCTCGGGCGGGAGGGAGACCAAGCGGTTGCCATAAAGATAGACCTCTACCAACTGGGTGAGCTGCGATTGGAATGGTATGCAGTGGGGTAAAAGGAGGGAGGGGGAAAGCAAAGATATGAAGAGTGGGTGGGATATTTAATAGAAAGAAACTCATCATATGAGATCTAAGGGCTACACATGTTGTACCAACATTCACACTACAAAACCAGGGTGACTCCGAAGAGTAATCAAGAGGAATCGCTTATAAAATGTGTGATGTTCACCTTCATGGGTACAAAATTATTTATAAGTCAGCGAAAATTTTGTATTCATTTACTAGTACATGAAGTACTTTTAGTTTTCAGAAAGATTTGGCAGTTAGTTGATCTCGCAAGAGTGGCTTACAGTATATGAGAGGGCTACATTGTATTCAGTGCCAATGCAAAAACTTAACCCTGAAAGTGACCAGGCTCTTGAACTTAGCTTGCTCAGCTTTGTTTTCTTTTGTTGTTGTTGTTTTTTCCATCAGCATGCACCAGTCCACCCAATTATCTGTAAAGTTAGCAAGCCCACTCACAGTGTACAGTACTTGTGTACCTAAGTCCGACAGGAAGGCCATACAAGTGTATGAGGACACACTAAAAATTACAATGTAGGTAATCCCTATTCACTGACAATCATAGTTTCCAGACATCAGTGCCATACACGCCAATCACTGAAGAAAGTACAATAAGGGTTATTAATGTCATTCTGCAATGAAAGAGGAAGTTTTGTATACTCACATCTTTGAGAGAACTTGGTAGAGTTGTGATCTGGAAATATTCAGAGAAAAGAAAAGGAGTAGATACATGTACCATTGCTACGCTGTATTAAGTTCTGAGAATAAGGATTGACAATATTTAGCAAAAAGAGAAATGATTTAGAGAAAAAGAGAAAAAAAAAGTAAAAAAAGATACTTGGTACAAATTCCATATATGACCCTTCAACATGTTACCATGAAAATAATAGTTACTCCAGCTTATTCACATAATATGGGACATGTACACTCATATAGCTACAGTCTGTTGCCATAATCCAAGAGGCCAATGGCTGAATGGAATATGGCACCAGATTGTGTCGTATTTCTTGTCTTACATGAGAATACTGTAAGTAGGGTGCAACAGCTTTATCTTTCAGTGTAATCTCATAGTTCCTCTTTCAAATGAAATCATGGACTCATGATTCATTTTTCAGAAACCTAGGTCTACCCACCACTTGTGCTTTCTTGTCTCTCTCTTATATAAACTAACTGCTGCAGTACGGTCCTGCTAGCTATTAGTAAATTCTAACTGTTCAAGTGCGTATACATGTAGATGTGATGCACGCAAATGAACAGCATGAACAATGCAAAACATGAAATACACAAAGCAATGACCTCATCCACATGATATGGGATATACCAGTATTGCATGGTTGATTGATCAATCAGATTTGATACAAAATTCACCATCACTAAAAGATAATATGCGCAGTAATGACCTCAGGACTGAAATTGAAAGTCTAAGAACATTTTGAAATTGAAATACAAGGAAGGGGTGGGGGGGGGGCAAGAAGCTTGAAACATGTTGTTCATGCTGTTTGTAGTTGACTTACTTTGTATTACGTATGTGAAAATGTACAACTTTCACACATTGCTGCAACACTACTGACAGTCTTCTACCATACCATTCACTTGGCAGGTTTTATCAACTTTAACCCTGGATATTTCTTGCTAATTATACAGCCACTGGAGATTATACAAAGGACACATGAGATACGTAGTAGTATCGAGATGACCAAATATGAGCCTGCAACTTGTATCATTCATTTGATAAACATGTGCTACTATCGTGTGTACATGAAGCACAAAGCATCCAAACATGGACAGATACAAGTTCCTCTTTCTACTGAAATAAAAAGATATCATATTTAGTCTCTCTAAACTCACTGAGTGTTTGCTGAGGTCCAGCCGCTTATTTCCTTGATCCTTACACTTGGAAAACTCTTTGCTCACATCCTAAAAGATTGATAATAATAGAGAGATAAAGAGAGATAGATAAAAAATAAAGATAGAGATAAGATAAAGATAGAGAAATATAAAGAGTGGGAGAAACATTATACACAAGAGAGTGATCGAGGTGGATAGATAGAGAATGAGGAAAACAGAAAGATAATGGGGGAAACAGAAAGATAAAGAGAGGAATATATAGAGAGAGATGGTGACACAGAAAGATATAACAGGGAGATACTGTATACTGTAGATAAATAAAGAGATTGAAAAAGAAATGGTAGACAGATCCAAAAAGACAAGAGGTAGAACAATAGAAAAAAAATAGAGAGAAATCGAGAACATGAAAGAGGGAGGAAGTGGGAATAGGAACAGGGACAGAAGCAAGTGTGCATACATGTACAATCATATCATATCAAACAAGAAATAAAAATCATGAAAGCTCTGCACAACAATATGACTTGGCTGATGCTGTACTAGCCTTCTTTCAAAAGAACATCATGACAGATAATAAGTTTAATCAAAGTGTATGATGACTTGTTCTAATCACAATGCAAACATCTACAAAAATCTCACTGAGTTTTATCATGAGGAAGTACTGGCAACTAAATTCAATTTTGCAATGGGGATTTGCAGCCTGGGGTATTCTTGTGAAAGACATCCACAAGGAAACTTAACATGATTCTTAAAAATGTTTTTCTTCCCTTTTAGATATATATTCAATGTAAATTCATTGATTCCTGTCTTCTGCAAACACTGCACACAGTGCCTACGTCATTCAAGCAAAATCTCCAAGGGACAATATTTTTGCCAAAATGGGACTGAAAATAAACTTTATGCTAAAAGCATACGTACAAGTTTGTACATTGTACTCTTTCTTGAAAACATTGAATTCTTTCAAAGCTATCTAAGGTACATGTATACAAGTATACAAAAAGTGTAGCTCAGTGACACAAGATTTTAATCATCTGTCAGAGTACATTGCATTTCTTCTTCAGCTCCTCCTTCACACTGAGCCTCATAAAGTTAACAAAATACTAGATAGATGGTGCAATATACAGTAGATATACAATTGTATATGTTGCATATATTATCACCACACTATCAATAACAATGATAAGGGCTGCAATTTACAATGTACAACATGTACAATCCACTACATGAAGTCCTCAAGACACACTCGAAGATGAAAATATAAATTTAGGTAGTAAGATATTTTTATCATTATTATCATCATCATTATCATCATCACCATCATCATCATCATCACTCACCACTTCATTGTGTGGCGTTCTTGACTTCTTCTTTCCTGGCCGCTTCACTTGGTCTCCGTCCACCCTCACCATGACCTGTTTCTTCACATTCTCGGGCGTGGCTGCCGGCTTGTCCACGCCTTTTCCCTTGCCCTTCGGGTCCATTTTAGTTTGCACAGTTGCTTTCAACAATCCTTCACGTTAGCCAAAGTTCCCACAATTTCCTGAGGGGCCTCCCCGCCTCACAAGACTCTTCACAGGGCACGACGGAAATCCAAACCAGCCCGCTGGACTCGAGATCTCTCTTCCAAACCCCCCGCCAAGAATATGCAGGTGTCAATCTGGATTATTTTTGGTCTTGCTAACTGTAATTTTGGTAAATTGGGGATTCTAAGACAAGTACTATTGCAAACCAATCTGCCACTTGCTACAGGTTTCCTGTTATCCTCCTGTACCAGATGTGGAATGGTTCCCAAATTCCATCATTGCTGCTTGTGTTGGTACAATCACAAATTAACCAAAACAAAATTCTCCAGTCTCAGTTTAGAAACTGAAGGGGTATTCGTCTTGATCACTTTACACCATTATCAAGCTATGAGGTGTACATCGACACTGTCAATTTACACTCAATGATGAAAGTGTGCACCATATACCCCTGAAAGGCTGCTTAGTGTACATTCGAATAGCGTAATGCTTGGCTGTTTACACAGTGTGACTCTTCACTGAAACGTGGTGTTATCAATGCATGTGGCCAATGAGAACACTGAATGTGTATGTCATTGGGCTGGTTACATAAGGGCAAGGTTATTTTGCCAGAGTGTTAGCACCGAGTCCAGAAATTCTTCCTGTGTAATGCTGTGAGTTGTTGCTTCAACTGCAATGACTTTGCACCAGGTCTTGGTGCTGGACACTTGGTGTTTAGTGTTGATCATCAGATACACCGCTGCATCAGTGTTCCTTTCTGGATATAAAAGAGAGATAAAGCACATCATCAGATTTTTTGCTTTTCTAACAATCACATGAACAGCTCTCTGTCAAATTTCTGTACCGTCTGCATACTAGCTAGTTATAGCAAATAAATTGAATTCATGCCTTCTTGTGTAAGAAGCACAGCAGCCACAGAAAGTTTTTTTGTTTTTTGTTTTAGAAATTGTCTTCTCCCTACACTAATGAGCCTCATCACACAATGCAAAAAGTGTCAAACAAATAACTTTTTCAGGCACATGTTACATTCTAGATACAAACTTGTACGGCATTATATCTTCAAATGAGTTTGCTTTTTTTTATCAATGCAATGCCCCCCCCCCCCCCCCATATAATCAGAACTGTTTCTTTTCATTCTAGTAATCAGTACAAATATACATGTACTGTGTACAAGGCAAAAAATTTCACATCATATATCTTTTTACTGCAGTTCTTATCGATTTAGTAAAGTGAAACAACTGCTTTCCCCAAACAGTTCTCGTCTCTGTGGGTAACACTAAACATCAGTAGTAAACATCGAACACACTTCACTGGATAGAGGACAGCTTAAGATCTGAGTGTGAAATGGGTACACTACTCAGATGTAACGACTAAACACACATGGGCAAAACATTTGTATGAAAGATGAATATGAATATCACCTCTCAAGTCAAGTCCAATACATGTACAGTACTGTAACTTAAAATCTGGTACTGTATGTACAAGGAAGTTACCATACCCCACCCTTTATTAATCCTATATCTTTAAAGAGAGGGAGAGAGAGAGAGGGAGAGAGAGAGAGAGAGAGAGAGAGAAGGTGAAAAAGCTTCAAGAAAAATGTTTTAGTGACATACACTAGCTTGTATTTCAACCCGATGAAGACAAGTCTTGAGAATATTCACGCAGGTGTCTGTTGGAAATGCATGTTACAGCAAAATCAGTCCGTCCTCAACGGCTTAACACAGAAAGTTGAACTCATGTTTTCTGGATTGCAAGGCATCATACATTTTACAAAATACATTTACATACTGGTACACACACACACACACACACACACACACACACAAAACAAACTTTTCAGTAAAACAGAGTTTCTTTGTGTTCAAATGAAAAGAATTTACTAGTAAGTAACATATTGATAGTTAACACAAGTCACATCACAGTGACTGAGTTTTCTGGCTTTTAGGATACGACACATAAACTTTCACTGCAAATGTTGCAATCTACATATTCTATTTACAAAATTTTCCACTGTCAGCATAAAAGTACTGTATAAGAACCAGAAACATTCATGTCATGAAACTTTCACAAATTGAAGACTGAAATTCAATGCATTGTGTACAGTGTAGACAAAAACTTTTGTATATGTACATGTACATGTACGTACATCTTACCTTCACAATCTTGGCTCCTAACAAAATTCATGCAAGTTTCATGAACACACAAACTTCTGGTTTTAGGATTGACCAGATCGGGATTACGGTTAGGCCCTAGGGTTTGTTGTACAGTATGCAGTACAATGTACAAATTGTATACCATTTTACATTCCTCCTCCCAGGGAACGTCCTCACAGCAAAGAACATACCCCCAATGATAAAATACAGACTGATCCGTCCGTAAAATCATACAGATGTTTTACATCTCACTCACATGCCATGGGAAAACTACTCTGACACGACGTCATACACAGCTCATGAAAGGTGGTAGTGCAAACCAAGGTACAGTAGTGCTACAGCTGTACTGTATACTGCATACTGCTGGGTTCATTTTTATCACATTTTTAGAACAAGAATCATCAATGTGAACAAGCTCAGGCTCAGCAGCAGGATGTTTAGGAACTAAATTACTCTGAAATTGACATAGATCTAGTCTAGAGCTAAATTGATCTCGCAAGTTAGAACTACACTGTACATGTACATTGTATCTAGAGTCTAGACAAGAGATCTACATGGACTCGTATCTATAAATACGAAAATGGGGAAATCAACGGCATAGAACAGAAGTAAGAACATGAAGAACATAGACGTTAGACGTCTGGAAAGAGTTCCTTACGTCCCCCCCCCCCCCCCTCCCCACTAGATTGCTATTTTTTTATGTTAATTTTTTTTTTACTAATATTAAATGGACTAAATAAAGGTTAGTTGTTATGCCATTTATGGGAAGACTTCCCATAGGCCTAACCTTTTATTTAGTTTATTATTAGTAAGGGGGAATAGTGGTTTGTTTATTTTGTGCAAGTTGGTGGGGGGGGGGGGGACATAAGGATTAACTCTTTCCAGACGTCTTTACTCGGAATTAGTCGGATAGTCAGAATGTCATCGGACACTCCGAGTCTGAGCTCAGCTTGTGCTTGCTTGGCTTTGCGCCTTTGTTAATTCCCTTTCTAGTAAATTTACCGACTAGGCCTACTGGTGTAGAATCTAGTAGTGACAGAAAAATGTACGATTTATTCATTGTTAGTCACCGTGTGAAGTACCAGTACTATTTCTATAGGGCAGCGGTTATTTACAGCACGGTTGAAATGACCGAGTAAATTAATCGCACTTCACAATGCACCAACACTCCGTATGCTTTGCCCGTGGCCGTACACCTCTCTGGCACTGCGTGTAGTGTATAAAGCCATAACAATACAACATCACACAGGATACTACCGACTCCGCTATCTCGCTCAATTAGTCCAGCATTGGGGCTTCGTAACGACACAGAAATCTACCAATTCTGAGATGTTTTCTGCCATTTTAGCACCTCCTAACCGTGCACTATAATATAGAGATCACAATTCTACAATCGAGGTCAATGCAAACAGCAATCATTCTGCAAATTTTGCATTTTAATCAAAAATTACTTACCCGATTCCTCTTTACTACACAGTTTCAATGAGCATTGCCGAATGAAGTGCACAATTTGTAAGAAATAAGGTTAAATCCAATAGAAAATAAAATTTCTAGCTAGATGTCTAGTAATTCCTTTTTCATATATATTCTGGCAAAAATAATATTTATTTCATAAAAATAATATACAAAACATTAAAAATTTGTACGTAATTTTTTTGGTTGAAAAATGTATATAAATAATGAACACTCTTTGACAAGTTATACTGCATACGTAAATTAGCCACCTGGACCTCAAGCTGCCCTTGAAATGACGTCAAAGAGATAAATAAAGGGCGTATAATGTTCTATTCTAACGCCCAGTCCTTTCTCTTATTCTAATAACTCGAAGTGTTTTCTCAAGAGCCGAAAACATCATGAAATGTTGATCCTGGCTTTTATAAGCATTGATCAAAAAGGAACAAGGGCAAGATAGAGAGTCAGGTCAATTTAGCTATGCGTAGGTGATTTGGTTGGTGATAAAACACACACACACATTATATACAATGTAACATACACGGTACGGGTTCTATTTGGTCGCTGACTGAAATGAGTGTGACATACAGACTAGCTTAAAGAAAACTCACAGTACTGTACAGGTATGGCGCATTGCACGATAGGCGAGAGTACTGTACTTGGTATACATGTATGAATGTGTAAAGGCGGATAGCCTGCCAGGGTTGTCGACAATAAAATCTACAGATCATTACTACCGATGCAACAATCCAGAGTGCACTGTCATGGTATACACAGCAAGAAAGAAAGAAAACAACAACAACAACAACAACAACAAAGAGGAGGTATGTATGAAAAAAACAAGATACGCATTCAACCTCTTCAAAAATTAGTTAATAAAATGCACAACCAAAATTAATGAAGTATTGTTTCCTATAAGAGTGTTATCGTACTTGCTTCGTTAGCGACAACGTAAAAAAAAATAATAAAAAGAATAATTTATCATAAGCATATTTCACTTCAATCTATTAAAAAAAAAGATATATATATATATATATATATATATATATATATATATATATATATATATATATAAAGCTCCACCGACTCTAAGGGATACCCAGGGCAGGGACAAACATGAAATCAATTCAGTTCAATTCCATTCAATCCAATTCAACTTGATCAAATCCAATAATATTCATTGAATGAAGACTATTTGCGTGTCCGTCTTAGGACGTCACACTTTCACGTTGCCATATATATCCTTTCCGTTGTTGTTTGTTGTTGTTGTTTATAATGTCACATTACAGGAGGACTAATATTATTGTGATGACACACAACACACGCCTGCAGGTATCCATAAGCCTACTTATGATGTTACTGTTGTGGAAATAAAGGGGAAAAAAAAAGATTTCAGACTCTGGTGTGGATATCCATAGATTGTTCTATAGTGGCTGATAGGGAAGGGGCGGGCTAATAAAAAAAAAAATAATCAAAAGAAACAAAGGGGGCGCACTGTTCCATGCGCCACCTAATCCTTTTTTTTTTTTTTTTGTCCTTTTTGAAAGAAAAAAAAAAAAGGATGCATGAAAGCTCACGATTTAAGCTTTTTTCCCCCTTGTCAGCTGATGAAACCCGGAAGTGGCACCCAAATGATTTGTATCCTTTTCTTTTTTTTTTTTTTTTTTTTTTATATAACGGAGTTCCTGGATCCGCCCCTGTGTTGTGTGCGTTTGTTTGTTTTTTCTCCAACTCCGTGTTTTCCTGGGCCACGGCATATAATTTATTCTATTTTTCTCAAGGTCATTACTAATTTATGATAAGAGAGAGGATACACTCGGGATTCAAGAAGACGAAAAGAATGGGGTACACATGATTTGATTTGACTTGATTTGATTTGACTTGATTTTATTTGACTTGATTTGATTTGATTTGATTTGATTTGATTTGATTTATTCCCGCATAGCAATCAAATATAGATTCATTGAATACAATTCAAAAGCACAAAGACAAAGAATAACAATTGCAGTGATTTAAAACTATAATATAACACTGTTACACAAATAGATACACATTATGATTCTGTTCTCTGTGGCTATAAAGAAAATTTCCTGTATAACTGTGGCAGCTATATAAAGGTAGGAGACAAGACTATTGAACCGGGGTACAATTAAATCTTTAGATCAGGGCTCCATTTCATAAAAGTTGATAATTATGATAGCAACTCTTGCTAGAATGGCAACTTCCCATAGCAACAGCCAATCAGGGGCACGTGGCACGTGCCCCGGGAGCCACTCCTATGGATAGTGGGGGCGCAAAAAAAAAACGAAAAAAAAAACGAAGAAGAAGAAGAAAAAAAAAGGAAAAAAAAACGAAGAAGAAGAAGAAGAAAAAAAGAAAAGGAGAAGAAGAAGGAAAAAAAAAAAAAAAAAAAACTCGCCCGGAAGGGGGGAGGGAGAATGGTGGGGGGGGGGGGGGGGGTAGAAAACCAAATCAAACAAGATAAAAACAAAACATGATGATGACGCGGACAAAATGACAATGTTTATTGTGTTCACACAAAAATTCCATGTTCTGTGAGCTGAAATACAAAAATTTTCGGCTCGCTCGCTGCGCTCGCTCGCCAAAATTTATATAAAAAAGAAGGTAAGAACAAAACGTGATGATGACAAAAAGACAGTGTCTATTGTGTTCACACGTCATTTTATATTTATATTTATATGCAGGTAAAATGTTTCACGGAGCAGCAGCTGCAATTTCTTTCGTTCTGAAGCGATCGCCATTTGGATCAAAAGAAGGCGCCAACGGTTTCGAACATACGGGGCGGGGGGGGGGGGGCGCAAAAAAAAAAACCGAATCAAACAAGATAACAACAAAACGTAATGATGACGCGGAGATATACAAATATCGGCTCACTCGCTCGTACTAATTTAGAGTATTTTTTCAAGTCCTCAGTTTGTTGGTATAAATCGTTATCTATAAGGTCGTCACTATAATTGTGAGATTTAATAAGCAAAAAATGACAAGAATTCCATGTTTTGTAAGCTGAAATACAAAAATTTTCTGCTCGCTCCCTGCGCTCGCTCACCAAAATTTATATAAAAAAGATAAGAACAATACGTGATGATGACGAGGACATATACAAATTTCAGCTCACTAATTTAGAGTACTTTTTAAAGTCCTCAGTTTTGTTTTGTTTTGTTTTGTTTTTTGTATAAATTGTTATCTATAAGGCCGTCACGTATCTTGATTAGAATAATTGTATTGTAAGATTTGGTAAGCAAAAAATGACAAGAATTCCATGTTTTGTAAGCTTAAATACCAAAATTTTCGGCTCGCTCGCTGCGCTCGCTCGCCAAAATCTATCAAAGTTCATTACATTTAAATCACCCTCAAAAGATCCCTTTTTAGTGCTTGAAAAAGCATCATGTGGACTTTGTTTAAAGTCCCTACCGGGATGGTGTTGGGGTTGAATACTTTTTCAGAAATTAGGGGCGCAATTTTCGTGCTTGCCCCGGGCGCCGTTTTCCCTATACGCCACTGGATGGATAATAAAGAAAGACAGATAGACAAACAAAAGATTTCTAGATGAATGTAGGCAGACAGAGATAGATAGATAACCAAGATAGATAGATAGCTATATAGATAGATAGATAGATACATACATACATACATACACATACATACATAGGGAGGGATATATAGATAGATAGATATAGATAGATAGATGAATAGATATATAGATAATTAGATAGATAGCCAAGATAGATAGATAGATACGTACATACATACATACATACATACATACATACATACAGATACATACATAGGGAGGGATATATAGATAGATAGATAGATAGGCAGATAGATAAATATATAGATAGATATATAGATAGATAGATAGATATAGATAGATAGACAGATTGATAGATAGATAGATAGATAGATAGATAGATAGATAGATAGAGATACTGTAGATAGATAGATAGATAGATAGATAGATACATACATACATTCATACATACATACATACATACATACATACATACATACATACAAACATACATACATACATACATAGGGAGGGATATATAGATAGATAGATATAGATAGATAGATAGATTGATTGATAGATAGATTGAAGACAATGATAGACGGAAAGATGCATAGACATACTACAGGCATGCATACAATATAGAGATTGTGGATTGGTGGATATCAGTTATGTAGGTACATATTAGAATTTTCATTATCGCTTCACTTCATTTCATTTTATTTATTTCATTTCCAACAAGGCAAAACATTTTCATACACAAAATAACACAACATCAATACAACGCGGTAACAAAAAAAAATAACGAAATAACATCAAGTAAGCAAGTTGCTATGTATAATTGTAAAGTGCACAACACATACAGACCTCTACAAACAAACAAAGAATTAACAGACTGACAAACAAACAAATGAAGTAAGCTCTCTTGTTAAAGAGAAAGAGAGGGAGAAAAAAACGCAGTGAAGAAAAAAGAGGAGAATCTATAGATGGATGAAAAGATTGTGTAGACAAAAGACATGCAGATATTATTAATAAGCATATTATATATATATTGGGCCGTGACGCGAGAAAAGGGCCCTTAGGGCGTTAAATATTGAAAATGAGTTGTCACCTCCATATTGTAGAAGGTACTCTGACGTATTTAGATATGCAAACCTTTTTCTGAATTTCCACTCCTAAATGACCCCATTATGACATTCAAAAAAGCATGTTTTGTCCAAATCCTGTCATTTTTCGATGCGTCAATGCATGTTCGGGCAGTAAGCAAGTTGATCTTTTTTGCGCGTATTGCTTTGTCAAACTTCCGCGCCACGTTCTGGTGTTTGCGCGCAGCGGTGCTAAGGGCCCTTTTCTCGCGTCACGGCCCATATATATATATATATATATATAAATGTCTAAAGGCGCGGGGTTCGACATTTAGAGTTTTTTTTTTTCCCCATAGGCACACTCAGGCCATTATCATCTTTACATGTGAAATATATTCTTTATGTAATATAGGGGCCTATACTTTTTATTTTCATTTATTATTTATTAATTTATACATTCATTCATCCATTTATCTATTCATTCATTTATTTACTTATTTATCTATTTTTTTTTAAATTCATTTATTTGTTCATTTATTTATTTATTTATTCATTCATTTTTTGTGGCCCCGAAAAAGGAATGTGAGCGGGCCGGACATAAATGGAAACATTAATATTCATTATTTGAATCTAAGCTGCCCGATCGGACCACCAAAAGATAACTTTGGTGGCCATTGGCCACGCCCCGGCCACCACTAATGTCAATCTCTGTCTAAAGGTTAATTTTTTTCCTCCTATTCATTCTAACGGACAAGCTTATTTTATTATGAATGTAAACGTCTGTGGTAAATCGAATCTATATGTAACCATTAATTATTCCTTAATTAAGCTGTGCACGGACTATTGTAGGCCTACAGTTCTGGTTTGCCCAATTTCTCGCACT
Organism: Diadema setosum; assembly: GCA_033980235.1. Classification (NCBI taxonomy): domain Eukaryota; kingdom Metazoa; phylum Echinodermata; class Echinoidea; order Diadematoida; family Diadematidae; genus Diadema; species Diadema setosum. The sequence continues at coordinate 35,500,739 of CM067065.1, forward strand.
CTCTCTTTTGTTTGTTGTTGTTGTTGTTTTTCTTCTTTTCTTTTTTCTTTTCTTTTATTGCAAACTCTACCAATTTTTGCTGGACAGAGGTTGACTGATATCAAAATAGGCAATAGAAATCCCGGACCCCGAACGCCCCCCCCCCCCCAAAAAAAAAAAAATAAAAAAAATAAAAAAAATAAATAGATTAAAAAAAATAAATAAGTAAAAATAAAAAACAAAAAAATAAAAATAAAATAATAGTTCAAAGAAACAAACGCATGAATGTAAGACTTTGAGACCTAGAGACGAGTGTAGCTCCATCAGAAAACATGGATAATTTCTCTTTTCAATACATCTTTGTAACAGAGAATGTGTGCTTTCCTTGACAAGAAAAAAGTAATGCATGGCATTTTTTGTTTTGTTTTGTTTTGTTTTTTTTTTTTTAATCCAAAATTTTCCGCGGGTAACCTTGACAAAATTGTGATTTTGTGGTACGCGTTAGGACGCCATCCACGTTTTCTGCTGAAATCAGCATCCAGTACAGTACCTTTACATACTGTATGTACTGTGTGTGTGATGCTGTGAATAATGAATGAAATCGAAATTATTGTGTACGTGGATCTTGTGGAAAGGGAGAGGTCTGTCTGTCAGGTGGGCAAGTGCTGGGATGTCGCCGGAGACAACTTTCCCCTACATGGTAAACATTTTCACTCCTTCTACTGTGTCCTAGTATTGTGAACAAGGTACCAAAATTGAATTGGTGAGCTTTACATTAAATGATTCTCGGTACACGATGTAAATCTTAAATGCGCAACCGCTACCCAGTTATTCCAGTCAAGAAAAAATGTGCAGTCCCACATGTGTATTTTTCTGTAAGGTGGAAACCATTAAGAAGTAGAACCTAAATCGGCTCGTTTAAATCCAGAAAAAACCCCAAAATTTGTGTAATTTTGACAAAGCAAATTTGTGTTGTTGAACCAACACAAATTTGCTGAAACCTTATCTGAAACCTAATTTGATGTCACGTTGGATACTTGCAATTTAATAATGCAAGTTGCATGCATTCATCAGTATTCATGTCCATCATGGCATGACGGAATGTTCATGTACGTAGGCCTACTAATTTTACTCTAGATCTAACTACACGCAGCTGCAGCCGCTGAGTGACAGCGGCTGCACCTCTATTCCTTCGCAGACGTCATTTTTCAGTGTGGTTGTGCGACTCCTTCATGAATGTCTTTAGAAATTGTGGAAAACTAAAATACAAGGAATTATCGTAATCTATAATAATCATTCAATAATCGGTATGCTATTTTTTGTTTAATTACGTCAAAAACTCACCGAAATCTGTGGCTGAAATCAGGTCTGTAAACGTCCTTATTGCTTCACTCCTCATCTGCGTGTTATTTGAATGGCATTCACTCTCGTATACTACAACGTAGGTAGTCGGAGAGGTACTATGTACCTCCGACTACCTACGTTGTAGGGTACGTAGGGTACGTACAACGTAGGGTTTACTTGGGTGCAGGGACGTAAAGCATCTGCTTATAAATGTGCCCCTCGTCACTGTTTGTCTCTGATATGGGTTACTTCAGTGGTCGGCTTTCCCAATGTCTCTCTAGTGCTGACTTGATTTGGGTTACTCTGGTGGCTGAGACTGCTGTTTCTGGTAGAGCATTCCAGTTATTTATGCTTCTTATTGCAAAGGCATTTTGTCTTGGCTGCAGTCTAATTGTTGGTTTCTTCCGTTTCAAGCTGTGGCCTCTGGCGTTGCTGCATTCAACCATGTGACGTAAAAATTGTCAAAGAATTGAGTACTATCAAGATGATCTATTCCCTTTGATCTTGAATATCTGAATGAGCTCGGCTCGTTGCCTTCTGTATGTAATGGTGGGTAGCTTGAGGATTTTCAGATGCTCTGCATATTCCAGATGACGAAGGTAAGGGAGCAGTCTTGTTGCCCTCTGTTGTGCTTTCTCAAGTAAGTCTTCATCCTTTTTGAAAGTAGGAGACCACACCATATTGCAATACTCAAGTGTTGGTCTTACAATTGTAAGTGCTTTGTATAATTTGAGCCATCCCTTCTCATTCGGCGCAGAGAAAGATCTCTTAACGATTCCAAGTTTGGTATTAGCTCTTTCGGCAAGCTCAGCTGTTTGTGCACTGAATGTGAGGAATCTATCACAGATGACTCCAAGATCTTTTGTGGAGATGTCCTCTCCTGACATGGGTTACTTCTACCATAGTGCACACCTTTACATTTGGTCTCGTTGCACTTGAGTTGCTATGTGCTTGCCCACTTTGTTACAGCATTAATATCATCTTGCAGCACATCTGTTTCATTTTGGTTATCGACAATATAATTTGGTGTCGTCAGCGAATAATTTCACTCAAGATTTGACCACCTCTGGTAGATAATTTATGAAACAGATGAAGAGTAATGGACCTAACACGCTTCCTTAGGGGACACCACTTATACAACTGTAAGTGGATGTGACGTACGATGTAGGTAGTTCCCCATTTACTCTAACTCTCTGAGATCTTCCAGTAAGCCGTAGTCCATTTCAGAAGGTAGCCACCTACACCCATGTGGGCAATTCCGCAGTTAGGTGGACATGACATGGATAAAAGAAATGTGCCTCTTTATCTTACCCTTTGATCTAGGTATCAACTAATGCCATGGATGTTCACCAATCATTAGGGTCTTTCAAATTCAGTAGATTTTATTTTTCGTATTTATTGATTTTGCGAGATCTAAAACCATCATTTAAAATGTACATGTGGGACTGGGGACGCTGAAATTCACTTAAATGCAAATTACAGTGGGTTCCTTTGAAATTTTTTCCTCAAAGTTTTGCTAAAGGGTAAAAGATGAATACATTTAAATACTCCAGAAGTCATGTGACATTTTGTCAATTACAAAAGGGTGAAATGACCTGCGGAATTACTCTGGACAAATGTAACGTTACTAACCGTAACGTTACTAACCATGCTTTTGGGGGTCTAGCTAAAAAATTATCGGTCGAACTGCTAAAAAAATTTGCATGAACATTTGTCATGATGCAATAATTGAAATTAATGCAACACTTTGTTTGAAGTAACTTGAATTTTTGCACACTTTTTGTTACAAGACATTGATTTTTTTGTCATGTCCTTTTTTCGTAACGTTACTAACCAGCCCTTTAAATTGCTATAGCAATTCTAATATTTCTTGGATTGTGTTCATTCTTTTCTGTATCATAAACCTGGGAAGGATGAACATGTTTTTGACATAATTTTGACTTGAAATGAATAAATGGTAATTTAGTGGTAAAAACAAATATCTAAATTTGTTCAAATGTAACGTTACTAACCGCGGAATTGCCCGTGTGCTTGTAGTTTGTGGAGGAGTCGCTGGTGTGGAACACTTTTGAAGGCTTTCTGAAAATCCAAGTATAAACAGTCTACGCTGTGGCCATTATCACTTCATCGAGTCCACTCATCTAAAACTTTGAGGAGTTGTGTTGCACGGGATCATCCTCTACAGAAACCATATTGATCATTGGTCAGTAGATTTAATGCTCATCAGCAGATGTTTCTCCGTTTCTTTCCTCACCAATTTTTCCATGATCGTAGATGTTACTGACGTCAAGCTCACAGGCCTATAATTGGCAGGATCGCTTTTCTTCCCCTTTTTGAAGAGTGGTACCAACCATGTAGCTTGCTTCCAAGATTCTGGCACAGTGCCGTCTTTCATCAACTTGGTGAAGATGATTTGAAGTGGTATGCAGACCTCCTAATAGACCTCTCTCAGCACTCTTGAGTGGATTCCATCTGGACCCGGTGACTTGCTGATGTCTACATTGTAGCTTGCAAAGCAATTCATCTATGTCTCTAGCACTGAATTCCATCTCTGTTAGGTCAACATTGGAAATTTTAGTCAAAGTGGCAGTGATGTGAGATCCTCAATTGTGAAAACCTTCCCGAAAAAAGTATTAAGCATAGAGTATCGGCTTTCTCCTGATCTGATTTTACCCATGTGCCATCCTGAGTCATCAGTTTGGGGATATCTGAGTTTGTTTTTGTACTGGGTCAGTTATTATTACAGTAGTTTGTGAATTTCATCATCAAATGATTATCAGTGTTTTGTTATCACTTACATGTAAAGGTCCAGTTTACCTTTGGGAGCAGTGATTTCAAAAATGTTCCAGATATCACATTTGATGCATATGTGTAGGTCTGTTGTATCATAAAACATCCTACCATATGAAATATTTGCAATAAAACCTAAAATAAAAGGAGATATCAGGGTTTTTCTCAATAAACCGTAACTGTATACGGTTTAGTCTGGAAACATTTTTATTATAAAGTGTTCACATTTTGTGTATTTAACAACACTTAACATCGATTATACGGATTCAAATTTCGACACTGGTTGTTTCTATCCCTAACTCACATTTTAGAACTATTTTAAAGCACTAATGCTTTCATCTGCAAATGGTAAATTATGCCTTTAATTATGAATTAAAACACTGGGGATTTGTCAGTGTTATTGTTATCAATGCTGTTGTCAGTATTTTCCTATTGACAAAACAGGGTATCTCAACAAGTTGCATCATACGTCATGTTCTGTGTAACTTCTCGGGACATGCTCTTGGATCACTGTATTTTTTTTTTATCATTTACCATATAAAACAGCTCCTGTATATTGATTGATCTGATTGAAATATAGATCTATGCATCTTGAATTTAAACTGAATTATGAGCGTTATATTTTGTCATGTACATGTAACATGTACTCTGTATTTAATTAAAATGTACTGTCTAGTCATACTTAATAATTTTATCAACTTTTTGTTATTACTGCAGATGATTACATGAATGTACAATGTATGATTATGATTCCCTCTGCAATAAGAAGAAGTGTGTGTGTGCGTACAGGAGATCTGGAATTGACTAAAAAGCAACAGGTAAAATAGCTCTGTCTATGACTGGTTTAAGAAAGTTAATGCATCTCCTCTGAATTATTCTCATTTTGTGTGCAGAATCTTTGATCAGGTTGGAGAGTCAGACTATCATCTGTGCTTGATATTTTATTATCCGGAATATCACTGCATCTTCATTGCTGTCCCACTCACGCTTTTTATATTGCGAGCATGGTGAGTGTCCTTGATATAACATTTCTATGTTTCTTTCCCCACTATGATTTTACTGATTCTTCTTTGAAGATAAACACACACACACACACACACACACACACACACAAACACATACACACATACTTTGTTAACCACTCATTTTTTTTTTTTTCATTTTACAAGGCTTATCTGGTGAGAGAAAATAGTAGAGAGTGCTGAGATGAACATCAGATCACAATGTTCTGTAAGATTAACATTTCATATTTTGTGTATGTTTCTTACTGTTTTATGTAAATGTTTTACTTGTGCACTGATCAATGATAGCTAGGGACACAGATTTGTTATTATATTTTGTAATAATTTGTGAATTCAGTTCAACAAATACCTCATGGTGGTACTACACAAATTAAACCTCGTACAGCTGTTCATATGGACAAGAAAACCCGAAACTGTTTTTTCATTCTTAACTGGAAATATTAGAGTTATTATATCATGTGCACAGCCTGGTTTTGCTGCTGAATATTCATAATTCTCAAGTAATTTCTTGTCAAGTTAAATACATACATGAGCCATCAAACTCCTTCACCTTTTTCATCCCTTTTCATCTCTCTTCATCTCTCTTCCCTGAAGTCTGCACTCTTCAACTTCCAGAGTCTTCTGACGGTCGTCCTGCTTCTGATCTGCACGTGTGCCTACGTTCGGGCGTTGGCTCCTCGCCTCTTGGACAAAAACAAGGAAGGGTGAGGTTTATTGCCGTGCATATTCCACTTGGCTGCAATACTGAGTAGGCCAAACCACCCTGTTACCACTAACTTTAAAGGGAAGGTAAACCCTAAGAGCAATGTGGATTGAGTGTTTATCTTCCCTTTAAAGGTACCTGGACCCAGTACTCAAGAGAGCACTGTATAGATCTTGTGATTTTGTGCCGCCATATTCATTACAAAGATTGGACAATAATGTAAAGCTAGTTAACTGTCAATCAAAGTATTTACAAGCAAGTTTTCATGGCGAGCTAGCATTGATAACTCTGTCTTTGAAGGATATGTACATTGTAATAGGTGCGACCAGCCAGGAACAACTGCCACATCAAGAGGCGAAATGAGATTAACACTATTTCTGACCATTTTTGACATACTCGTGATAAAAATCGGTTTATTTCAAAGAAGTTCCAAACGTGGCAGATTCATGCAAAAGTGTCCTCTTGAATCCTGGGTCAGTTTCCCTCTAACCTCCTCTTCCATGTGGCGAAAAAAGTGAGCCAATTTATTCACAAGGGGTTATTAGAGTGCAGGAGTGTGCAGTGTATACTCAATGCTGCACACATGCACTGGTCCTATGGTCCCGAGAGTAAAAATCACTGTCGGGCAGTAAATTTTTTTTTTACAGAAATAGAGCAGTAAAACATGGAAAATCTGGGTACCTACTGGTTGGGCCTGTCTGTCGGACCAGTAGAAAAAATGGGTTGGTGTGTGCTATGCTATGAAGGTTTGCTGTCTCAGGCCATCAAGGACAAAATGCCTACATCCTTTGGATGTTTTTATTCTAGTTACAGTGCACTCCCGTTATAATGAACACGGTTATAACAAAATTCCGATTACAACGAAGTAAAAATTCAGGCCGCATCATTATCTGTTCTATGTATTTTTATTGTTTATTTGTTCGGATATAACGAAATACGATATAAGGAAAGTAAACTGCCGGTCGCGCGGACTTGGTTGTAACGGGAGTACACTGTACTACTGTAGTAGGTATGATTACAATGATAAAAAAAGACAGAAAATTTTGTGTGATTGATTTCTCTTGATTTGAATGCTTTGTCTTTACTTTAATATCTATATTACATTCTTGCAATTAACTTTTGCTGCAACATACTAAAAAATCAGCAACATTCACAGCGTAAAACTTGCACGAATGCACCCGATAGCCTTTTTTTTTTCAACATGAAACTTTGCAAATTGCCACTGATATCAAGTGCATTGTGTAAACTAGAACTTTTATGTGCATTTTACGGTACTCCCTGAATCTTGGCTCCTTTGCTAAATTCGTGAAAATTTTGTGCAAGTGAAATATTCTGGTTATTTATACCAGTAATACACTGTAACTCATTATATTTACAAGTTCTGAAACTGTTAATTACAACTGTGCAGCAGACTTTTGAGCATTTTCATGTTTTTTTTTTTTTGTCACCCACAATACAGCTTACTCGGAATCTTTTGGAAATGTGCAAGAATTGGCGAGAGGAAGAGTCCCTATGTTGCCGTTTGTTGTGTTGCCATGGCAATCAGCATTCTCTTTTGGACATGACCTGGAGATTCTATACCTGAGATTCCCCATGGAAGCTCCTGATGTTACCTGCAGAAAATGTATAGCATGACTGCAACAATGGATGCAGTCATAAATACAAGCAAGACTTTATGCGAAATCACCTGGTTGGTGACCAATTGAGCAGACTCCGAGTGATAAAGTAATTGTCTGCGTGAACAGCACCCCCTCTGGCATGAGAGTTGTTCAACAGAGCAAGGACCTCGCGCATCGTGTATGATATGAAATCTCCTGTACAGCGTAGCAGTTAAGAAAAAAAGTTTATTTAAGACATAGCATTTTATTTAGTGTTTTTCCCCATTTCCTAGAATTTACCAACATTACATGTACTTTGTATGTCTCTGTACCAAAGGTTGATAGAGGCCTAATAGTCTTCAAATGAGTACATCTCTCTTTAATTGGAGTAAGTGAGAAAAACTTTCACCTGACTTACAAGTACAGCTGTGATTCATAGGTTACAGTACTTTGGAAACACTAGTGGGCTTAATAAGATTGCTATGTGTGTGAATTCCTGATAAAACTATTCCTAAGGTGGGCAGAGTTAAGTATACAATGAATGTATGCCCAAATCCCTATAGCCACACAATTTTTTCCCGAGATACTGTGCATGCTAGATACTTGGCATGTTAGTGTTACTCCCGCAGATTTTATGAGGCAACTGATAATTTGTGAAATTAACAATGAATCAAAGTATTGCCTTCTGTAGCACAAATTAATATTTTTTCTTCAGGGTAGAGCATTGCCCACTGCGCTTCATTGCTCACTGCACTGGGACCACTCAGATTTTCTTGTTAAATTGGGGATCTCACTATTTCGGGGTACAAAAACACAAAAGAAATATAAAGAGTGGGGACCTGAAAAATTACCTCGTGAAAAGAGATTTTTGCTTCAAGTGACCTCTTTGTGATGAGATTACACTGTACTTATTTCTCATTCTGTTGTGTTTCTCAATCATGAATATAATTACTCACCAAGTTATCCTCAGTCCCAATTCATGAATTGACTATGTTCCTGAAATATGGTAAACCAGGGTCCCATTTCATAAAAGATGTTTATAGGATGGCAACTTGTGCTGGAATGGCAACTTCCAATAGCAACATCCAATCAGGAAGCTAGATTCTTGTCGTTATTTTGACAATTGCCATTCCAGCAAGAGTTGCTATAACTTTCTTATGAAATGGGGCCCAGAAGTCTCTTTAGTTCAGGGAGATAATCATATATTATGTATGTCACCAATTTGTGTTTGCCAGCAAATGAATGTGTGTCACAGTATGCTTGGTTGATACTGGCAAGGCTTTGTTTTACAATAAAGAAAATGTTAATATTCCGTGGGCTTGTTGTTAGTGTGGAGCTTTGACTATGAAGAGTGACGATCTGGTGAATTCCATGTAATAATTATTTCAAACATATTCCTTGGAGGTGAGAATGTTCATACAGGGAATTCTCCTGCTGTTGCTATCACACGACTATGCCTTCTATGGTATGTACTGTAGTTCAACCTGTTTCAGCAGCCACTCTGAACACTTTCAGAGAGGATGGAAATGTTAGAGAGCCTGCGTGTAGTGACCACCTGTCATGTGTGGCCAGTTGTCAATTAATATCTATCCCATGGTCAATCTTTTACTCGTGAGAATGATCCAGAGACTCTTTCAAATGAAGTCCTGTTTGGCATTGCTCGTATGGTTACTTGCCTTTCCTGCCAGTGTTTCTGAATCTCACGCTATGGCCTCAAAGTGAATCAAAACGTAAATGGCAAAATGAACGAAATTTAATCCCTTTATAATGGAGTCATTTATTGAAATGAAATGATTAGTGAGGTTTACACTGTTCGTAAGATGATGAGATGGCAGTTACCTATTAAATATTATAGTAAGATGAAGTTGGATTCCAAATCATTTTTGTTTCCCTTGAGTGACTGATCGGTTGTTGACATGTGAAGGTTTGACAGATTTCTGTTGGAGTGTTGGAGTGATCTCGATGTACACTGTAATGACATTTCAAAATGGGATGTGCATGTGCTGCAATCTGTATGTTTATTTATGAAGCAATCTGATAGGTATTATAAGTTTTGCACACAATTATTTTCAACATAGACGACAGTATAGCATGATGTAAATTCTTTACATTCTTCCAGTCAAAGTACAAGATCAATATTTTTTTTTTTTTAGTTGAATAAAAAAAATGGAAACAGACTCCCCACCCAAAGAAGCCGATTGATAATTTGCAAAACGTCGCAACAGAAAGTTTGTTTCCAATTTTTTAGCTCACCTGAGCCAAAGGCTCAAGTGAGCTATTGCGATCGCCCTTCGTCCGGCGTCCGTCGTGCGTCGTGCGTAAAGTTTTTACATTTTCATCTTCTTCTTGAAAACCCCAGGACCGATTTTCATCAAACTTGGCAGGTAGCATCCCTAGGGGGTTAGGAACTCAATTTGTTAAAATGGGCCCCATGCCCCGCCCAGGGGGCCCCCAGGGGGGCGCAAACCCCCCAAAATTAAGGAATCTGTAAAAATCTTCTTCTCTAGAACCAGAAGAGATAGAGCTAAGTTAATACTATGAGTTAGTACATTGATGACTGTAGTTTCAATTTTGTTCATGGCAGGATCAGGGGTGCCCCCCCCCCCCCTCCCCCCTTGGGACCCAGGGGAGGGGGTGGGGAGGGGTTCTAATGGGGCCTAAATTGTACATTTTCATCTTCTTCTTTAGAACCCCATGACCCATTTTCACCAAACTTGGCAGGTAGCATCCCTAAGGGGTTAGGATCTCAATTTGTTAAAATGGGCCCCATGCCCCACCCAGGGGGCCCCCAGGGGGGCCCAAACCCCCAAAATGAAGGAATCTTTAAAAATCTTCTCTAGAATCAGAAGTTATAGAGCTAAGATAATACTATGAGTGAGTACATTAATGACTGTAGTTTTGAGTTTGTTCATAGGAGATCCAGGGGTGCCCCTCTTGGGGGGGGGGGGGGGGGGGGGGGTGGTTGAGAAGGTCCAAATGGGGGCCTGAATTGTACATTTTCATCTTCTTCCTGAAAACCTCATGATGGATTTTCGTCAAACTTGGCAGGTAGCATCCCTAGGGGGTCAGGATCTAAATCTATCAAAATGGGCACCATGCCCCACCCAGAGGGCCCCAGGGGGCCCCAATCCCCAATAATTAAAGGAATCTTAAAAAATTTGGGCCCTTATTGTACATTTTCATCTTCTAATTGAGAATGCCTGGTCAAATTTTGGTAGAGCTGTGAATAATTTAGATTAGTGACTGCGTGAAAGGTGAACTTGCGATACTCATGTGAGCGCTAGGGCTAGACCCGCGGGTCTCTTGTTTATTCAAACAATTATTGATGTAGAAGATGGTATACATGTCTTTCAATACGACTTTTCATGGAAAATTGGGGAAACGCGTTGAAACAGGCATGCACACACACACACACAGACACACACTTAATGAACGTACGTGCATGTACAATGTACAGTACATGTACACCTTTAGTAATGCATTAGTCACAGAATGAAGACTTTATTTACGCAAAAATGCCAAATGGCACCAAAAAATTGCAATTGCTTTTTGAATAATACATACGTTTATAACATACATTTTTTTTTCTTCTCAGGGTATAAATACATTACATACATGTACATGTATATTATAACACAGTACTTCAAAAGAGAAAAGAGCAATGTTTACAGCTAATTATTATCAACTATTGTCCGAGGCACTTCAGTGTTTACAAGATCACATACAATATACTAGACTTTTGTAATGAAGAACACTAATGGAACAAAATTTTGATTTTAAAAAAAGGTAATTTCACTGGTAGCAAGATGTTACAATTTTTTTTTTAAAATAACGATTCCTCTTGTAAATTCACACCGTGTTGAATGTTTCTGTTAATAATAATTCAAAACAAAAATCTGCCTAATGTTTAACATACATTTAATAATCCCATCTCCCACCCCCCTTTTTAATCAATTTGTACATACAACCAATTTATAGGGGTGTGAAATTCTGCTTGGGTTGATGCATGTTTCCTTGCATGGTCCCACTGCATTTGATTTGTGCAGGGTTGACAGTCATTGCAGCAGAACTAACGCCTGCTCAAGGTCATCAAAACACCTGCCTAACAGACATGATCAAAATTCTGGGCATGCATATCAGTATTTGGCTGGGATTTGAACCCATGACCTTCTGACTGCTAGATGGGCATCAGATTAAAATTTGGGGCATTCATATTCATATTTGAAACATGCATAAAAATACCTCTAAAAAGATTATCTCACCCACAGCTTACAAGTGGTAAATCAACAACAAAGAAATGTCATCCTCTTTTGAGAACAACTTAAAACTTGGCACAAAAAACACATTTTGAAAAACTGAAAAAGGTGTGTGGCTAGCAAGTGACCGCAAAGAAAAGACTACTGTAAAACATGATATATTCGCGGCACAAAATTTTCGTGAATTGGAGCCGACGGCCTTTTTTGTGGCATGAAATTTTCGCAAATTGCCACTGGCGTTCAGTGCATATACAGTACATTGTACATTGTAGTGTAGATAAGAAATTTGGCGTGCATTCTGATTTCACGATCTTGGCACTCGCGAAATTCGCGAAATTAAAATGCTCGTGAACATTCCTTGTTTTACAGTAATCATCATATCCATTAAAACCTTCAAAAAACAAAACAAACAAACAAACAAACTGCTGATCTCATTACTTTTTCGTTTTCCTCTTTTCTTTTGTCCAGGCAAAAGTATTTTTACAAGATATAGTAAAATTGTATACACAAGTTTAGTGATTTATCTACAGCAGAAAAAGTCCACCATTTGGGGGAAACAAGAAAAAAATAGACATTCATGTACATATCCTACATTGCACCATACATATTATGCGCAAAATGATTTGTCTTGAGAAAAAGAAGAAGAGATTACAGTCTGCAAAATTTAGCAAAAAAAGCTGCTGAAAGTCTGCAAAATTAACACAATGCTTATGAGAACGGAGTATACTACATATACGCCAAAGAGAAATGACAATACTGTATCTGGAGGGTAATACATACGGCTGTAGGTACATGTATAAATACTCAAGGTAATTGACTCTAGTGAAGTACCGTACACTATTGTATCAAAGCATCAGAGTGTTAAACTTGTGCCTCTTAGAGCAAAATTCCTCTGGGAAATATTGTGACCTTGAACCACAGAGATAGGAAATACATTTTTCTGTCTTTGAATCTGAAAATGACATACTGATTTATAAAAAGAGCAAATGAAATAGAGGGATAGATCTAGAGTCTCTGTTGAAGGCTATCAAATTCCAATCCACATTATTTGCCGATCTACAACACCAGAACTGTTTAGATAATATAATTATGCCAACATTTGACTTGTGTCATAAACTTGGAACATCTTGCTGTAGGGCATGACCATCTTTGCCCATTCTGCAAATACAAGATGAAACACAAAGGTACACAAAATTTGTGTACAGTATCAGTTGTACAGTTCCAACAGCAGGAATGTACAAATAAAGGCAAACCAATTTGTGCTTTACCAGATTCAGTGCAAAGTACAAACGTACTAACTTCACGAAACGTACATGTGTACCACTCTTGCAGCATAAAAACCCCACAATTGAATCCATACAACAAGATCATAATAGTAATAATGAATGTTTATGAGTGCAATGGACAGAATATTCCATGAGGTGAAAGATAAAATGTGACCCTGCATCACAAAACCAACAAAAAGTCGCCAGACATAGATTTTTAGTTAGGGGCAGATTCTTAACCCGTTTAGGACGGTTTGATTTTGTTACAACACGCATTTCCCATAGACACCTGCCCGAGTATACTCGGGACTCGTCCTCAACGGGTTAAAGAGCAGACTCTAAGCTTTAAAATAGTGCATGACTCTCAACTCAAATGGACTCCCCTAACCTGCCTAAATACAGGAAAGAAAGCACACACTCTGGAAAAGCGTGAACTGAGAAAAGAGGCTCTGAAGTACAGGGTTTATTCAAGAACTTAATCTTTCACCAAGCTGCGCTAGCTGTGTGATGAAAGGGACAAAACACAGGATGTCAACCACAGGAGCAACAACAATGAAGGAATTAGCAGATTAAGCTGAAATTGAGCATGTTCTATCAACACATTCTGCCTATGACTAATGCCAACTTACAAAGCAGTACCATTATCCTTTCAAAAGTTTATATTAGACTTGAAAGTGAAGAGTGTACAAAGGATTTCAAGAAATGAAAAATGGTAGAAAAACTGCTGAAAACACACTTTCCCATTTGTGTTATGATCCCAAAATAAAGAATAATGTAGAAGAAAGATAGCTCTTTCAGAAAATATGGAAAACTTAAGATTGACTTTGTAAACCCATTCACCTGTTTTGAGTCCTCACATAAAATCAAGGGGTGCGACTTCTTGTTTGTTTTGTGGTGCATGGTCACAAATGATCCATTCAACGAGACACAGCCGAGTTGAATGGATCATTGATGTCATCTTTCACCAAATGAAATATTCTGTCCATTTCACGAATGGAAACATTTCTTATTTGTTTTATATAACACATAAAATAGATCCTTGTCATTTGATGTTTTATGATTTTAGAAACAAGAGACAATGTGCGGGATCTAAGATCGAGGGAGTGCTCACTGAACGCTTTACACTTGAACGCTGTCGCAAGGGTTTTATATGCCTAGTGTGCCGGCCTCTCGGCGTGCGTACAATGGAGCAAATCGTATGGATCCAAGATTGCATGGCAAATGGAGCCAAAATTGCACGAATGATGACATCAGAGTAAAATGGGACCAATGATCAATAGGAAACACCCAATCAGGAATGACAAGGATCTATCTGGGTGTTATATAATGCTTTCTTCAAAACACCATTTTGCTTGCTACAAAATCTACAGACCACTAGCAATGCATGTCCACATGATGTCCAAAACACTATGGACAGCATGCCTGCCTCATTGTGTACATATGTAGTAAACCTGAAAAATTCACAAACACGATTCACTGTATATATATTTCAATATGGCATGCATTTGCATTAAAATAACTTAAATGAGAGCATACATACATGTGAGTACAGTTACAATAATTGTAGCATTGGAATCACAAGAAAACAATAAATGCAAACTGTTTTGATAGTCCGAGTATCAAATGGCATTCTCTGCCTCCTACAGAGACACACTTTTGCTCTGAGTAATTATAATGCACCAAAAGGTCTGTTAATTCACACATGACATGTAAAAGTTAACAAAATGATTCAAATACAAAACACACAAATTGAAATAAGTCAATAAATATATTCTGGAAACAAGCAAAATGACCCCCCCCCAAAAAAAAAAAAAAAAAAAAAAAATTGTTTCTGTCTTTGCTATTGTTTCACAGCTGTAAAAATTCAGACAATCTGATAAAGATCTCTGGATGATGATTTTTGGCCCTGTGTTCATTTTAATGGGAGTGCACTGTATAGTGCCTCAAAAAAAAAAAACCCAACCAAACAAACAAAACAACAGTTTGGGAGTCTGGATGATACTTCCCAATCAGTAGGTTTCTCTAGTGTAGTAAAGACATTGCTGTTTCAAAGGTCTACCAAGGCTTTCATCGACGTCGGGTTCCACCAAATCCTGTGTAACAAAAAGAAACAGACTAAAGTTATTATAGAATGTAATGTCATCTCAATAGTTTATAATTGTGTTATTCCAGTGACTGGTTTCAACTGATCCTGTATATTGTGCAGAACTTTCAGCAAGAACATTCAATTTTTCTGTGAAGAAGGCAGTTGCAGGATTGTGTAGAATCCACTTGGAACAACTCAGAATGCTCATTCCACGGGATGAATGAATCGGATCAAAACCAACAACATTCTTTTCAATACAGCTATATCTGAAATACTCTGTAAAGGGATCTGTGGTAAATTAAAGAGTTGAAGGTAACAGCAAAAGCACTGGAGTTTTCCATTACAAAGTCATAACTATTCATTGCATTGATGATAAGGGTAAAGAAGGTTTGAGCAAGGAGGTTCGAGAGATGGAGTTACAACTGACTATAATTATTCAATCAGCTGTCAGTTTTCTATGGATGGACAAAAGAATTCCACAGGTGCATTTGTGCCTTTGATGTTAGATGCCTGAAGCCGCCATCTTTCTGAGCAATCTGAAGATTCATTTTAAACGCTAACATAATATCGGGTACATGCTGCTTGTTTATATATCAAATGCAATGAAATTTCACCTAATGATAAAGCATATATTAAAACAAAAGTCAACTCCGTTCGAAAATATGTGTAAAAGTGTAAATCTGACCTGTATTTTATGAAAGTGTTTGAAATTTTACCCTCATGGAAAGCCGGTTTTATCACTTTTCTCCTTACTTCCGCCAAATGAAACTAATAATTATGGTATCATCTTCAAGTACAGTTCTTTATAAATTAATATGTCAGATTAGTGTACAGACACGTACAGTCGAGTAATTTTGATATCTATTTCAGTAATATTTGAGTAATTTCTATTCGGGCACCCCTGTGCCTTTACCATTGTCTACCGCCCATCATTTGTAAGTAGGGATAGCGAAAAGTAATTACCATCACAAAGACATATCTTCCTTGGAAAGTGGCTGGTGATTATGCAATGAGACACGAGTCAATTGTCTTCGCATCTGAGCGGCAGATCCAGTTTGACACATACTTCAAATATTTTTGAGTGGCGGCTTCGAGCATGGGATCAAAGCAAATATTAAAGACTGTTGTGACTCCATTTCTCGAACCTCCTTGGTTTGAGGGAGTATCATGTGTGAAATGTCCTAACTATCAGAGTAATGGCTGTCAACCTTTTTGTCAAGAAAGTCTTGCAGGGACAACATATCCTCTGATCTCCCATGACCTCTGACCCGAGCATAAGACCCTAGACAGCAACCAAACATGGAAATCGACGGAGCGCATCTCTGACCAAATTTTGGAAAAACGGTTGCAAATTTATTTTGCCTCGAGAGAGTCCTGCACATGAACTTTAATCTATGACCTGAAATGACCTTTGACCTCGGCATGATGCACAGCATCAAATTATAGAAAATGCCCTGAGTGCAACTTGTACCCAAATCAGGTAAAAGAGGATAAAGCAGATGACCTTTAGTATTTGTGATGGCTTAACTAACGGACATCAGTTGTACACCCATTTTGATCCCTTAGTTACTCTTGCACTTTTAGTGCACTGAAGCAAAGATCTTATATTATTCCCATCAAGTTTCTCTGTTTATTAAAGATGATATAAAGTTTTGGTACCTCAAAAATTTCCCCGAGTTTCCTTGTCTTAGTTTGTGTTTCAGGTTAAAGTACCTTTCATATAACTAACACTGTGAGACTTACTCGCCCCAAAGTGCTCTCATGTCTTAGTAATCATGCAATAATGGTTTCGTACCAGAGCAGAGCGGGCTCTGAAAAATTCGAACGAGCCGTTAGTTTGACTCGACGCGGTACTGCGATAATCAATGTACACGTATTGTACGAAACCATTATTGCATGATTACTAAGACATGAGAGCACTTTGGGGCGAGTAAGTCTCACAGTGTTAGTTATATGAAAGGTACTTTAACCTGAAACACAAACTAAGACAGGGAAACTCATGGAAACTTTTGAGGTACCAAAACTTTATTATCTTTAAAGCAAGAAAATACCTGTAATCAGACAGAGACCTAAACCATCAGAACACTGAATCTTGTATCTTGAATCAATGAGTCCAAGTCAGCCTACAAATGATGTTTACTCACCTGAGGCAGTACGAGTGCCAGTGCTTCCACCACCACTGAAACCCCCTCCAGACCCACCCCAGGAGGAGAATCCCGAGGAATGGCGAGGGGCGGAGAAGAAGCCGCGATGAGGTCTGGTGTACCCCCCATATCCTCCATAGCCTCCATAGCCACGACTGAAAAAGACATCAACAAGATGAATGAGAAGATATGTGACACACATACTAGGGGCATTGCTATTAGCTGCATACAGGTAGCTATTGCCATTAACCTATTGAAGGCTAGTCCTGAGTATTCTCGGGCAAGGAAAATGGGAAATCAGCTTGTCTTCAAAAGGTTTATAAGTGCACTATTCTATAGATAACTGGCCTGAGAGGGAACACGATGAGTGATCTATCAAAGTGATTTGAAATAAAAAGATTGTAGCTTGAAAGAATAAGAAATATAAGTGTGAGATTTTATAAAGTCCCAAGATGAAGTGAAGGGACATCATCTTCGCAGATTACCTCCCAAGTTATGTTCTTTAGATCCAGTCCCCACTGTATTGATAAAAGATTGTTCATCCATTTTCGCTCCTATTATTTCAATGATTGTGAACCTAAGTATTGATCAGTGTTACGTCCCCTCGTGTTTGAAATCTGCATATATAACACCTCTTTTGAAAAAACCTTCCTTAGACCCAGATTCACTCCAAAATTACCGCCCCGTGTGTAACCTTCCATTTTTGTTTAAAATTTTGGAAAGGATTGTTTTCTCCAGACTTACAGATTATCTCTTGGTTAATAATTTATTCGATCCTTTTCAATCCGCATATCGTCCTTACCATAGCGTAGAAACCCTTCTCCTCAATGTGTCGAACTTCATCCTACAGGAAATGGATCGTGGAAATGTCACTGCTTTGATTTTACTTGATTTGTCCTCCGCCTTCGATACTGTTAATCATGCAATTTTGTTAAACACCCTCCAATCTCTTGGTGTAAAAGGTCAGGCATACGAATGGTTTAAATCTTACCTTTCATGCCACTCACAGGCAGTGTGTGTCAACAGCTGTAAATCAAATGCTATGCCTCTCAAATGCGGTGTTCCACAGGGCTCTGTGGGCGGGCCCACCTTGTTTTCCATCTATCTTATTAGCCTGGGACACTTACTGCGCCAGCACAAAATTAATTATCACATATACGCTGATGACATTCAATTGTATTTGTCTTTCAAACCTAACCAGGCCGATGCCTTGCATGCTTTGAGTCAGCTTGAGAATGCAATGAACGATGTTTATTCATGGCTGAACTCACATTCTTTGAAATTGAATACGGATAAATCTTAGTTTTTAATGTTTGGTTCGAAGACACAATTAGGTAAACTTGACATTAATTTTATCTCCTTTTCCGGCATGTCAATTAGTGTGTCCCAAACCTGTCGCAACCTGGGTGTAATGCTAGATTGTAATATGACTATGTCTCATCAAGTTTCTAGCATTTGTAGATCTGTAAGATACCAACTTCGCAATATCGGCTTCATTAGAAAATATTTGAACCGCTCTTCTACCGAAAAATTAGTCCATGCCTTGATATCCTCTAGGCTCGATTTTGGAAACTCTGTCTTATTTAACTTACCACAAACTCAGCTCTCCATGCTACAGAGGCTTCAAAATGCGGCAGCACGCATCATCACACTATCCAAGAAGCATACTCACATCACCCCTATTTTGAGATCACTTCATTGGTTACCAGTCAAAGATCGCATTATTTTTAAGATTTTACTTTTGACTTTTCATTGCATTCAGGGCACTGCTCCTCAGTTTAACATTGACTTACTCCATAATTACATCCCTGCTAGATCTTTACGCTCATCCAACTCCGGTTCTCTGATAATTCCAAGATTCACTACAATATGGGGCACACGTGCCTTTGGCCATGCTGCTCCCACCTTATGGAATAACTTACCTTCAGCCGTAAAAGATTGTTCTTCATCAGACTCCTTTAAAAGCAGTCTGAAAACTCACTTGTTTAAAGCTTCAATTTGACTACTCATTACATGTACTTGATATTTGTATGTCCTTTATCTCCTTCACTTTCTCTTCCTTCCGCGCCTAGAGCACTCTGCAGAGTGGATTTGGCGCTATATAAATCATATCAATTATATCATCCAACCTCTCAAAAATAATATTTGAAATCCTGAGGTTAGAACCCTTAATGTCCCAACAATGGCAGTTATCACCTGCTTTGGTGTGAATGTGTTTGAGAACAACACCTACCTGTACTTACACAACTTTAAATCTAAATTAGCCATAGATATTCACTCAAAGGCCAAAAAGTCCATTGCTAGCTGGCTAGCTATGGGCAAAGACAAAGCAGGTGTCCTAACACCCCACACATGCAGTGTGCACCCAAAGTGCACAACCCAAGTACACTACGCACCATTTCCCCCCGTTTCCCATCAAAAAAGTCTAACCTGGCTTTATGGTGTATACAAGAATTGTAAGGATTAAAAAAATACACAGGACATATTCTCCTAATCTGTATACGTACATTTCTCAACTTTTGGCTAAACTGGCTCTCCAGATAAACTGTAGGTTTGACTTTGTCTTAGCTGATACTACAACGATTGGCAGACCATCTATGTAAGAAGAGAGCGAGGGAGAAAGAGGAAGAGGGCAACAAAAAGAGAGGGAGTGACAAAAAGGGGGAGGGGGAGAGAAAAATAAAGACAGGTTGTGCGACTCTCAAAAAAACAAGCAAATAGTTCTTACTTCCTGTTTCCAAAGAGGTAACCAAGGAGACCGCCAGCAGCCGCGCCCGTCCAAAATCCACCTCCACCTACTCCCCCTCCACCAGTGCCTGGTGCTCGGTTAGTACCCTGGCTATACCCTGGGCTACCACTGCAGCTGTCCCCTTGGTAGTATTCACTCCTGAAGCCAGGTGGAGGGGGTCCACCACCTCCCCCAGGACCAAACCCAGACCCCCTCGGACCAGGGTAGCCATCGTCGGAACCAGAGCCACTTTGGCTGGCAGTGGGGGAAGGTGAAAGTCAAGGATCAAAATGTCTGATACTAGCACATCACAAACTCTATCATGTTCCCAAGGGACTGCACCTTAACCTGTTGGAGACTAGAGCCAAGTATACTTAGGCAGGCGGCCGTTCCAAGGTAAAAGGGTCTATCTTGAGAAATGTTACTTCAGAGAAAAACAGGTTTAAAGTTTGGTGTATTTTTCATATTTCATTTTTCATAGTGTCTATGCGAAAAGCTGTTATAGCAAAATCAACCCATCCTCCATGGGTTCATCTTTATTTCATCAGATCCTAATATCCACACACACTTTGCACAAGACCCACAAGATTTTCACATCCATATTAAACAATGGATTAGGTATGATCTTTATCTTGCATGTGTGGGGGTGGAAGTGGGAGGGATAAGTGTGTCAACCTTTGTGAATGTGAAGAATGTTTACTTGCTTTGAAAGTACAGATGTAAACATTTCTGGTATGATATCCAAACAAAGACAAAATTGAAATTGAGACTTTTACATTCTTCTGTCAAATCTGTCAACACAATACCATAATAACCTCGCAGGCATCAGCACAGGAAAGATATTTTATTGTGACTGGATGGTAACTTCAAAACTTGGAATCTGTGTTTGAAAAATCATGTTTGAAATTTTACCTCCAAAGCAGTCTCTTTTTATTTATCATAAACAGTCTTACTTATGAGGGGGGGGGGGGGCTTGGAATAAAAACTGTCTTTAGTTTTGTGGTTGCTTTCGTTTTAATTTTCTGCTTGATTGGTATTGAAAAGGATATCTGTTGTGTGAGTCTGCGATGCAGGTTCTGTACATGACGTAGATGATCACTCCAACAATGGCAAGAAAGAGCCAGTCAGTTCCCCCAGACTTTTTCTTACTGTCAGGTGGAGAGTAAATGGGAATAACAAAAAAACAAACAAAGATTATTTAATTTCGGGTTTGCACATACACACACCACACACACATATACACACAGGCAATATCAACGAACCCCACAATGCAATCAGAAGTAATGAAATAAAAAAAACAACACATTTACTTGATTTGAAGTTTGCACAAACATGCACACACGTAAGCATACACACAACACACACACAAATTGATTTGGAGTTTGCACCCACACACATGTACACCTACATTAATGTATAAACACAGTAGCACCAAACCAACAAGCACACAATGTGATCACAGCAACATACACTACTATAAACTTAAGTATAAACTTATGTATAAGCTTAAGATACACTACAATGCGTACTTCTTGCATATAACAGCAAGCTTGACTTCAAGTTGAACCTGTTCATTTTCTTTTTCTGTAACAATTCTCATAAAGTAGAGAGAGAACAGACTTTGCCTTTGGTCTAGATGTGATGTAAAAAACTGAACAATCACTATTTAAAGTAACCTACAACACTGCATGAGTAAAAAAGAAATGAATTAAAGCAAAACATGGACAAATCACTAAATTTCCTGCACACTGATTAGATTGAGAATCAAGGTGGGTGAGAGAGAAGAAAAAACAAAGAAAAGAAGAAAAGGAGAAACAATGCACACATTACATGTATAATGGCTGCTATTTGGCCACAACAGAAAAAACCCTGCCCAGCGAGCAAAAATTATAATTCACTGCATTTCAATCATATATGCCTTCAGCATCTTAAAAACATCTTAATACCTTTTGTAGTAATTGTATGAATTGTCTTCACTCCCATAGTAGCTGTGTTGATGGCCGTACTTGTTTTGCTGCATACCTTCTTTTGTGTAGTCTAGTGTGTATTCCAGCTGCAAAGCACAAAATGGTCAAAAAACAACAACAAATCAAATAGACATTCACTTCTGATACTCTAAGCTAGAAGAAGCAAAGAACAGAAAAATAAAATTAACATACCATGTATTTCAAACAAAGGCAAGCATAGACAATTTTAAAAAACATTAAAACAAAAATGTCATTTAACTTATACTTCCTTTTTCCATGTGGGACAGAATTGATGAATACATGAGGTACTCTGGGTGAGATGTGCGCAATCTTCGTTTGATCCATTTTATCTTTTCATCTTTGTCATGATGATACAGTCCGACCTCTTGCATCTGGGCACATCAGGACCGGCACTCGTCCGGATTAGGGATTTGGCATAATATGGGAGGCTCAATGTTTAATACACACAGCTGCCAACCCAATGGTAATTTTGAGTTAACATGTCACGTCCTCGTCAGGTGGTCTGCATTCAGAATTTTATGATAGTTTGCTCTATGAACGATTGCCTGCATACAGTTTAGTGCCCTGATTTAATAAAGAGTTTTTTTTTTATGTTCTTGCTGTGATTTGTGGTAGTCAATGTCTAAATGCATCTTATTTGGTTGAAATTTTGATGTGAATGTACATCAATTCTGTTGGGAATAATTCATGTGAGTTTGTGCAGGAAATTTGTTTGAGTTTGAATTCCACCTTTTCCCTCTATTTACAGATGGGGATGGGGGGGGGGGGGATCAAGATTATATCCGGATAAGAAAGAGATCCAGATAAAGGGAGGCTGGATGGAAGAGGTCGGACAGTACAAGGTTTGTGACTTACCCCGCATGACCCCCTGAGGACGTAGTCATCGTCCGGCGACGAGTATCCCTCACAGGTCACCTCAATCTGACCAAAGCGGTAAGCATTGTCCATGTCTGTCTTGCATTCCCACTGGACAATGTGGAAAACAAAATGATGCTTAGATCAGTGAAATCACAGAGTATTTGTCAATATGCAGCTCAATGCTCACAATATATCAAATATAAATTACATATATATATATATATATATATATATATATATATATATATATATATATATATAATTATATAGCCAAATCAAAACACTGCAGGGGCAAAAAAAAAAAAATGGACTGACGTTTCGGTCAAAGACCTTTACCAAAGTCAATATCAATACTCTGTGAATTCACTGGTCTTTAAAAGCAAATACACTAGTGTGACTTTGATATTAAAGGGAACGTAAACCCAAAGAGCAATGTGGATTGAGTGAAAGCAGTAACATTAGTAGAACACATCAGTGAAAGTTTGAGGAAAATCGGGCAATCGATGCAAAAGTTATGAATTTTTAAAGTTTTGGTGTTGGAACTGCTGGGTAAGGAGACTACTAGAGGTTATGACGTATGAGAGGACTACAACATGAAGAAAATATATAAAGGGAATTCAATAAAAATTAATTTTTCATGAAAATTACACATTCCATCAACTTGATACTGACATATGTTAGGGGTAGCACTTATTCCCCCTGTTTTCTGAAAACGTTTAGTCAAGTTCTCTTTCATTTTGCTATAAAAGTGATTTTTTTTTTTTTGGAATTCCTTTTATATTTTCTTTATATTGTTGTCCACTCATACGTCATAACCTCTAGTAGTCTCCTCATCCAGCGGTTACAACACCAAAACTTTAAAAATTCATAACTTCTGTATCAATTGTCCGATTTTCCTCAAACTTTCACCGATGTGTTCTATTAATGTTAATGCTTTCACTCAATTCACATTGCTCTTTGGGTTTACGTTCCCTTTAAGGGTCTTTGACCGAAATGTCAGTAAATTTTTTATTCTTTTGTGATTGCCACAGAAAATCCCATGCTCACTGTTAGTCCGTGGCACTGAAAGGATTAACCCAGATTGCAAAAGCTAAGAAAGGCATTTGGTATCAACACATACCTGGACATCGTAACCATCAGAGCCTCTGTTATAGCACTGGACAACCTGGGGTGTGAATTCATGGCAGCCAGCTGTGCCTCCCACACACTTCAGCTAGAGAGAGAGAGCAGTGAGACACACAGCAAGGTCAAAGACTGATATTATGATAATAATGATACTACAAACAATAATGATCATAATAATGTTACAAATATAAATGATAACAAGCAACAATGACACTTCAGCTAGAGAGAGGGGTGAGACACCAGGAACAGTCAAAAAGTGATATTAATAATGACACTACAAATGATAACGATAATGATAATAAAGATACAAATGATAATGATATCCCGTTAGCGCATCACCTAACAATTATAACAACTGAATAACATTGATTTGTATGTAACATATGCTACTAAGCACAGTAATACTAAATTGAAAAATTGAATAAAGAACTTAGAAACATTACATACTTAAGAGAGGGTTAAGAGGCACAGCAAGGTCACAGATCATTGATGATGATGAAGATGATGATGATAATAATAATAATAATAATGATAACAATAGTAAATATAATAGTAGTAATAATAATAATGATATTTAGCAATAACAATATTAATTATAATTATAATTATAATCACAAATAACATTCATGTGGTACAATTTGTTCTGCTAGGCATTTCTACTTGCATTGTATGTCACAAAACTGAAACGTTGAATAAAGATACAAAACAATGAATTTCAAGTCAGTGTTTCTTCCATTAATACAGGGAAACGTTTTGGAAAAGTTAAGGGATATTTTGTGACACTTGTAACATTTATGTCATAGCATCCCATGGAAAGGTGGTCGCCATGGATACCTGAGGAACAGGGCTAGATCGTCTGGCTGCAGTCATCTTGCCATTATGCAGGGTGAGAACGGAGATATCCTCCAGACGAACACGGTCACTCTTGCCTGTGTGTGACAAAATCAAAGTACAGTCAAACCTGCCTTAGCGGCCACCTGTCTATAGCGGCCACCTGTCTACAGCGGCCACTGCAAAATCCCCCCGAGAGAAAAGCCCTGTTAAACACCCTGTGTATAGCGGCTACCTCTCTAACGCGGCCAGCGGCCACAAATTTTGTTTCCCGCGGGAGATATTAACCTGTCTATAGCGGCCAAAAACCCAATGGAGCCGTAGCCAAGCCGATAATTCAGCGTATTTTTCTGTTTGGTAGCCGTGCGAGCAACGTTCAGTGATCACCACCACTGCATTCATCCCTCATTCAGTCATAATAATGCACGATTCTTCACGACAATAAAAATGCTACTGTGCAACAATTTCATATACACCGGCATAGTTAAATGCATGAAACACACGGTGTATGCATACGTACACACATACACTGTACATGTACAAGAATACAACGATGATACATGTCCATGTAAGCAATGCAAACAAAGTTGGATTACCTGTCTATAGCGGCCACCTGTCTATAACGGCCACTTTTTTCGTCTCCCTTGGGTGGCCGCTATAGACAGGTTTGACTGTATTAACATTTCTTGCTAGATTTGTACTCCTAGTAGACACAAAATGTCAGAGAGCTGTAGGGGTACCTGTACATGGTACCTATAGGTAGAGGTCTACATTATATAGCTGATGACGGGCGGGGGAGCGAACATACCGAATGCTTCAACCGAAGGGTTTGAAATGCTATTGAGGGAAGTTATAAGTCCCGAGACGAAGTCCAGAGACGAAGTCGAGGGACTTATAGCCTCCCGAAATAGGATTTCAAACCATGAGGGTGGAACGTTCGGTAAAATTTACATGTTCCCGACAACAAAAGTCATCATCTGCTATATTTTATGGGTTAGTCAATTTTATACGTCAAATACGTCAACGTCAATCACCAGCACAACGCACTCGATCGCTCGCTCATCGATCGCGCAGAGCCAAATTCACTGTTTGCGCACTGTCCTATAGGCTTTCTGTCATTTGTTACGTGAAAATGTTTTCCCGTGGGAGAACATTACAAGAATGTTCGCCCATGGGCGAACATAACGAATGTACCTCCATCACGTGACTGTGTTTAGCCAATCACTAACCGGTATTTGACTATTCAACCCATTTAATATAATGAACACACACAGTCATTTACAGTTTGCATTATTGTTCTTTCTGATACGAGTCACAGCTAAGAATCAAGCTTCACAGCTTCACACTCACTGTTTTTGTAACCACACTTAAGATTAATTCTACTATTTCTAGGGATGAACAAACAGTAGAGTGATCATAAGTTGTATCATGACATTAGCAGAAGACTAGAATGGGTTAGTACCTGTAGAATAGTGCAATTTCTTTTAAATCTTTCTGTCAGGAGGAGTTTTTGTGTTTTTTTTTGTTTTTGTTTTTGTTTTAATTTTATGACTCTCCTCCGTACAAGGCCAGGGGATTCCGTGAAGCCAGACGGAGACTCAGAGTCTCCATGAACATAGTGGCAAGTGGCAAGTTACACCCCAATCTTTCAGCGTTCAATCAAACTCTACCACACCTCAATATTTAACATAGGCGTCTAGGCCCTACTACTCTCCTAGAGTCGACTAAACAGTCAAATTCAGATCTTAATTTAAAATCAATACCCATTTAATATAATAAACACTCTGTAACAAAACAGTTCTAACTAGATCTTCTAGACTAGTTAAGCTTTTAAGGAGTAATAAGGAGTTTGCTTGCATGGCCTATTTTTTCTTTTCTTTTTTTTTTTTTCATTAGAAACTTCTAACAGTTAGAAGAAAATGTACAATTATGAATCCAACTCACCGAAACCAAATGCCCCAGAGACGAAGGACGTGTCGAGAAAAAGCAGGAGGCAAAACAAGAACATCGAACACTGGACGAAGAATTTCATCGTTGCCCGACACGTTGACATTTGTGTTGGGAAAGGCGATTATAAGTGCTTCTCGTGATCGTGCGAACAGGCAGGGCGCCCAGAGCAGAGCCGAGGCGAGGCACGGCAGGCTGGGCTGGGTTCATGCACTCCCGCTTACATTTATTTTCAAAGTTTTTTACGCGTTTCGCTTCGGGACCAAACCCTCCGTTTTCGAGGACCAAAGAAATAAACTGGTATCGGTACCTTACCTAACCGTTAGAGGTATAATTGTGAACACGGTCTTTAACGGTAAATCAACACACTATAAAAATCTGAATTTCGGACCACAGATCCGACGTAGCAGATTTTGACTGCAAGATATTTATACGCTCTTCTATTACTCTCATTGATTGCGTAAACCATGTTTGACGTACGCTTTGCATGCATTGTGTACCTTGGCAAGGCTGACGTGTTATTGTTGAGCGCTGTTAGATCGTGGCAGTAGAAGCCAAATATATACTCTATGACGCCAAAGAGTATCTCGAACTGAACGCATAGCAAAACTTCAAAGCAGCCCAAATCGTAGATTTGCTCGTAGGCTGTACACTAGTTTCTCGCTATTTTCCTGTCCCAAAAGAAGCCAAAAATGCACCGTCACCTTTTTGCCTCTACGTCATGGCTATTTTCAAAAGTATAGTATTGTCTTGTGTTTACTAGTAATTTCTGAGTGATGCAATGTGCATTTTTATTTCAAACAATTACAAAGGAAATTGCATTCATCAAATACATTTATTTTTCATGAGTTATAAGAAAAATATAATATTGTAACATCGTAATTTAACCAAGCAAGAGTCCTGGCCTCTGCTCTGCGGCAGATTTCCAGGGGGCCTAAAAATCAATGGGCTTTCACTTTTTCAATTAAGCGAAAAGGACAATGTGAATAAAAGGCAACAATAAACAAATATTACTAAATTATAAAAACTGTTATAATTGGCCTAATGTTCATAATGATAATATTAATGGTAACAATAATAATAATGAATAATAACTCGAGAGCAATCACTGATAATAATGATGATAATCTAGTCGCGGGGTACATAGAACAGGGATAGTTGATCTTCATATTATGTTCCAGGTCATAACTCTTTTTTTTTTTCTTTTGTCTAATTTTAATTACTTTTGGCTATACACTCAATTTCTCGTGACTCATGCTCGCTCGCACGTCATTGCACGTATTGTAAATTATCTTTCAAACCCACACTGTTTGGGTAGGCCCCTACGTATGAACACTCAAAAGCTACTTTGCATGATTAGTCACATATAATTGGGCCTGTCACCTCACTGTGAATTGACCATAATTGAGAGAGTTTTGTACATTTGATTCAGATGAATGATGCTTAACCTCGTTTGTAGGCCTTATCATAGACCGTAATAATTATTGTATTCGTTTGATTGGATTTTTTGATCAATCACTGTAAAAACATCGGTGTTAGATTTAACACCATGGGCGTTAAATCTAACACCGATCAAGCTTCAATAAAGGATCACACCCACAGGTGTATAAAACGTATTGTGACGGTGTTAAAATGGGTTCACCTGGCACTTCGTGGTGTGAATTTGACACTGTGGCTACTAGTGATATTTTTGACACTGCGCTAGAGTTAATTCATGACACCGCATGGTGTTGATTTGATATTGGTGGTGTTAATTTCAATGGTAAAACACCCGTCCAGCTTCAATAGGAGACCACACCAACTGGTGTTACTGTGGTGTAAATGTGTTTATACTTTTTTTGCAAAAATCAAGTACTTTATCGGAAAATTCTTCATCGTCTTGTTCAGAATTAACAAGAAATTCAGTCCCTAAGAAACTACTGGTATTAAAAAAAAAAAAAAAAAAAAAAAAAAAAAACAATTTTATATTTTGAAATGACACCCGGAGGTGTTAATCTAACACCATGAATGAGCACCGGAAATTTAACACCAGCTCGGTGTTTCATATCTAACACCGGACTTTTTGCAGTGATTATTCTCGTGAGGAGATGAAAATGAATTGAGTATAATTATGAATATAAGAACGACCCAAGTCCAATTTTTGGCCAAATTTAGTTTGACATGGGAAATTGTAGCTTATGCATGGACTCATCTTGTGTGTACATGATAAATCCTAATTACCCCCGGAAGTGCCTGAAATGAATGAGTTAAATCTTATATTAATGTAAGAATGAAGGACTTGGGTCATTCTTACATTCATATAATAGCGCCCTCTCTCATCCTTCTCCCATCTCTATAGCAGAATAGCACGACCCAAGTCCATATGAATCAAAGAACGACCCAAGTCCACCACACAAAATGGCTTCTCCACAATTAATGTAAATGTTAATTGTCATAATAATATATGTTATAATTTGTATATACAATGTTGCCTTCCCATCACAGTTAAATAGAATATTATTGGACAAATAAAAAAGATATGAAGTTTTTTTTAGTTTACTCGAAATGATCTTCCATGGACTTGGGTCGTTCTTATATTCATATACTCAATTGAAATTGATATTGATTTATATCATATATACCTATGCATACACTTTTCTCGTATGAATTCAAATTTTGAACAGATTCAATGCACGATATGTGCATGTGCATGTGAATCGACACATGATAGTCGATATAGGAGCGTGTGTTTGTTTCTTTCTCCGCGCCCTGAACATCATGCGTAGTTCCCGTATATATATATATATATATATATATATATATATATATATATACATACACATACTAGTATATGAAGAGTTTGTTTGCAAAAACCGACAAGTCCATTTTTAAAGATTTTGAAGAACCATCTCTGTCATAAAGTACAAAATAATACCCTTTAAATTTTGTCACTACATAAAGGTACATTTTTGAAGTTATGGTCAAAAGAAGCAATTAAAAATGTTCTTATTATTCTCCTTATTTTTCTTGACCTTTAATCGCAAATATCTCCATTTGGCAAACATGGACTTATCTGTTTTTGCAAACAAAGTCTTCATATGTTCTGTAATACAATTATACTCTTTAAGAATTAGTCTTCAAATAAAGTTCCGATATTTATTCCACATGGATAGGCCTATATAGTCGTGTTGATGCATAGTGTTCTCTTATCATTCTGGTGCGTAGCTGTTGCTGCTCAAGGGTTTGTCCTGTTGCTGTTCTTGTTTTATGGATGGTTATTCATGGTATTATAGTCCAGTTTCTTCCTCCAGATTGATTTTGAAGTTGTAGTGAGTTTTTATTCGATGTCATGTGTAAGTATACTCGACTTTGCAGAAATCACGTAATATTCAGCTCTGGTTTTTATCGGCCTATATAGAAGAATTACTTTGTAAATAAATAGACCATTCGTCTAAAATAACATCAGTGAATAAACCCATTCATAGTCATTATCTTTAATATCATATATTTCGAAATGTTTACATCTTGTCTTGGTTGCGGCCAATAAAGTTCTTAATGAAAGCATGGAATTTGAAGTTGGATGAAAGATAGACCAATAGGATTTTGTGAAACCTAGTCTGCTCCCTTGTTTTTTTCTCCGTTCATTACAGTTATGAAATATAATAGAGTTACATTTCAATAATTTAGAAGGTTAAATGGAATCAGGGGGTTATCACGCTAAAAGTATTACAGCGTTGTGAATTGTCAATAAAAATGAGACGGTAAAATTAATACCCGCTGACTGATCGGTAGGCACCCTATATTGGTGGGATGTGTATTTATATACGTTTTAATAGTAAAGAAATAAAATTTTTTAGTATTCTGTCTCATTCCTCGCCTCAGTTTAATCACTGATGACAGCCACTTCCAGGCAATCAACTTTGCACAATCGAACCGAGTTCTTCAGTCGCGAACAAAATTGATAGTATATAGCACTTGATACGCCCTACCCTGTTTCAGCGTCGGAAGAGCATACAGCACTGGTACCACAAAATAATATACCAACTCAAACTCAATCGCAATGGCATTATTAGTTGGATTTGTGCATATTCCTCCAAGAATTTACACCTTCTTTGCTATTGTTTACGGTGAGCATAACTTTCCTGTTAAACAGATAATATCAATTCAGTGTATCTTTGCGTGTGATCATAATGTGTATGATGCATAAATTAGTTATCAGATTGTTGTGCGTTCTGGGTGTTTCAGAGTATGTTTATTGTCCTTTTCTAGGGTGTGTCAATTTATGTGGGAAGACTTGGCCTTCTGTAAATATCACTAAAATTTTGTTCAGTTTTCTACTGGATGATTGATGGAAAATGTTAGGGAATGACTATAATGACACATTTTGACTTATACTTGTTCATACAGTCAGCAGGGGCGGATCCAGGAATTTCGTAAAGGGGGGGGGGGGGTGGGGCGGAAACAATATTTCTGGTGCTACTTCCGGGTTTCAACTCATTTTTGTATTTTATGTTTTTATTTTGTTTTCACAACTAATACAGAGGGGGCACGCGCCCGGTGCGCCCCCTCTGGATCCGCCACTGGTCAAAATTAGCGATCATCTACATACTGCCTCTAAAAATATTCCCTCCGAGAGAAAATCCATAAATGCCATATTATTATGTTTAAGATCACGCCTATAGCGATCATGTGCCCATATCTTATTCACTTCCCTAGCATGGATGACGGCTGTACATATAGACAATTAATATTAACTGCATACATATAAACACGAAATAAGTACTATTATATTTATATCTAATGTGCATCATTATTCAAACGTTCAATAATCGAAAAATGAAATAATGTTGACTAATCCAAAAAAAAAAAAAAAAAGGAAAAAAATTCATAGTAATAATGATAGAAACAAAACGTGAGGACTAACAACTTTCGAAATTTCGAACCTTCGTTTCCGGAACAACGAATATTTTTTTTGTTTGGTTTTTGTTTCTTTCTTCCATTTTTTTTTTTCATTTTCGAATTTAAGAACCTTATGAAAAACAAACTGCAACGGAATTAGGCTAATACAATGAGAGCCTACTTCAAAATTCATACTCTTTACCTTTATTCACCTCCGGTGTAGTATAGTGCTAACAAAATAAACTAATAATGATGTTCATGGTTTCGTGTGTTCGAAGAGGAACCCATGCCTTAATCAAAATGTTAATAGGTAATTGATATTAGTTTTCATTCTGATGATATTTGCTTACTGTATACGTGCTTTGTAGTTGTAGTTACCCGGTTGTTCTTGTTTTTGTTCTTTCTATTCTTTCTTCGTAATCCCACTTTATTTTCTGTTGATACTTCGCAGTTGTTTAAGCCACCCTGCTTACTTGCATATCGCACGTGAATAAGATAATCTAATTAGAATGAGATAAAGATTATTGTTCATAACATGACTACTCCTGACCATTCTCATTAACTGATATTTTATTCTAAAGGTGTGGGCGGGCGTGTGCAGAGGATCAGTCTTCACAAGTTGTTTGGCACGATATTCAAAGTATATAAACACGATGTAAATGAAATCTCCTGAGAAGAATATCATATCGGAATTCATTCGAGAGATACTATAAACATCGCCACAACAACCCTCTATTTTTTGCTTGTAAAATGAAAGAAATAAAGAATAAGAATTAGTGAAAGGGGAGCGTATGCCACCGCCCCATCTATTCTTTTTAAAAGGAAATTGCACTGAAGCCCACCCCCCCCCCCCCTTAACCCGAAGTGGCAAGAGAGAGAACAACAATTGCACTGAGGACGGTTTTTTTCTTCGCTCCTTCACCTCCCCCTCACCCTTTACTGCATCTACCCCTGGATTGGTAGCCCATTTATTAATAGATAATTTCGGCCAATGATGATGCGTTCTGCTCATTGTTTTTCATGCATTAGCCGCCAACGTTTCGGCAATGCTGCACGCCGTGGATCAAGGCTGTCCGGATTTGAGCTGCGGGAATACCACCCTCCCCGATGGGCAGACAGTCAGACTAGAACCCAAGCTGATTCAAGCGGAGGATGCTTGGTTACTTCTCAAATATCCAGGAATAGTCCAGGGCGTGAAGGGGCGATACATCAACTGTCAGAGACCAGGTATAAATTGCTACATTATATCATTTTATCTTCTTTAAAAGTTTGCTCAGTTTGAACAGATTCTTAGGAAGTGAACAAGATAGGCTCTGATAATCACCATATGCACATTTTGTGGGAACTTAAAAACGCAGCGATATTCTTTGAATTGGGGTGCTAAATGTAAGGGTTACTGTATCATTTTCTCTGAGTTCTGTAATTGCCCAAATTTCT
Organism: Diadema setosum; assembly: GCA_033980235.1. Lineage (NCBI taxonomy): Eukaryota > Metazoa > Echinodermata > Echinoidea > Diadematoida > Diadematidae > Diadema > Diadema setosum. Next base: position 35,533,718 of record CM067065.1, read on the forward strand.
TTTTATCCTATTAATGCCATAATCATTATCATTATCATTATCATTATCATTATCATTATCATTATCATTATAACTTAGCGTGTTTATCATCACCATGCTTGAATGGGGAAAACTGCATGGAAACTCTGTTTGGGTACGAATGCAGCTGTCCAGCCAATATCTCCGGATCAGTATGCGGTGAGCAACTGAAAATATTGAGTGTTCTAGTGTTTGTTTGTTTTTTTTTCTTTCAAGAAACAAATCGAAATAAAACAAAACCAAGGAGAAATACTCTGTGACTGCTGTCAGATCTCATAGGCCAGCTAATATACTCTTTCGACTTTTTATTTGAATTACAAAATCTCTCACATGTTGAAGATCTAAATAAGTGATGTAAATAAGAAAGCAAATCTTTTTTTTTTTTTACAAATGATTTTGACAGGTCGCACAGAAAAGCGTTTGGGCTTATTATGGGTATTATATTCCATTTTCATCTTGTGGCATATGCCACAAATTATTCTTGATAATAGCTCACGAATTGTAAATCCTGATCATGAATGCGATCACTTGCAAAGACTAATCATCTGCTTATTTTACTGCAACAGACCTAGATGTTTGCTGTATAAGTATTTCATCAAAAACGATTGCAAGAGACCTTTTTCCAGCTTGTCGGGATACAGCTGTCTTTGTGTGAACAGATAAATGTCATTTCAGGGAGGTGGGAAGAGACCTCCCTGTGTCATTTCCAGAAAGAATAGTTATAACCGAGGTAAAACACACAAACTTGATTCTTCGATCATCCTCCCTCCCTCCCTCACACACATAATAAATTATCATAAATATGCCAACTTTTACAAGAAATTGTAGAGGCCCATTTCTCTCACAATGACAATATGCAGTAAATACATGGAGATAGATTAATTTTAAAAAAGATTGCTTGAGACACTGTTGACATTCACTTTTCGTTTAAGTGTAAAATCATGAAGATACTTGGTTCAGCTCATGGTAAATAATACTTATCACTAGTGCTGAACATTGAGAAAGTGCGATTCGAATCGCGATTATACTTTGGACCAATTAAAGTTGTATTGCTTGTCATTAAAACGTCTCAACGCAATGACGATTGGGAACGACGCAGAAATCACAAAGTCTTTGTCGGCGCAGATTGTCCAAAATACTTTGATGAGTGACGTGCGCAAAGTGATAGATATGACAATGGGAGCATACGTTTTCGTTGATTTTGTTTTTCTCTAATATGTTTAGATTATGGTGTCTTCTTTTCCAACAAAGCATGCTTAATCGACCGATCTACGAACAATTTCCAGATGAATACACTGAAAAAGTCAGACGATCTTTGTCTAAAGCATAACTGATTTAGACAAGCGGACGACACTCAAGCTCCCTTTCACCCCGGTCACTGCCGGTCAATGCCGATTGAGCAAATTCTGTGTGTCAAAGAGGTTTAATTATTTATGTATACTTGCAATACACATGCATGTTCACTGTACCTGATCATCAGTTTTATACGGGAAAAAAGATTCTTTATGTGCCGTATATTTTATAATAATTTTTGATTAATTTTCTTCAGATTACTTGAATACGCCAACAGAACACCTCTCAAACCAAGCTTCTGTCAATGGTTTGAAAGTTCCCCTATATTGATGAAAACTTACAAAGTTTTCTCTGCAATGTATTTTGTCAATTATGTCAGTTATACCTGGTTTCTAAGTATTTTCTTCGGGTTGTATCTAAATAATCTGAAAAAAAAACTAGATACTGTAAAGATCATAATGAAAAGTATGACATATAATTGGATATTAATAATTTCGAGCGCATAAGTAATACTGAGGGTATACATGAATCAACACAAGACAACATGCACTTGAGTTGCATAATAGTTCCTTTAATAGGGAAATCCGGTCCAAGTATATAAGTTAGTCTGACAAAAAAAAAAAGTATAATCTTACAAGTTCAACGGTAAAAATTTGACTAAAATTGGATGAAAAATAAGGAAGTTATGACGAAATTTTGCTAATTTCTGCAAAACAGTTCTAGTACAGTTTATATAAATAATTAATTATACAAATGAGTGAGCTAACCATATCATACCCTCACAATTTTCCATTTATCGTGTACAGAATATGTCGAAAATTCAATGCTTCTGTCATTGAAGTCTGAACCATAATGGCATTCCGCGGGCATAATTGCGTTTGAATGAAAAACTGGAAATTTTAAAATTGTATGTACAAACTATATGGCAAGTTGTGAGGGGATGATTAGCTCACTTTGCCTTTGAATATAACCGTTCAAGAACTGTTTCCTGAAAAACTGGCGAAACTTTGAAATGTCATAACTGCCTTATTTTTCACCCGATTTCGATCAAAATTTTACTGCTGAACTCGTAATATTTTACTCTTTCTTATCAGACTAGCTTACGTTTTGACTGGTTAAGGGTAGACTGCATGGTAACATCTATACCAATACACTGGGCGGACATTGGGCTTTGTTCACCATTTTCTTTGGGAGCATACATCACAATCGCTTTGCGCTGAAAAACATTAAAAATATTAATCACACCTTTATTTTGAATAATTTTTTAACTTTTGAATATTATAGTGTATTAATAGAATTGGATGAGTAATTTAGACGGCATTATGTTGCAAGAGTACGTCTAAAAACGTAGAATTTTTCATAGTGATGTGAGAGATACGAACAAGGGTGAAGAATAATACTTGTTGTTAGACATGTTAGAATCGGATGTTAATGTATAAAGATGAAGTGTTTTACACATAACGGTAATGCTTAATGAAGTACTTCTGGTAAGCTGCATAATCGTATTTGTAGATTTCTTAACTCACAAGAATTCATTAGTCAACGTTAGCAAGTTATTACTCTTTGTATAGGTCGACTTGATGAACCAGGTTATAAAATTCTTTGCTCCTCTCTTTCAATAGTGCTCCATAATATGAACATTGCCCCTATAGTTTGCCCGATTGCAGTTTTTTTCACTAACCATTTTGTCACATTTTCTAGTCATTTGCACAATTTGAAGAGTTTGTTCGCAAAAACCGATAAGTCCATATTTGCCAAATGGAGATATTTGCGATTAAAGGTCAATAAAAATAAAGAGAATAATAAGAAAATTTTGGCTTCTTTTTACCATAACTTCAAAAATGTACCTTTATATGTAGTGACCAATTTATCATTTAAAGGTATTATTTTGTACTTTATGACAGAGACCATACTTCAAAATCTTCAAAAATGGACTTATCGGTTTTTGCGAACAAACTCTTCATTTCTTGCCCTTTTCAAGCTGCATTATTCTCCGTTGTATTTACTTTTTCTATTGTCTTGTTGTCATGCCACTCTTTCCTTTTTATTGGGTTTACACACACCCCTTTTCCGCCAAGAGGGAGCCGCATACATATTCAAAGTGTAGTCATTCAGTAGGTTCCACCATTTTGTGCACATTACATGATCGTTTTAATGGGTGCACGTCATGAGACCGACACCCACGAGTCATACAGCCCACGGATCATACAACCCATGAGTATATACAGCCTGCAAGTTATGCAGCTCACGAGTCATACAGCCCATGCGTTCGACATGAAGCAAACAAGGCCCACGAGACCGGCACATAAGCACCGTGTTGTATCTGTCGAACTCGTGGGCTGTTTACCTAATAAGATAGTGCCGAACTCGTGGGCTTTATTTGCCTAAAAGTGTCGAACGCATGCATGGGCTGTATGATTCGTGAGCTGTATGACTCAAGGACCTGTTTTCAATGTCGAACTCGTGGGCTGTATGCAACGGCGTAAATCCATACTGAGGATTGGGGGGGGGGGGGATGGTCACCATCACCACGATTACAAGCCCATAACCGGACCGGCGCAGCCTTTTTTTTTTTTGGGGGGGGGGGGAGGGGGAGAAGCTTTGTGCCCTCCTCCCCCCCCCCCCACACACACACACACTTTACAGGGATCGGATGCCCCACTCTTTTGCATGAAATATAAAGTGGGAGAAAAGTGGCAGCAACAACATAAAGACTTTTTGTTCTTGTTGCTTTTTTTTTTTTGCTTGTCAGACGACTTTCGGCGGAAAATCAGACCTTAAAAGTATGAAAACATTTTTTTTTAAATATATATATATCTGTGAGAGGGAGCGGAACGACCGAACGGGGGAAGGGTGTGTATGGGGGGGGGGGGGGTATCCCTCTCCCACACGAGGAAGATTTTGCATTTTCAGACCTGAAATTCAGCGATCTGGTGCTCACTTGTGGTGAAAATTTTCTTTTCTTTTCTTTAAAAAAACAATAAGAAAATGAAATATTCACAATATATTATTGAATGACAAAATCGTGGTATTTCAGCTCTTGCTGTGCGACATCACTGTGAAGGCCTACTAAATAATGGGGCCTATCATCGGCGTAGACAGGATTTGATCTTAGGAGGAGCGGTTATGTGAGGGAACGAATCAAGCGAGGGAGGAGGGTATGGTAGGGGGTTTTTCCCTCCTACGGTGAAATCTCTTTGCGTTGAAAATTTTGACATTTTCAGTCCCAAAACTGCCGTTTGTAGCTATATTCTTCGCTTTGGAAATTAAGGGGGGCACACCAGGCGCAACTGCTGTCAATCACTGGCAGCAACATCAGGAGAATGGCATAGCGATTAAATGCGAGCGAGCGGAGCGAGCGAGCATGAAAATTTTAACATTTTACAGTCTAAAAACTGCCGTTTGTAGCTATACTTTTTCGCTTTGGAAATTAAGGGGGGCCGCATCAGGCGCAACTGCCGGCAATTACTGGCGGCAACATCAGGAGAATGGCATAGCAGTTAAATGCGAGCGAGCGGGGCGAGCGAGTTTGAAAATTTTGACATTTTACAGTCCAAAGACTGCCGTTTGTGGCTGTATTTTTTTGCTTTGGAAATTATGGGGGCACAACGGGCGCAACTGCCGGCAATCGGGCAGCAACATCAGAATGGCATAACGATTAAATGCGAGCGAGCGAAGCGAGTGAGCTTGAAAATTTGATACTTTACAGTCCCACATGTCCTTTGTGGCTGTACTAGAATTTTTTCGCTTTGGAAATTAAGGCAGGGGGGGGGGGGGGGGCGCACCGGGCGAAAACTGCTGGCAATTACTGGCAGCAACATCAGGAGAATGGCATAATGATTAAATGCGAGCGAGCGAAGCGAGCGAGCTTCAAAATTTTGACATTTTCCAGTCCCAAAAACTGTCGTTTATGGCTGTATTTTTTCGCTTTGGAAATTAAGGGGGCGCACCGGGCAAAAACTGTTGGCAATTACTGGCAGCATCATCAGGAGAATGGCATAATGATTAAATGCGAGCGAACGAAGCGAGCGAGCTTCAAAATTTTGACATTTGACAGTCCAAAAACTGCCGTTTGTAGCTATATTTTTCGCTTTGGAAATTAAGGGGGCGCACCGGGCGAAAACTGCATGCTGGCAATTACTGGCAGCAACATCAGGAGAATGGAATAATAATTAAATGCGAGCGAGCGAAGCGAGCGAGCTTTAAAAATTTGACATTTTACACAGTCCCCAAACTGCCGTTTGTAGCTATATTTTTCGCTTTGGAAATTAAGGGAGGCGCACCTGCTCACAATCACTGGCAGCAACATCAGGAGAATGGCATAGCGATGAAATGCGAGCGAGCGGAGCGAGCGAGCTTGAAAATTTTGACATTTTACAGTCTAAAAACTGTTGTTTGTAGCTATACTTTTTCGCTTTGGAAATTTAGGGTGCACACCGAGTGCAACTGCCGGCAATTACTGGCAGCAACATCAGGAGAATGGCATAGCGGTTAAATGCGTGCGAGCGGAGCGAGCGAGCTTGAAAATTTTGACATTATTTTTACAGTCCAAAGACTGCCGTTTGTGGCTGTATTTTTTCGCTGTGGAAATTAAGGGGGCACACCGGGCGCAACTGCCGGCAATTACTGGCAGCAACATCAGAAGAATGGCATACTGATTAAATGCTAGCGAGCGAAGCGAGTGAGCTTGAAAATTTGGACATTTTCCAGTCCAGTTCCAGTACTGTCGTTTGTAGCTATATTTTCGCTTTGGAAATTAAGGGGGGCGCACCGGGTGCACCTGCTATCAATCGCTGGCAGCAACATCAGGAGAATGGCATAGCGGTTAAATGCGAGCGAGCGGAGCGAGCGAGCTTTAAAATTTTAAAATTTTACACTCCAAAAACTGCCGTTTGTAGCTATATTTTTCGCTTTTGTTTGTCCCACTTTTATTTGAGAACCATCCCCCCCCCCCCCCATCGACGCCTCTATACATATTAGGTTGCTTTTGTTAAGTGAAAGATCTGCTGCACACTCTTTGATAAATTAGGGAATATACGTCTATGTCAAAAGTGTACAAAGTTTATCCCTTATCCTGTATAGCGGACCTTTTGCATGTTCATGATTGCAATACAACGATCTGGTGCATAGTTCTGGCGATATTTGGACAATTTTCCATTAAGAAAGTTCGAGATTTGTCCTCATCTCGGGAATTGCTGGGGGGATAAATGATTTGTCTGTCTAAACACTTCCTTTGGGGCGGGGCAAATGCCCCTTTGCGGCCCCCCCCCCCCCCATAGATTCGACGTCCCTGATCTTCCCTTGGTATGCCCATAGATGTATCCTGACTGAGTCATCAGTCACTGTCGTTTCTCAGGAATGAGTCAGGAAATGGAGGGGATTCTATGGCGATAAAGTTGTTGTTATTGTTTGTTTGTATGTTTTCGTACATATTTTGCAGATGGTCCCCAGTTACTCGCGTCATAGCATGTTTACATGTAGACCTATACTATTTGACGTTGTCAACGCCTGAGCCATACCTTACAGTGTATGTCGATGTTACTTTCTTCGCGAGCGAGCGAAGCGAGCGAGCGCTTGAGAAAATTATACATTTTCCTACAAGATAGAATAATGTTCAGCTCTGTTACCCATCTGAAGGCCGGCGTACAAACGTCATGCAATATGCCAAAATTGATACAATCACATTTCTGCTTCCTCCATTTTTTCCCCTCAAAATTCAGGGGGGGATGATTGTACAGGCCATCCCCCCCTCCTCCATTTCAGGGGGGGATATATCCCCCCCATCCCCCCCCCCCCCCCGGGATTTACGCCCATGGCTGTATGACTCATGGGTGTCGGTCTCGTAGGATGACCCGTTTTAATGATTTATGGTGTTTCATTATGAAATTATTCACTATCGTCTACTAGCTGTGTTCATCTAAAAATGTGTTGCAACTGATTGACAAATTGCCCTACATCGACGTGAATAATTCATAATTTGAATTAAAAAATGTGTTGTTTACATTACTCAGTTATAAAGAAAAAGAGTGAAGTGCATATCCTATGTTTTGTCAAAGATTGAAAGTAAGATTTGAAGAGAATTAAAGTAGAAATATATCTTGCACTATCCCCAAATTCTTAAAATTAAAGACTCTCTCTCTCTCAAAAAAAAAATATTGCATTAAAGTTGTCTTAACTGTGCTCCACTTGTGTATCTTAATTCACTTGTGTGTTAATATTTATTGAGTTCAAAGCTCTAGAGATATCTTTTTATTCACATGAGAACAAACTTCAACTATTTTTGTATGTGTTTGTGTGTGGATTTGAATTTAATATTTAATGTGTCCTTTTCTTACGATGACAACTATTTTGCAGAGGGTACTTTTCTTAATATTTTGATTGCATCAGCCTGGTCCTTTTATTAATATATCTGGAGTCAAATTAAATGTGTATCCCGGCACAATTTTATATCAAAGTACAGACATAGATCGAGATCGATACTTTATCAACGCGATAGACTGTCTTTTTCTTAAAAAAAAAAAAACACACAACACAAAACACTCTGTTTTCATAAACTGATATCCATCAACGCTGGAATTTGAAGTAAAGGCTAACGTATAATGAAAAAAAAAAATCACATTGATGACTTATTTTGTGACTTGAAAAGAAAAAAAAATAATAAACACCGAAATAAAGCTACAAGATGTACAAAGTGGGCATCTGGGCACTTTCTGCCAGGCCGACATCCACAAACAATACAGCCCATGAGTTCGTCACTAAGTAAGCAAGGCCCAAGAGACCTATAGATTTTGCCCCGTCTTGTACTGTCAAACTCGTGGGCTGTTGGTCTCGTTGAATAACCCCCCTGTCAATAGTTTTTGCCCCTACTAGTATGCTGCCTTGAAACAGGAATGCAGAGATGGAATATATCAAGAAAGAAAGAAGAGCAGTTTTCCGAGAGGAATGTATAAAAAGAGGGGTGCTGTTCGTTATTCCGAAGGTTCGATATTCCGAAGGTTCGTTATTCCGAAGGTTCGTTAATCCGAAACACGCAAATTCCCTATACCTAGAGGTTCGTTAATCCGAAAATGAAAAAGGGTTCGTTAATCCGAACATTTGTGGCGTTATGCCGAAGGTTCTTTATTCCGAAGATTTGTTCATCCGAAAATGAAATTCGGAAAAACGAACCTTCGGAATAAGGAATCTTCGGACTGAAGAGCCTTCGGAATAACGAACCTTCGGAATAACGAGCTGTAACCAAAAAGAGCTCCCTCTATCATCCATACATGTGTTATTAACTCTGCATATATCAAAGTCAACCCCACATACATTATGTTGAATGAATAGTTTAGTCGATGACAAGAAAACTTCCAATGTACATTCAAATACGTATGGGTATCTTTCGTCTGTACACACAAAAGTCAAATATAGCCTTAAAATATCGCTGTACTTTTCTCAGTTCCATGAAGATTGCTTTATGCGGAACTGACTCTATACATTTTTTTTTTACAACAGTACAAAATGAAGAATCGGGGAATTTGCATATTCCTACACTAAATAAAATCGTGACAGACTGCAGCAATTTCTGTTTTATAGATTAGTTTTTAGTAGATAATTTTGTGCTTCAATTGATTGAAGAGGACCTAGTAAATTTCGTCAAAGAGCACAAGAGTCATTCAGACCTATAGATTTATGATTTTTTTTTTGGTATACAAATGACGTCTCCTAGGTAACAAAGAAGGAAATCCCTCAATTTACGAGATGATACTGCGTGCTGCCATAAAGCGATGACTGTCTTAATATGGCTATAAATTATATTGCAAACTCATAAACCCGTTTGTAGTCACGTAAAGTTCTTTAACAAAATAATCAATCACCTACAAATTGACTCTCTCATTAGACCACTGAAAGCTATAACCTCCTTCAGCTTCGTAACCTTTAATATCATTCATATTGTACATGACATGTCGCTGACATAAACTGAAAGAGTTAACGTGGCATTTGCCCGCACATACACACCGTAGGCAGTGAATGCAGAAATAGAGCAGTTTTATCAAATTAAGACAAAGTCCGGTGAGTTCAAAGTAAACTTTTCCATTTTAAAAAAAATCTATATCCCATCGAATGTGGAATTGGTCAAAAATTCACTGATATCCAATAAACCGACAGTAAGAACATAAAAATATAGCACATACAGTAAATATACGATTGCAAAGAATATAATGATATAAGCTCTGCTGAAGTTATTCATCAAATTTTGAAGATTCAATGCAAGAAATTTGAACAAGTGGATATACAGTCTATTACTGACTGCCATTGCTGCAAATAATTCACTACGAGTAACCATACTGTACGCTTAATGCTTTGCAATACACACCAGATTAAAATGTCAAAATACATTCTACAAACATTTAACAAGAGTAACGTAAAAAACAGAACGTGTTTATAGCTCCATCAACTTTTTAGGGCTATGTAAGACAACGACAACATTTACAGGACAGAATATACCTCGTTAAAAGTACTGCTTTTCGGTACTTGCCTCTTAAAGCTCATTTTCAGGATTAAACTGATATTCATGCCTCTTGAGAAAATTAAACTTGAATTGATGTAAAACATATAAAAGTTTAACTCTAAACCATGTCCTGGTTGTATTTGTGTAATTAATACACTAAAAGGGGACATACTATAAGCTTTCACAGCCACTGCTGAAATTTACCACCACTAGTATACGAGAGAAATGTTAGTTATTTTTAAAATGAATTAGAGCAAGATATAAACGCAAATCAGTGAAACATGGAGATATTTATAACCATTTCCGAGTGTTATGTCGATATGCTAGTCCTGAGTGTTCGGTCCTGTCTACAATACTCTACACTGATAGACAAGCGTGTAATTAACTCGATCTGACTAAATCCTTTTTTTACGAATGCGCATTTGACTTCACGAATCTTCTCAAGAATGAGCCGGCACTGATAAGGCTTGGTAGTTTGTTTTGTTTTGTTTGTTTGTTTGTTTGTTTGTCTGTTTGTTTGTATGTTTGTGGTCATGAAATGGTATTCTGGTACTCTACTTGAAATCCTCATCAAGCTGCTGCGGCCTACATTCGTTATTAATTTGTCAGCAATGATTTTCTTTCTCTTCCGCTCGGAGGACCAGGACCTACGTTCTTCTTTTGGTTGAGGTGAGGATTCGGCTTTTGACTTTTTGCGAGATAGGCCTACTAATAGAAACCACTGTATGTAATGTTATAGAAAATAAAAGTTCGAGAGGAACGACTGGGATATCCCAAAACAAAGTAAAACAATGCGATCCTAATAAATGGTGAGTCCCACCTTTTATCAATATAGGATCGCTTGCTTGGGGATATCTCGGCTGTTTTGAAACCAATTTTCATCAAAATGATTTTTAAAATCCTTTTCAGCGGTAAAAGTTCATTCGAAATCGGGTGGAAAATAAGGATGCTACGATATTTTGAGGTTTCACTAATTTGTTAGGAAACAGTTCTTGAACGGCCAATACGAATATGCAAATGGCAAAGTGAACGGGGTCATCCCCTCACAACTTTCCTAGTAAGCCCCTACATAAATTTTTGAAATTTCCAGTTTTTCCATTCAAGCGCTATTATGCTCGACGTTTAGATAATTGTGGAACATCTACATGCACTATTCTGAAGTTATTCAGTCAGGAATGACATCACGTTTCAGACTTCAATGACAGAAACATTGAATTTTCGTCATTTTTTTTGTACACAATCAATGGACAATTGTGAGGTTGTGACGTGGTTAACTCACTCATTTGCATATTCATATCCACTGTACAAGAACTGTTTTGCAGAAATTAGCAAAACTTCAAAGTGTCATACTTCGTTATTTTTCACCCGAATTCAGTCAAATTTTTACCGTTGAACTCTCGTAAGATTTTATTCTTTTTTATCAGATTAACTTATGTTTGGACTGTGCCATTCCTTTAATTTTCTGTTTTAAAGAACTATTCTTCATCAATGGGAAACACAATGTACGAACAAATTCATACAAATCTCTTTACATCAATTTCATAATCATTTTCATTAATGGAAACAAAATTTATACCAAAACTTAACATCAATTTGATACATTCTGATACACTCTGATAATTTTTTTCTTCACAATCCATATACATACCGTTTTTTTCTTTTTTTTCACTACTAACCCCGCGTTCTCTTTTTAATCTTATTCCTTCATTACGTTACGAATTTATTATCTAAATCACTTACCCCCCCCCCCCAAAAAAAAAAAAAACTTTTCAACATTCATTCTAACCAACTTTAAATATAAATATCCATCGATTGAAGTTTTTCTTTTAAAAAAACCCACAAAACAAACAAAAACCACCCAGACGACCCTTACCCTCGTCCATTCTCCCCCTTCCTACCCTACCCCATCCCCCTTCAAAATATCCATCACGATAAAACCTCAGAGACAATGTTTAGCGACTTGATTATAACTCACCTTCAGCACTGGCTGAGATCGATCTTTGGGCAAAAACCTTCATAAACCCAAGGCGTTAGAAGGCGAATGTAACGTAAAGCATACAGACCTGTTTTCGCAAGTAAACTCGTCATACTCTTATTTAATGTTATACATTTACCTTTATGGCAGTGTATGAAATTTACGCACATTCGTCTTCCCCTCCCCCCCCCCCTCTTTCTCTCTCTCTCTTGTGGTGAGGAAAACACATGAAAATAGTCTCAAAACATCACAAAAACTAACCACAGTCTTTAAAAGAAAGTTTTCTAGTTATGAATTCGTTGATTTTTTTTTTTCCATTTATGAAGCCTGCTGCAGGCGTTTTGTGGTTGTGAATTGACGGTGCTGACGACGGATGCAACCTTTGACCTTTATAATCACGTTGACCGTTAATTCGCGCTATGTTTTGTTTTGTTTTTTCCCCCTACAACTCCATATCGTTGTTGAAGCCTTCGTTCACTTTACCAGCAGGTTGCTTCTCCTCCACCGAACTTTCTTTCGGTTGCTGGTTGATTGGATTAATCTCGTATTCAGTCTTCTTCCTACATGTAAAGAATAGATAAAAGGGCGACATCCATTATAAAAAAAATACTATACAAATAATGAAATAGATTATATTTTGTCGATCATGAATTTTTCCTTCGTTATGAAAGCGTTCTTATAACGGGAGTGCAATGTACTTTATTGAGTCGGTGTGCTCTTTTGTACAGCAAGTTGGGAGGGAGGTTGGAATAACAAGATTTAAGGTGATGGTCGCTCACGTGGAGGGATGGGAGTTTTCAAATTACCAGGAAAGGGTCATTTTTCACCATTTTTATCACAAACAGTTTGGGAGTTGCAATTTGATGACATCATCACTGCGTCTACCAGCCACACTGTTCCGTCAAAACGCACACAATTTTGATACTTATTTAAAGAGCACCGCTTTCTTAAAGTTCTGATTGATTTTTTCATTTTTTTTTAAATCGATTTAGCATTACAAATGAATCTTTTAAGATAATTATACACTGAAAATATCACGTATGGTATACCTATACAGTGCAATACGCTAATAACACAATTGAGACCTGCTGTATCAAGTTTCAAGCAAAAAAAAACAAAAACAAAAACAAAACAACAACAACAACTCGCAACTTGTCACCAGAGTTCAGGTTGGCTCATTAGGTTTAATGTAATCTTAATATCTATTTTGCATAATATATATATATATATATATATATATATATACATATAATATACTATATATATATATATATATATATATATATATATATATATATAATTTATATATATATATATATATATATATATATATATATATATTATATACCTGTATATGCAACATAACAATGTAAAAGTTTATGAGTGAAGAAAATATCTAACGTAGCATAAGCCCTATAACAATGGACTTATTCCGGCAACGCATATTATGATTAGTCTTTTCTATACCTGAATACATATATGCAACAATCTAACAACTTTAATACATGGGACAGTGAGGGAGAGATCAAAGACCATAAAAGAAAAAAAAAAAGAAGAAGGAGATGGGGCCGAGGGGGGGGGGGGGGGATGCTGTAATCCGAATGTTTGAAAGAGGAATGTAAGGGGAATCATAGTCTCAAGTTTTTTGTTCTTTTTTTTTTTTTTTACTCACGTCCCGAAGAGCTCTCCTTCCATCATGGTCTCCGGTAGTTTGGCCCCCTTAGTTTCGGGGAGGAAGAGGGCGAGTAGGCCGGCGGCTATGGACGATACACCGAAGATGAGGACCGGAAGCGGTTCCCAAGCCTGGTTGAGGAGGAGGATGAGGGGAGAGAGAATGCCCGCCACTCGGGCACTCATGGAGCAGAGGCCAACTCCTACACTCCTATCGTTTCAAGTGAACAAGCATATAGACATATATGACAGAAGTGAATATAATTTATGACAGAAGTTAATGATGTTCATTCTGAAATAAGATGACTAAATAAGATGAAAATATAAATCAGCATATTTGTAGATGATCATAAAAGATAATTAAGCACTCTCTGAGAAAGTTACATTAAATAAATGAAAAAGCAAGTAAATGAAATTAAGCAATGGATCAAACATCAAATTAAAAATGTCTGTATTATAATAATGCAACTCGATATGTGTTACAAAGTTTTTCGTTATGCATGTAGTATAACCTGCACTTTTGTCTTGCTCCTTTGTCAATTGGTTATGTTTTGTTTGAAATTATCACACCCATGTAATTCAATTTGATTTGATTTGATTTGATTTGATTTGATTTGATTTCATTTCATTTCATTTCATTTGATTTCAGCTTTTTGATTGTCGGGATAATTCATTTTTTGAAAGGTAGGGATTAACTTGTATGTCATTGTATGTTGGTGGTCTGGCCTCATCCGTAGAGATTCTAAAACACGTTGGAAATATTAGTGCATCGTGCACATGCGCGTATCACCTCTGATATGTTCATTCTGATATTTCTACCGGACATGCTCTTCTCCCCCATGTCTCCTTTCAGTTTGTCCCTCCACCTCAAAACGCCTCTCACCCCCATTAATAGTGGATGTTCCTATCCTCACTTACCTTACAGGTGTTGGGAAAAGTTCGGCGGAATACACGTAGATGATACAGAATGAGGCGGATATTCCAAACTTCCCAATCATTGCCACAGTGGTTCGCCATACGCCAAGAGCTGGGAAAGAGATGGGGAAAAAAAATAGATGTGCATTTTGTGTGTGTGTGTGTGTGTGTGTGTGTGTGTGTGTGTGTGTGTCCTCAATGGTTATTTCCTTTTACTCCTTTCTTTGGCTCTTCGTTTTATCAGGGAGGTGTTACAGAGATGGAGTGGCAACTCTTCGTAATTTATGCAAACACACATGTTTGGGTTCAAGGCGTTACAATGGGATGTCTAGCATTCCATTACGCTTTGAAGTCATGCTCGGCACCGCTCTATGTAGTTGCAAGACGAAGTTCGGAGACGAAGAACGCATTTCACCTTTCGTTGAATTTCAAGCTTTATTTCACCGCAAAATTTTATATGAAATACTCGAATTGATTTAGAATAGTTTAGGAAAGAATTAAATATTATTAACATGTATTTCTAGTTTCTTCGTAATTCGCAAATCGAAAGGAAATGAAAAATATGCCCTCTTAAAAACCTGATTTTTTCTATAATGCGCATATTTCCGCATGTTAATTTTCTATCTTTTAATAAGGGATATTTTGATCTTTCAAATAAAGTACTCCGTTAAAGCGTGTTTCAGCGTGTTTTTAAACTTTTTATTTGCTGTTAAAATTGTGAGTTTTACACTGCATTTTGATTCGCTGCTCCAATTCAAGGTACACAAATTCATTGTTGCCATCAGATTGAAAGAGAGAGCGAATTGCAGTAGGAGCAAATATTTCTAGATGTGAGAGCGCTAGTCCCGATTATTGATGCTCTCTTTTGTCAAAGCACTGTGTAGTTAAACGCATACCTTCTCGGCGGTGCCGCGCATGACTTCAAAGGAGAGCTTTAGTTGCCTCTCCTTCTCTAGCACCTCCCTGGTTTTATAGTGGGGGAAAACGGCATACACGCCGAGTCCGTCATAGATGGATAAACATGAATAAATGCGACAGCGCAGCATTTGTAATAATTATTATTCTCTAATGGGGCAGCGCATTCATTGCAATGTTTACCCATGGGAGAGAAATATTATGTATTGTCTATATTGAATTAAATACACATGTTCATCAAATTGTGTGTATCAATATAATGCCGACTACCTTCTGACTGACAGAAGGTGCAAGATATTTGTCACGCATTGAGCCTGCGTTGATTAACATGGAATGATTATAAGATGTACGCATATAACATGTTTCATCGCAAAATTAGTTAACTCCATTCTTGTCAATCGGAAATATTTGCGATGAAACGAGGTACAAAAGCAAGAAAAACACATTATGGCAGGTAATGGGATATGTTTGATCATAACTTCAGGAATATTCCTAGTGAAATGAGGTATAACTGGAAAGATTTTACTTTCCTCTATTTGATGATGGTCTTACTTTAGAATGTTTCAACGTTCGACCAGTTTTGCGACCAAGCTCGTCATATCATTACACGTGCTTTCCATCAGTATACATAGGTAATGTCGGATGTTTCAGCTAGTGAATAAACCACAAATAATCTTTCCCCTATGTTAATAGGTTTTCCGCTTGCTCATTGGTTGTTGAACAGTAAATTTGTGGAAAGGTGCCAAAGTCAGCATACATTTTCCGACATTGATCGCCCAATCAAGCAGTTCTATTATCTAGAAATGCGGATTTATTGACTTTCACTTCGCATGAAAGGAAAAAAAAAGTGTTGGATGGATCTCTGAAAAATTTTGTGATAACAGATTATACCGACTTTTGCTTTATACTGAATTCTGAAATGCCCAAAGACTTTTTTTTTTTTTTTCATTGAGTTTTTATTGATCAAATAAACAAGATTACAAAAACATCACAACAAAATTCGAAATGATAAAAATACTACTAAAAATAAATAATAACAAAAAAATTGAGTCAAAAAAAAATGAAGAGAATCAAGGCAAAGCAGCATAGAATAAAGTCAATAAGAATGTTGTACATATGCAATGGTACAGTCATAAACAATAATATCGGTTCAATATGTCAAATTCAGAGTGTTCACTGCAATAACATACCTTTACATCATATGTCAAATCTCCATTTACGGAAATGAAGTACAAGTTTTCCATTCTTATTAGCAATGCGATACTCAAGTTCTTTACATGTTTTTAAATACACCTTAAATCCTTGAAATGAGGGTTGGTTACCTCTGAATTTACACAAATATATATAATATTTCAAGATAAGGAAAATATAAGTTATAAACTTATCATCTTTAAACCCGAAAAATTTTTCAAAAACAGAGGGGTTATAATTTTTCTTAGTGTTTTGATTTATTACATTAATTATGTCATCCCAAACTTTTTTTACGTGCTGACACTCAATAAATATATGAATAACAGTTTCTGGCAATCTCTGACAGAATGTGCAGTTGGGGGAGTCCTTCCTTTTGATTTTGTGCAAAAAATCATTTAGTGCTATAACTCTATGATATAGCTTGAAATAAAAGGAACGAACTCGAGCGTCAATAGAACTTTTAAAATTTCTCAGATGGATGTTATCCCACAATTCTGAATCTGGATTTAACGACAGGTCTTTCCAAAAACAAATTTGTTTTGCTGGAGCACAGTCCTCTAACATAATTGAGTAAACATATTTCGGAACTTTTTTTGCTAAACATAAGTTATTTACTATCGTGTCAAAAATTTCATTATGATCCCAATTTGATATAGTTAACCATGTTTGAGGAATATTGCTCATTAAAAAATTAAATTTTCTCCTTCCTGTGGGCGAAATGCCGAAATCAAGAATAAGTTCTTCAAAAAGTTTGCTTCCAGGGAGTGGTGAATCTAAAAGATCACTGACAAAGATTATACCTCTATCAAACCACTCTTGATAAAAAAAGAATCGCTTTGACTTGGATCTAATATTTCTGTTAAACCATAAACATTGACATGATCCTAAATCTGAAAATTTCACACCAAACTCCTTATTCATTGCTTTCTCCCTGAAAAAATACCAAGTTGTAATAGAGTCAGATAATTGAGAGCATGGTAACTTATTCAAAACAGATTCGGGTACATGAGATTTCCATAAAATATCATTCATCTGATTAAAATCTTCTAATACTGAAAGTTCAATGACCTTCCATAAACTACTGTAATTTTTGTCCAAAAGAAGTTTGACCCAAGCCATTTTCTGTGACATCGCAAAAACATATGGATCGATCATTCGCAGCCCACCCGAAGCGAAATCATTACAAACATATTTTCTTTTTACTCTATCTCTTCCACCACTCCAAATAAATCTATAAAATATTCTGTCTAACTCTTTGAAAAAAAAATTTGGGATCTTTATACATAATACTGAAAAAAGATACAACAGTTGAGGTAATAATAAGGTTTTAACCACACAAATCTTTCCAATTAAGGATAAATTTCTGACGCGCCAACAGTTTAGGGTCGCTTCTATAGATTTCAATTTAGGTTTGTAGTTAAGAGCAAAAACTTTGCTGACATCTAGTGAAAAAACAACTCCAAGGGTTTTGAAAGTATCTGTTTTCCAAATAAGACCATTTTCAGAGTATGGATTTATTTGAGAGCCTCTTTTAGCACCAACCCAAATTGCCTCCGACTTAGATATATTTAATTTACAACCAGAACATACTGCAAAATTTTCAAGCAAATCAAACAAATGATCAAAAGAACTGAGTGAGCCATCTAAAAAACATGTGGAATCGTCTGCTAACAATGATATTTTCACTTCTTTTCCTTCTACAGGAATACCTTTGATATCATTATTTTGTCTTACAGCTAAAGCCATTGTTTCTATAACTAATAAAAACAAATATGGAGAAATAGGACAACCTTGAAAGATTCCTCTTTCCATCATAACAGCTTTAGTAAAAAATCCATTATTTACAACATAACTCTTTCGGCTGGAATAAAGAGTTTTAATCCAGTCAACAAATTTATCCCCAAAGTTAAATCGTTTTAGAACTTTTAATAAATATTCATGGTTGACACTATCGAATGCTTTTTGTATATCTAAGAGGAGAATGGCACCAGGGAGGTCATGACTTTCCGTATATTCTAATAAATCCATGATCAGTCTAATATTATTTCCAATATTTCGTCCCTTTAAAAAACCAGATTGGTCCGAGTGAATAAGTTCATTAATGCAGTTTTTCAATCGATTTGCCAAAAGCTTTGCCAAAATTTTATAATCCACAGTCAACAATGATATGGGCCTATAGTTTTTTAAATACATCTGGTCTTTATCTTTCTTTGGGAGAAGAGTAATAATACCGTTTCGTTGTGATGAAGACAAAAGCCCACTGTCCAATGAAAAATTAAATGAATCCAATAACAAATCGGAAATATCAGGCCAGAAAACTACATAAAACTCCACCGGTAAACCATCATATCCTGGAGTTTTATTGTGTTTCATTGAGGTGAGTGTTTCATATATTTCTTTTTTAGAGAAAGGTTGTTCCAAAAACAATTTATCATTTTCTTCTAATTTGGGTATTTCAAGACAGTCTAAAAAAATATCTGTGCTGTTGTTGTCTTGTCCTTCTTGATTTTTATACAAATTCTGATAAAAATTATGAATTTCTTCTAATATATTCTTATGGTTAGATATCATTTCATCATCAGAATTTTTTATTCTATGAATGGTTTTTTTCTCCCCATGCCTTTTCTCTAAATTACAAAAATATTTGGAACTTTTTTCTCCTTCTTCAATCCAACGCATTCTTGAGCGGATAATAAGGCCCTGAGTTTCATATTCTAAAATTTTATTTAAATCGGCTTTCAAATGTTCAAGGTGTTCAATAAACACGACATTATCAGGGTCAGTATTTATTTGCATGTTAATATCATCTATCTCTCTAAACAACTTATTTTTAGTGGCATTCCTTTCTTTCTTTTTTCTGGCACCGTACTCTATGCAAACACCTGTTATTGTACATTTAAGAGCATCCCACATAATATTAGAATTACATTGACTATCTTTATTATCAATTCTAAAATCTTTTATCTTTTCTTTAATCAATTTTACAAATTCAGCATCATTATGTAAGTAATTACAATTAAGTTTCCAAAAACCAGGTCCTTTCTTTGGTTGATCATCCTTAAAATTCAAAGTAACCACAGAGTGATCTGATTGAATCCCTGGGATGATTTTTGATTGCAAACAGTTATTAACAAAGTTGTCTGAAACAAGAATAAAATCTAATCGGGATAGGACCTTTGGGTTTATTTGATGCCTGGTATATTGTTTTAAATTTGGATGAAAATGTCTCCAAATATCACACAAATTGTATTCTACTATCAAAGTTTGAATAATTTCACTAACTTTTGTGTTTGAATGTCTTTGTTTAGCTCCTCGGTAATCTTGAGGGCCCAACACAGCATTAAAGTCACCAGCACATATCAATGATGTATAATTAAATTGTTCTACTTTAGCAAAAACTTCAAGGAAAAAATCAGAGTCATCATTATTAGGTCCATATATATTTACAAGTAAGAGAGATAAACCATTAATAGTGACATTATTAATCAAAAATCTACCATTTGGATCAGAATATGAAGAATGAGTTACTGGTGAAACATGATTGCGAATCAAAATAGCAACACCACGACTATTGGAAGTATGACTCGAAAACCATGCATGTTCCCCCCATTGCTGTTTCCAAAATTTTTCATCTTCAACAGAGGAATGTGTTTCTTGAAGAAAAATGATATCACTGTCAATTGATCTTAAGTAATGAAAAATCTTTCTCCTTTTTACAAAATCTTGAATACCTCGACAATTAAATGTACTTAATTTTAGTGCCATGGATAGTCATGATATAATATCACTAGTTGCGTAAACCAAACACTAGAAGCACTTGCATTGTAGAACATGGTGTAGCCTGGAGATAACATATATGTAGTTGAAACAAAATATAGGAATAGAGCTGCTTGATATAAAGTATCAAATATCATTACATGTACAAACATAAAAAGAAACGAACAAAAAGGACTGATTGCTGCTTTGAATTTAAACATGATCAGAAAAAAAGTCAGTATACAAAAAAGCTAGATTGAGCAAAAACAACAGCGGGGTGCAATTGCACCAAGATAGGTGACCAGTGGCTTCAAATCAACCTCAGCCCTGGTCTGGAAGTGCAAACAACAACAAGAGCAACTTTGAGCAAAAGAACATTGTGTGGCTATAAATACTATTGTATGCCTCTTTTAACACAAGCAGTTTCTACAGAGCCAAAACAAAAAGGCACATTACCATACATGCAATGCAATGTTACAATGCTACAACAGCAAACTGAAGAATTAGATCAACATAAAAAAAAAAAACCTCTAAGGCACGTCATCTGTATAATAGTACCACCTAAAAACAGATGACCCCCAACTCTCCGCAATGGGCTACTGTAATGAATCCCCCCCCCCCCCACAAGGGAAACAAAAAAAAAAGGAGAGGGAGAGCCGAGTAATATATAAGAAATAAACAAAAAACACACATACCTATTAAATATGTATACATCCCCTTCTCAGAATAAAGTGGAACATAGCGAGCATCATAGGAAATCCAGAGATATAAAAGGTGACTGGACCATAACAAAGTCATAACTAGACATCATGAATCTCCAAGATTCAAACATTTTTCTTCACTCATCATGATGAAGTTTAAATGACTAACTTGGTAATAAACAATATAATAAAATAAATATTACGATGAACCCCAAATTTTGTATTACATTCAAATACACAGCAGCTACTTATGGTTTAAGGCAATAGTTGCGTGTAAATACGATGTACATATAGCTAACATGAGAGATATTTCGGAGAAGGCATTTGTTCACTCCACTTGTCAATATATTTAGTTTTTACTTTATACACCTTTTCTTTCAGCAATACTGCCATTACCAGTACAGCTTACGGCTGTATGGTAATAAACTTAATAAATAAGTTTTCGAAGTATACTCCATTATCTAAAAAAAGTTCAATGTTTTTATCTAATAATTTCTTTCTCTCATTAGCTGATGTTGTGAAAGATTTCTTGAAATCTTAAACTGCCGTAGTAGTGCCTGGAATTAGTCCACTGAAACGACTTTCCCGGAGGTTTGATCTCTGTATCGAATCTTATCAGGATAAGCGAAAAACGGCCTCTTGCCTTCGTCTTTCAGGCGCTTGAATTTTTCGTGTTTCTTCCTGCGTAACTGGAGAACCCTTTGCGACAGGTCCTCTGCCACAAAGACCTTGAGATCATGGTACATGGAGCTGGTCTGCTTAAGCTTCTTGATACATGCTTTCCTGACCCGTTCCTTGGTTACAAATGTCGAAAACGCGACATGGATTCTTCTTGGTTGCTTGGGATGAGTCCCATCTTTGCCTACAGGCTGATGTGTGGGCGTTCGGTGGCATCTTTCTATCTTTGAGAGATCTGCTTCTGGAACCTCAGCGTATTGCAGAAATTGAGTGACCGTTTTCATACAATCTTCCGCTGTTGGGTTTGAAGATTCTGCAATACCAAAGAGTACGAGATTCTTTCTTCGTCCCCTATTCTCAAGGTCATCAAGCTTATTTACGAGGATCTCTTTCTCCTTCTCCAACTGTTTGACTGAATCTTTCAGGGCGCCCACTTCAAACTCAATGTTATTCATCTTTTCCTCATGATCAGATACTTTCAGTGAAATGTCTTTGAGCTTTTTGTCTAGCAGAGCTTCAATGCGTGAGTCAAATCTTGATTCGAAATCTTTGAAAAATGTGACAAACCACACTGGGGGTGCTTCTGAAGATAAGTCTAGAGACCGTCGTGTATTGCCGGTGGGTTCGGCTCCGTGCAAGGGCGCGGCCATATTGCTATCGTACTGACCTGGGGTTTCAGCTACGTCGTTTGTTTCCATACGGCTACTGCAAGCGGTGGGACTACAGTTAGACATCTTCGGCTTCTTAGCGGACGGGGACGATTTGTTTGGAGTGTTTTCCAACTGATGAGTTACTTTTGGAGGGTCCATGGTTGAACAAAACAACCCTTACCACTTTAAAAGTCCATTGCGAAAATCCCGGGGAATTAATCACTATACCACACGGTGAAATTTTGCTTCAAAGCAAGAGATGAGAAAGTCACATTGTGCTCGACAATGCCTGAAGAGCGCCCCCCATGCCCAAAGACTTTATACGAAGGTCACCAGCTTCCCGTACTGAACGTATCATTGTCCCTTGGACGAATGTGGTTAACTAGAAACCTCCTGGGCAATCAACATTTCTATACCAGTATGCATAATATATAATACGATCTTCATCAGAATGGGGAGCAAAATCGTCCAAATCCAGACTGCGTGTTTCCTCTTCAGAAACAGAATCATCCATGAAGAGGAGAGTTTGTATCATGGACCTGAAACCATTAGCGGACTTATTAGGGATGGTGCACTTTTGGTTGAGATGGGGCTTCAGGTTTTTTTTAATGGTGATTTCTTTTAGAGAATGCAAAACCTCTTTTGACATACTATATGAAGAGCATATATTTCTAAGACAAATCCGAAGTTTATTTGGTGAAAATTGGGTTTGAACGGGTCGAGATATCCAAAGCAAATCAATCCTAATAAAAGATGGGAACCGCCTTTATTAGGATCGCTTTGTTTTACTTTTATTTTGGATAACTCAAACATTTTAAAACCGATATTCATCAAATGAATTTGAATTTCTCTTGGGATTTTTTTTATATTTTTTTTTTACATTTCATGAAGTGGTTTCTCAGTATCTCGCAAAAGAGTGTAAATCTGAGTCCACACCTCAATCAACACTCTACCGTTCCTCTAAACATGCTAAAGTGAATTAATGACAGTTGTACCGAAGGTAATTATTATTCTTTTCCTATACAAGTGATAATGAGAATGACGGCAACAACAATAATAGCAAATGACGGGCGCTTACGAGTAAAGATGGTGCACAAGCAGGCCACACCCCCTGCCAACATAGACCCGGACAAGGTCCACTTCCGTCCGATGATGTCAATGGCGAAGATAGTGCAGATGTAGGCGGGAATCTCGACAGCGCCGGAAATGAAAAAGGCCACGTAATCGTTGACCCCGAGGTCAGAGGTACTCAATGAGAGACCATAGTAAACCAAGGTGTTCACCGTCCTGTTGCACAAAATAAATTATATATGAGTTGGAAAAAGGTTAAACATGTAGTGATTAATTCGTTCTTTAACATACCTATTATTTTTATCTTTATCTTTTTCAGCGATATTGCTAAAATTGTCGCTAATGATTAAATTAATCAAATAAATGGGAACAAAATGAAACACTATATATGAATGCCATTGCCGTCATTTGTTAATATAGTTCCCAGAAAAGTGGCTGATATTAATAACTTTGTTCACATGAAATGCTTGGCAATCCATAACCGATTGCTCTCAAATTAATTTCAGTTATCTTTTTAAGGTAATAGCATTATGATCATTATCATCACTATTTTTATTCCCCACACGAAGTTGCTCTATGTAAGCAAAGTTGGCAAGAAAGCGTTGTTTAAAGTTCCATGGCGCTCCTATTCAGCAATTTGTGAATGAGAAAAGCGGCGGTTGTACTCACCATGTTTTATTTATTCTTTTTAGTTATCTGTTATGCTACGATCTAATAGTGATAGCGAGGTTAATGGCAATAAAGTATGGGATAATGATTACATCTTTAAGACGGTCAGGCCAATCATAATAATATTGGGGATTATAATGCGAGGTATATGATTCTAACAGTATACGACATACAACCTTGGAAAACAACAGTTATTATAGGGATACTGTTATCATCATTGTCATCACAAACGGATTTTTACCAAAATAATGACAAACATTCAGATTATATTAATGATTGTCCATCATCCTGTGTATCATATTGCTCACCACTTGTAAACATTGCTTCTTTAGAAAACACGTAATTATTCCTACAAACACTGCTCCGTATATGAGCGAATAAAAACGAATTATTAAACAAAATTGTTTAAATTAACAGAATCATGAGAAAATTCTGTAAATGTATATATTATATATATATATATATATATATATATATATATATGTATATATGTGTGTGTGTGTGTGTATGTGTGTGTGTGTAATTGTTATGAAGTTTCAAAGCGCTTACCAGTTGAACATGCAGTTTAAAGTTCTTATTCGAAGGTTAGGTGTTTTGAAAAGTTCCAACATGGTAAGAGGTTTCGCAGTGGTGGCCGCTTCCTAGAGGAAAAGAATATAATATTGAAAGTGTCTTTCTTTCATGACTTATACAATGTACACAACTTTGTTCTAGCTATCAGTGAGCTAGTAGAAGCTTTGTGCGTAGTTAGATGTTTCATTCGTATTGTACAAAAGAAGCCGTGAAGCTAATTGTTTTAATATATTATAACTAACAATATTCACTCATTCGTTATCGTATGCATCTTACTTCGTATAGCTTTCCAAGTGTCTCATCAATACAAGAACATATCCGCAGAATGATAATAAACGGCCGGGGCCATGTCTGTTTTTTAATTTGTTATTTTTTTTAAGTTTGTGTGTGTGTGTGTGTGTGTGTGTGTGTGTGTGTGTGTAGGGGGTAGTTTATATTTCTGGTGCCACTTCCGGGTTTTCATAAGTTAACAAGCAAAAAAAAAAAGACCTTCAGCTCAATTTTCTGGTGCCACTTCCATGACTTCCGGGGTAAAAAAAAAAAGAAAAAAAAAAGAAAAAAGAGAAAGAGAAGTGGGGAGAGGCCCCAAGTATAGGCTAGACCTTGTGATTTCCAGATTTACAATAGGGTTTCTGATTGGTCGAAATGGCACTACGAAGATTGTTTCATTTCGTTACAATTCACGATCACTTTGTGAATCTTGCATTCTGCTTAGACAAAATCATTGTTATAGAATACACTTCGGACATGAAACATTCTGAGTCTCAGGGTAGATTTGCTGCTGACGTGTTGTCATGTATAGTCCTTATATAATGAGCAACTCTGAATTTTTACCTTGTTGGAGGGAGGGTAGGTCCTACTTTGTAGATGAAGCATGCTACAATGATTAAGTATGCACAAATCAGCAAACAGAAAAATAAGAGCAATTTCCAACTTAAACCAGAAACAAAAGGCACCTTAAGCCCGCCACATACTATACGATCCGACCGGTCTACGACCTTAGGACTGGAAGTGTGACGTTACAATCTTGCCAGCTTCATGTCGTGCGACTGGGTCTTAGCGCCAGTCGTAGAGATTTGACATGTTGAATTTCTACGACCGGTCGTGGGTTTTCAGCCAGTCACAATACAGTAAAATGCAAGCGCACGCGGTGCGCACTGCCTCATTGCCGGAAGACAGAGTCGTAAGCCTACTCGTAAAGTCAGGTCGGATATACAGTGCGTTGGCAGGTCGTACGACTGGGTCTTATGGTGTGAAGGTCGTATAGTCGTGAGTCGTATAGTGTGTGGCGGGCTTTAGTCGTATAGAGAGTGTTGCCAAAATGTAACATTTGTGAGTTATGCGTCTGCGATCTGAAGGATTTTGATTATTCTTCAAGACAAGGCTCACAACCTGTTTGCTTGTGTAATTTGTTGTGATTTTTTAAATCTTTAAGGTTAGCAGCATTTTATAGAACTTTGATCATCAAAGATCATTCCTATAATACCTGTAACGCCCATTACCAGCCTACAATTTAATATCCGGTTTAAGTAGAATTTTCAATACTATTATTATTATGATTATTATTAATATTATTATTATTATTATTATTATTATTATTATTATTATTATTATTGTTATCATCATTACTATTAGAGTTATTATTAAAATCATCATTATTATAACTAAAAAAAGATGAAAAATATGATTATCATAACTATCATCATTATTACTATTATTATTATTTATATTATTATCATTATATCTGTTAAGACTCCCGACTCCCGATCGGAGGACCCGAGTTCGAATCCCGCCTAGTGCTTACGTCCTTGGACAAGATGCTTTTACCCACCACATCCCTCTCGACCCAGATAAATGGGTACCTGGCAACGCTAGGGTAATAATAATGACAGGGCCCTCCGTTAGAGCAGTGGTAACACTGAAGAGGCTACCCTGGGCAAATAAGACATTATTATTATTATTATTATTATTATCATTATTATTATTATTATTATTATCATTATTATTATTATTATTATTATTATTATTATTATTATCATCATCATCATCATCTTTATCTATATCTTTATCTTTATTTCGTATCATTTCCATTATTCTGTAACTAAATTGAGAAATACCGTGTAATCACATGACGAAGGCATGTCCAAGGAGAGTACACACTATTGAACTTTTACCTGCTCCTTGATTTCTTCGTCGGAAAAGATCGGGTCTGGAAGCTCCACCTTGTTGACCTTGCCCGCTTTGACAATGACAGCAGTCGCTTCCTCCGTACGACCACGGCTGATCAACCACCGCACCGACTCGGGGACGAAACTACGGTGAAAAAGAAAAAGAAAAACCAAAAACACGGCAAGAGGTAAACTCTTGAAGAGAGAGAGAGTCGCTGATAATCAGTATCTCGTAATATCGCATTCGCGACAGAGGCATTCGCTGCAACACGTCTCAACCACTATATTTCATCTAGATTATTATCTTCGCAACTAGTATGCTGTATAGTGAGGTAAAACTACTACTTACTAGATTAAAACTACTCTCATGAATGGTGGGAGGGGGAGGCCGTGGGCTCGGCCCCCCCCCCTTTTTTTTTGCACTATACAAAGAAATACATTTGATGGTGTCACCATTTTGGGTCCCGCATTTTCTTTTTTTTTTTTCTTTTTTTGAAACCCAAAAGTACCCACCCACACACAATTGAAAATGTGCTGGCGCCGGCGGTGACTCCTATTATGAATACTACACTATACATCTTATAAGCTTCATTATTCCTATAACAATGAGGTGTTATCACTATGCAGCTATGAAATCCTATAATACTGCCATTTTTTCTTTCCTTCGGCGGTGAAACTATTGATAACGTAATTATCACTACTATTATAACAGCAACGCACGGACTACAACATATTGGATTTTATTGCCACAATTTTATCATGAATACGAGACTCCACGTGCATCATCAATTCGATTGCTAGTCCTACACATCTACCGAAGAGGACAAAATAAATAACATTACCCCCTCCTTGACCACTGCGACACACAACTTTGCCAATGTATAATTGAATAAAATCTATACTTTTATGCCAAAGTATGATTATTTTTGCTGTCGGCGTGAGTTCAGAAATTGATTTACTTCGTAATACTTATACTTCGCGTGTGGAGCACTACTTGTATATAGAAGCTCCAGGGTAGATCCCCCCTCCCCCCAACCAAGGTGTATACTTGAATAAGAAATCTTGTGATATTGAAGGACATGGTAGAGAGAGTGGCGTTGAAAAAAGGAGGAGGGGTTTACTGGAAATGGGAGGGGAGAGGCGGGATATATTGTGGCTAATTATAATATTGAAGTTGTCCACTCACGGAAAGGTAAGAAGTAGGAGGAAGGAGGGAACACTGATGATTATCTGTAAAAGCCACCAATCGCGGACGAAGAAAGCAATCAGCGCCAGCAGCATGTAGCCAATAGAGAAGAACATACCGGTCACTATGCCTGCGACTGGTCGTTTACTCGGCCCCACCAGTTCCGCTCCTGTATGACGTCACAGACAGAGCGGGTCAAAGAGCACACGTCGTGAGGAGACTGGACTACACAATGGTAGTGAGAAAAAAACAGCTTACAATTTGTCGCGCATGCGATGAATTTTTAAGGATGCGTTGTTATAAGATGCAAAGAAGAAGTCATCATCGTCACTGTGACATGACCTTTGACC
Organism: Diadema setosum; assembly: GCA_033980235.1. Classification (NCBI taxonomy): domain Eukaryota; kingdom Metazoa; phylum Echinodermata; class Echinoidea; order Diadematoida; family Diadematidae; genus Diadema; species Diadema setosum. Next base: position 35,561,989 of record CM067065.1, read on the forward strand.
CAGCCATCACGGGGAAGTGAAATGAGGATGTGTAATGACAGATTCCAGTCCATGGCCACTGCTTCTTTTTTTTTCCCGACATGTTTGTTAATTTACAGATCAGCAGTTGCGATCTTAACAACTTTAATTTGTAGAGGGATACAATTTGAAGAAACTCACACTTGAAACGTCGAGCCTTTGAATAATATTTTGCTTTCATTTAATATGCCTTGTCCGCCTTGGACTACTTAACATAACAATGTCAGAATTTCGGAACTTAGGTATTTGTCCCATGTTCATCGTGTCACAGTGACTGCCGGCAACCAGTGTCGCTATAGATGACAAGTTCGAGTCCCACTGGTTCCTGTTTTTTAGTTTGTTTTTTTTTTTCCGACAGGTTTGTTAATTCAAAGATCTGCAGTTGCGATCTTAACAAATTTACTTTGTCGAGGGAGACAAATTGAAGAAACTCACATCTAGCTCCAACTCGATTTCGAATTCAGTTGATAGGACGCAAATACCTATATATGGATACTGTATGTGTATCAATGTAGAAAATCTTATGTATTATTTCCAGCGGATCCGGCGATGATGACAATTATGGGAATGATAGTAATTTTGATATTGATGATAGTATATCATCTTTTTGACTCTAGGATGATAGATAAAATGATAATATTTATTACAAAGATAATAAGATCCTTTGTCACGTTCATATAGGGCTAATCATAATAGGCTTTTCATTGCTCCCATGAAATATCCAGCCAAACATAAATTCTATACACAAACATAACATTGATCCTAATCCTATTCCTCACATCAAACTAAACCATAAACCCTTTCACAACCACGACCCTATGTCCTTGGTAAAATGAGACCGGAACAATTGTCGCAGGGGAAAATGTCGCATCGCCGAGACATTCAGGGGGTAAGAAATACAAAGATGAATAAATGAATGAATAAATGAATAAATGAATAAATAAATAAATAAATAGATAAAACAAACAAACAAATAAATACTTACATGCGTAAATACATAAAGAAGAAAGAGATAAATTAATAAAGAAAGAAAGAAAGAAAGTACGGAATAAAGAAAGAAATACATTCACATAGGGCGAGATCCCAGCATTGATTGCTTATTCCCTATCAACGATGTTTCTTGAACATTACCTGAAATTATTTCGGCTCTAAATTTCTTGTACAGTATTCTTGTACAGTATGTCCCCCCCCCCCAAAAAAAAAAAAAAAAAAAAAATTACAGCGGGACCCTCCGCAATGATATCTTTAAAGATGGTGAATCAATCTAAATACAAATTCAGGGTATGAAACTATAACTCATTGCCAACATCTTACAGAAAACCCCATTCGATTTGTCTCAGTGGTCAAAGACAAATGAGGAATTTTGTAGAGGATGTCGAGAATCTCTCCCCCCCCCCCCCAAGTTCTGTCTATTATTCACACACAAGAGCATTGGATTGCTAAAATTGGAAGAATGAGACTTATGACATGCTTTACAACAATCTAGGTTTCTCTGTGACCGCTTAACCAAATTGAATGGGGTTTTCTGCATAATAGAGCTAAGATTTTATAGTTTAAGACCCTGAAGTAGCACGATCATATTGTAGGTCGATCATAATTATAGTAGGTCGATCATATTGGGTGTTATCAATTCGAAAATCTGATTGTAATTTTTTTGGGGACATACTGCAGTTTGTCCCGAAAAAAAAATACAATCATATTTTCGCATTGATAACACCCAATTTAATTAAAATTTTTGAATGCTACTCCAGCGTCTTAAAATATAAAATTTTAGCTCTATTTTGCAGAAATCCCCATTCGATTTGGTTAAGCGGTCACAGAGAAATGTGGATTGTTGTAAAGCATGTCATGAGTCTGATTCTTCCAAGTTTAGCACTTCGATGATCTTGTGTGTGAATAATAGACAGAACTTGGAGGCAAGAGATTCCCGACATCCTCTACAAAATTCAGTATTTCTCTTTTACCACTGAAGCAAATCGAATGGGGTTTTCTGTAAGATGTGGACAATGAGTTATAATTTCATACCCTTAATTTATATTTAGATTGATGCAATATTTTTAAAGATATCATTGCGGAGGGCCCCGTTGCATTTTTTTTTTTTTGGGGGGGGGACATACGGTACTCTGATAATTTTATTTGTGATCCCCTTAAAAGTTATTGCGTGTGTATGATGGCAACACTTCCTGCTGTATTTTGCGTGTCTCTTCCATACGTATTGTCTCATATTATGTAATGGTTACTATACCTTAATCCCACAATGTCTTATCTTGCCCATGCTCGCAATGTTTTTATGGGGGGAGGGACGATTTAATCGCTCTAAATGGACTAAGCTTGATAAAGACACTGTCTTATGTCAAGACCAAGTGTCCGATCAATTCTGTGTTGACACTTCTTTCTATAGGACTCAGCAATCAATGAATAGTAGGTTAAAGCTTGCATCCAAATATCTTCACACCTATAAAGGGTTTTCAATGTTTACTTTGCAAATTCACAGCACTGATAAAAAAAAAACCCTTTTAGATATCTAATTCTTCTTTTTTTTGTGAGGGGCTACCAACGTACACGTTGAGTCCTTCATCTATCGTAAATGACTGAAATTTTAAATTTCATTTTATTTCTAGTACATCTTATTTCGTTTTATTTTCACTGGATAGCCTTTTCAGTTACAGAACTAATTTACGAAGGGGCCCTGCATAAGAACATTACCAATCATACCGTAAGTCTACCCCTCCCCTCCCCCCCCCCCCAAAAAAAATACAATTAAGTCCATCATTAGATAAAACAGAATTATATTTTGTGGACACGTCCCTTATAGTTATGTAACTCGACTCGTGTCAGTCAGGTGTTTATGATCGGGATCTCCTGCTTTTCTTTTATTGCAATTACTACAAATACATAATTTCCTAATTCCTTACCTCAATCTATTTTCACCTAAATTTTGGCTATCGTATGACATAATTACATAGAAATGGCAGTAGTTTGGAATGTGATGTTTTATTCAGATAAACAACTTAAATGAATTAGGACGATATCATATTACAATAACACATCCATGACTTGGTCACTTCTATGACCGGACAGATTATCATAATTCTATTCAATCGACAAAGTTTGTCAACTCTTAGCACCGAACCATTTAACACAATAACATAAAAGTGGTAAACTGCATCAATAGTGACAAAGTCAGGCGAAGCGAAAAGCCAAATTACATACCGACTACGAAAGCTATGAGAAATACACCAGTGTTGGCGGCGCCCATGAAGACTCGGAGAGTGGTAAAAGTTGCGTAATTGGGAGAAAAAGCTATAGCGATTCCCAAACACCCCTGCAGTGCCATCGAGATGTAAATCACAAGACGCCGTCCAATTCTACAAACCCAAGGGGAAAATTATGTAAAGAAATCGAGATTATTGCATTAAATACATACAAATGCACACACACCACATCCACACTAACCCACACAAAACCACAGAAGGAAATTCACATCATGCACATATCTGTTAAATACAAGGAAAAGTTTTTTTTTAGCAAAATGTACAATATACAAATTTGTAGGTCAAAAATCAAGGTCAAAGGTCAAAGAAGTCAAAGGTCAAAATTCTGTGTAGAAGTTTTGAAGCGCTCACCTAGTGCCATCACATAAAGCAAACGGAATCAAAATCGGGTAAGAAATGGCGAAGGAGTAGCATTTTGTAGCAAAATGTACAAAAAATGTAGGTCAAAAATTAAGGTCAAAGGTCAAAGAAGTCAAAGGTCAAAATTCTGTGTAGAAGTTTTGAAGCCCTCACCTACTGCCATCACATAAAGCAAACAGAATCGAAATCGGGTAAGAAATGGCGAAGGAGTAGCATTTTGTAGCAAAATGTACAAAACAGGTCAAAAATCAAGGTCAAAGGTCAAAGAAGTCAAAGGTCAAAATTCTGTGTAGAAGTTTTGAAGCCCTCACCTAGTGCCATCACATAAAGCAAACGGAATCGAAATCGGGTAAGAAATGGCGAAGGAGTAGCATTTTGTAGCAAAATGTACAATACAGGTCAAAAATCAAGGTCAAAGGTAAAAAAAGTCAAAGGTCAAAATTCTGTGTAGAAGTTTTGAAGCCCTCACCTAGTGCCATCACATAAAGCAAACGGAATCGAAATCGGGTTAGAAATGGCGAAGGAGTAGCATTTTGTAGCAAAATGTACAATATAGGTCAAAGGTCAAGGTCAAAAGCCACGACTGAAATTCTGTGTAGAAGTTTCAGAGCTCCCATGTAGTGCTATCATATAAAGCAAACAGAATCAAAATTGGCTCATAAATGACAGAGAAGTAGCAAATTGAAGATTTTGATCACACACGGACGCACACACGGACGGACACACGGACGCACGGACGCACGGACGGACGGACGGACACACGGACACACACACGTACGGAGCCCGTTTCATAGTCCCCTGCTCGAACTCGTTCGGCGGGGACAAAAAGTAATACAATTAAAAGAAATATAATTGAAGAATATGATTTTTATTTGGAGTGGATAGGTTTTCATAGGGTATTAGTCAGATAAAATAAAGATCGTAACAAGAACAAGACACATCTTTTCATTATCCAACTACACTCTCTGATCATCCGTATTTTAATTATCGTAATAACTTCATTTTAGACTCTGTGACATCACTGTACATGAAATATGCAATCATGGCGTACTTTACTATGCTAGCCATAAAACCGTGTCCTTGACATCACTTGGTGCTCTTTGCGTCGCCTAATAGGAACAAGAACAAATCATCATATATAAACAACGAAAAAGCTTAACTATTGTCAGTACCATTTTGTTGGAAGTTTTATTCATTTTTTAATCAAATAAAAACACTATTTAGTCATCACCAAGTTTGTTTCTAACTTGCTCACTCATTCACTTACTTTCTTACTTACTTAGTTATCTAATTTATTTTAATAGCTGTCTCATGCTTGCCATAAGTAGGCCTCCGAATCTATCAAGGGGCAGCGCGTATTGAAAGAACCATCGAAAGTCAAGGTTTTCTTGATTTGAATTCTTTGATTTTCCTTGTTTTAACTTCTTTGTCTATTTTTTTTTTCGGGGGGAGGGGGGGGGGGGGGGGGGGTCAAACGTGTCACAGAATACTATGGCGCGCCATTAACCCAATAGTACGAGGGCTGCATGCAAATCAAGCTCCGCCCTATTACCCTTCTGTATTGCCGATACGTTTTGCTGTACTTTGTAAAGGCAATACAGAAAAAGAAAATACTGTGTTAACAAGTTATTATTAATGCATAGCACCATTAATAAACTATTGAACAATAAATAAACTATTGAACTATATTGAACTACACTTAACGATAAATCAAATCAAATCAAATCAAATAATATCGGTCGATAATCTACGCGTTTTTTTTTTTTCTTTTTGGAGAGAGAGAGAGAGATAGACTGTTAATCGAGCACAAAACTAAGTTTATCGATAAACTCTCTTAATCAGGTAATAAACACTTTTTATCATGAAAAATGCAGTTTTCCAAGTGACAAACCGAGCTAATCCCCGAAAAACGTAGTTCATCGACCGATAAGCTGGGTTTTTGGGCGATAAACTAGGTTTTTTTTAATAAGAGGGCGAATGGCGCGCCATAGAGTGCAACCCCTTTGGTATTGGACCCCCACCCCTCCTGTATTGCATACTCACACGTCCGAAATGGTGCCAAATAACACGGAACCGACAAGCACTCCCACGAAGAAAAGAGACTGGGCCAAGTTGGGCAACGAGGACTGGTCACATACCAGATCGTACTGCAGAAAACGGAAACCTTGGTGAAGGGCTCCGCACACCGAGTACAGTCACGGCAACGGTCCAGGTTTCTTTTTTATTTTGTTCTGTTTTGTTTTTGTTTGTTTTTGGCAATGGCGCGCCAAAAGGAACCATGTCTTGATCTTTTACAATATCACTTACCCACGAATAATTTTGTTACAAAATAAATCTTGTGACTTCGTTCCTCTTCATATTGAGAAAAAGTAAAAATTTTTGTGATTTTGTACCGAAATTATTGATTGGTTCCTTTTGGTGCGCCATAGCAAAATACCGGACCGCTGCCATTACCGTGTCCGGAGACCTTGATGCATTTTATTTCTCAGTGCATTATCATAGCTAAACAGCATACGCTATAAATCCAGTGTTACGACATAATTAGGACAGTTTCGGAGTTAGCAAGTGTGTAGTCCGGAACAGTGCACAAACAATAGAGCGAATGCCATATTATTTTGTGGTGAACAAAGTTAGAATTTGACTTTGCTACCCTATGCAAGAATCCTTGCTTGTTATGCATAACAATTGTTATGCATTTGTTATGCATAACAATTGTTATGCATAACAATTTATGTATAGTTATAATAATAACTTATAATTTATGTATAGTTATAATAATAACTGTCTTCCGTTTATATTCGATTCTATGTTTCCTCGTAACCTGACATACCATAGTTACCCAACAAGACAGTCTAATGAATTTCATTTGCCCCTGCTTAGAACGGTTTTAGCTCAGCAGACATTTATATATACAGGCCCAAGATTCTGGAACTCCCTTAGTCCAGACATAAAAAATGCTCCTTCTTTGTTTTCATTCAAAAAAAGATTGAAATCATTCCTTCTTAAGTCTTATAATGTAACAGAAAGGAATTAATTTTGTTTGTTTATCTTTTTCAGTAAGTAGGTATTGTAAGCACCAGTATGCTATTGATTTTTCATAGACTTGTTAGGTCGCGTCTTTCGCGGAATTCCGCATCGCATCCCCTGTTTTTCCTATTGCAAACTTACGTGCCTTCACAGAACAGATAATGTGTTCTGCTATCAGCAATTCCATACAATTGTAGATATCACTTTCTCGTCGCTTTTAATGCTCTACACTTCTAATATGGCTAATAGTCTCTGTTGGTTTGATCTTGAATGTACCGATTGATCTAGGCTTTTTGTTCTTAGTTGTCTCGTCTCTTTACTTGTATTTATGCTTCTTCCCTTTCCCCTTTTCCACTTCTTTTTTCATCCCGCACACTTGTAGTTAAGTTTTCACTTTTTTTTTTTCCTGTGAGGTGCCCACGTTGTACAAGCATAGTCTTTTGAGTGGGTACCTCCACTTTTTTTGGCAGAATGTATAAATATGTCTGTATGAAAAATGCCTAAAGTTGTAATGATTATTGACAAATGTTATCCTTTGCTATCTATGTATCATTCCTTCAAACGTATGTCGAATCTATATTTTTTGTACATTCTGTTGAAAGAAGTGAAAATAAAACCTTTGAACCTTTGAACTGTCCACTGATCATAACAAATTTATACAATTACAAATAACGAATTTTGAAAGGATAAAAATCAATCAATCAAGTGGAAAACATGTCTTAAAACGAAACAACATGGACGGAGTCTTCATTGAAGAAAAAGGCTGAAATTTTCTCCACATGTATAATATGAGCTAACTATGATTGCATTCAGACTGGGGATATCTTCTTTATTCGCTTCACCGATTACTGGTCGTGCACAGCGGCGAAATCATAATGGCGATGAAAATTATGATAATAAATTTTATATCGTCTTCATTTCAATTATTTCAAACTCCTCTCGGAATGTCTTTACACTGACCAGAAAGATGCACTAACTTGGATTCCTCCTTATGATATTGCTTTAGTTGCTGTTGGTGGTGTTTAAAACTTTAGAAATATATTCACAGCATTAATGCCATGATATTTAAAATTGTGCTAATTGGGTATAAAAACGGTTACAGCTCGTTATTCCGAAGGTTCGTTATTCCGAAGGCTCTTTATTCCTAAGATTCGTTGTTCATTGTTCCGAATTTCATTTTCGGATCAACCAATCTTCGGAATAACGAACCTTCGGAATAACGCCACAAATTTTCGGATTAACGAACCCCTTTTTCATTTTCGGATTAACGAACCTGTAGGTATAGGGAATTTGCGTGTTTCGGATTAACGACCCGTCGGAATAATGAACCTTCGGAATAGCGAACCTTCGGAATAACGAACAGCACCCATAAAAACAAAGGCTTGTATTGCCTCCGCATGCAGTAAATATCATTAAACGATGCGGGCTTTAACCACGAGTGTTTTGAAAGTTGGTAATCGTGTCTTACACTTTCACCTTGTGTGAATATGTTTAGTTTGCTTTGTTTCAATGCATTGTGAAATGTAAAGTATCGATTATAACAGAAAGGGATATTCCACCGACCTGGCAGTAAGTACTGAATCATTTGTAAACGTGCAATATAGTGCTAACCCACACAATAGTCATTTTGAGATAATCGCTGTTGAATGTTTGGAAAGTCCATACATTATACATTAATAAAACATGAATGCATGCATTTTTTACCATCTTATAGGTTGAATTCAAATATGATATTTTCACGGAGGTTAGAGTGAAGGCTAAGAATTATGAAAATGCATGTATCTCAATTTTGACAAAAGTGTGGGTTAGCACTATATTGCACCGACCCCTTCATTTCACTGAAATATGTATGGATCTTTCCAGAGCATTTGATACAAGAGATTATGATATTGTGATTTATGAGTTACAAAAATATGGCCCGGTATTCTGCTATCTTATAATTCTCTTCCCAACTTCGCATCGAAATTAGTTCCTCGTAAGTAAAGTTAACCCAAGCTTAGTCAATCAGCACTTAGTCAAGACCTCCAATAGTTCGTATTCTGATAACAAAGACTAGTCTCGGACTATAAGTCAAGACTAAATATCGGCGGTTCAGAACTTTCATGGATTATCGATTTCTGTCTAGAAGGAAGCATTATGTGCTATTTGAATCTTCCCAATCAAGGAAATCTAATATTGTCTGTGGTTTTCCTCATGGATCAATCCTGGGTCCTCTGCTGTTTTTTTTTTCTTTTAATCAAACAGATATCTGATAAGATATTTATATCTATGTATGATGGTTTACTTTGTGTCGTAATTTTACCTTGGAGCTTCTTCCTAGTCAAGTGCTGCATATGAAAATATCCCCTGTATTTTTCAATTTTATTTCACTTTTTCCTCTCAAACCTTTATTCAAAGTGTTCTCTCTCGTACAGCGTACCTTCATTTAACATTGCTTTATCATTTTCCACTTTGTTTTTCTCCCTATACGATTGTATTTAAAAACATGTATTGGCGGTATTGATGCAAAGGAACAGCTCATAGAATTCATGACATTTTGTTTAAGTCTGTTACCTATTGTATTGAAAACGGATAGAATACATAGATCGAACGTAACTTAACTTAACTCAACTCAACTCAACTCAACTCAACTCAACTCAGCTCAACTTAATTTAACTTAACTTAACTTAACTTAACTTAACTTAACTTAACTTAACTTAACTTAACTTAACATCTAGCCAGAAGACTTCTTGTTAAGAAGAGAATGATGGTGAATCCGAAGACCTAAATCATGACTTACTTGTGGAGATAATATGCGTAAAGAAATGAAAGGTAAGGGAACCATGAGAGAGATGAGGGATAGATTTTTCAGAGTTTGATATGTATCAAGATCTCACCTCTTGCACGATGGTCGAGTGGTACTGGCTGCGGTCGTATACCCACCCATCGTTGCATTCCGTAACGTTGGTGTTGTTGTAGGTTGTGGGATCGAGACTCGGGCTGAATGGTAAGCCGTCAACTATGGTGTACTTGTAACACTGCGAGTCTTCTTCGCTCCCGTCCATTGGGGCGCTGGCATTCCGCTTGGCCTCGAGGCACTGGTCGTCCGCTAATCCCCACTGCACACAATCCTCGTTCTCCCAACTTCCGACCTATACACCAAATAATGGCCAAGAAAAAGTTGATCATCATATACACTGTACTCTTCTCGACTCGATGAAGGACTTCCGCTATCAGGATATTAAAAGTTTTATGCTTCAACAGGGCCTTAGAAATTAACCTTGCTTTATCACTGTGAATGCAGTTACTTTTATTTCCATCGAACAAAAGGAGAAATATATATTACAGATTATCTCCTTCATCCTGAAATTCTCAAACTATGATTGTTCGAGAAATTCTCACGTGACTAAAAAGTAATCTCGCCAGCCTCCCACCGTTACACTGTAGATCATAAATGTTAAACTTTTTGATCTTGGCCAGTGTGGATGCAGAAATCATCATCTAGTTATCAATAAATTTGTTTCTTATAATTTTCCTGGATGCCGTAATCAATTGGAGCAATTTAGACTCTTTTTGCTGTTTATTACATATCTGTCCTTATTCGGTACGTTAAATAAACAGTTACTGTTCTTTTCCCTAAATCTTGATTTTAATATGTCTAAATCAAATTTTATTGATAATTCTTGGTGGAGCTGAAGGGGGGGGGGGGGGCATGTGAGATTTGGAAATTATAACCCACTAACTTTACTTATGTGTTCCTTTTTAAATCACCTGTTTATTGATACTTACATGACTTGTGAAACCGTGAAATCGTGTTTGACTTTCCTATAAGCATTACAGGGGCGGATGCAGGAATTCAGTATGGGAGGGGGTGTGACTAATATTTCTGGCGCCACTTCCGGGTTTCATTTCATTTTTTTTTTCTTTGTATTTCTGTTTTTAACGAAAAATAAAGGGGGCGTGCGCCGGTTGCGCCCCCCCCCCCCCTGGATCCGCCGCTGCGATTATGCTAATCCCATCTCTATCATTCTATTTGTTCAAGCCGTTGAATACTAGCTGATTTAACACCCATAACACCAATATTCCATGGACACCTGTCCGTGTATACGGGGCTATACAAGGGACTAGTCTTCAACGGGTTAAGTGTTCTCTTTGATAGGGCAACCTTTTATTATGCACATGACCTATAAGCGACCATATAAGTTTCGTCATTGTATAGGCGAAGGAGGCGGTGTCCGGCTATGCTTCATTGTCGGAAACATAATGCGCTGTTTACGTATCAGACGCAAGGACAGAGTAATACACTTAATAGTTTATACACACAATTAAACTAAACAACAGAGACTTGAATAGCACTATCCTTTATCAAATAGTATACGCCGAGCTCCCTCCCTTCCCTTAAAGCCACATGTTTCCCAAGATCCGTGTGATACATTTAGGGTTTATGAATTGCATAGTTGAACTTTATGTGACTGCCTCGCTCAAAACTCACAAAAAGTCGCAAACAAGGATTTCCTGTAATCGACCAAACAATGACATTTGACTTGACCAACTAAAGTTTTCAAAGTTAACTTTGTCCAACCTGCAGAAAGAAAACAAATTTTCTTCAAACTTCCTTTACTTCTGTCAAAATTTGGCAGTTTGGCAGGTCAAAGAAAAAAATCAAAATCGAGATGCTACCTTGGTCTTTTTTTTTCTGGAGCTTTTTCCTTTTCTTTTATGAATAATTCGAACTTCTACACATCATGCTTGATTAACGGAATAGATTAATCCTCCTTTCCCCCTTTTTCTAAAAAACTACAGTTCCTAATGCCCTTTTTGGAAATAATTATTTCTTGATTAGGTGAGGATGGTTAAACTTCAACAAGATATATGTATTATGTATATATATTGTATATATATATATGTATATATTCTATATATTTTTCTAAGCAAAGAGCTTATTTTTCCAAACTATGCAGACATTGGTCTACTTTTTGTGGGTTTTGAGCTAGTAAGTAGGTCGTACAGACACACACACACACACACACACACACACAGTTGCTTTATACGTTATGCTGGCCTGCTATGTCTAGTCGTCTTTATGAGCTTTGATTGTGTTGCTGGCATTAATCTAGGCTTTTTACGACGTGAAATGTCTCATCTCTTTCATCCTGCTATCTTCTGTTTTCTCTTTTTTTTTCACTTTTTTTCCTTTCTCTATTATTTTGTTCCCTTCTTCCTCATCCTCCAGCAATATCTGTATTTACTAGGACTTCACCCCATCTTTACCCTGAGGTACCAACATGGTACAAGCACAGTCGTTTTAGTGTGAGCCTCCATATTTTGCTCGAAATATAATAGGTGTGTCTGTACTATGGTTATTCTTGTACTGATCATAAACATGAACGTTCTGCTATTCTATGCTGCATGTTTGCCATTCAAATGAATGCTCAATATCACAATTTTTTTGTATATTCTGTTGAAAGAACAAAATGAAAATAAAGTTTGAAAGAAGTGAATAGATTATAATGAATCCCATACCTTTATTAATAATATCGTTCATATAACTACTTGATATATATATATACATATATATATATATACATATATATATATATATATATATATATATATATATATATATATATATTTAACACTATCATGCAATTTCATAATGCCATCGTGGAGCGCCATTAGTTTTATATGCATCGAGAGCTGAAAGTAAGAGCACTATTTCCAGAGGGGCGGTACGGAAGAATATAGAATGACTGTTTTCTTAGATTAAATGATAACAACATTCTTGCAGCATAAATCATGTATTAAGTTACACACACACAAACACACACACACACACACAAACAAACACATTATATATATATATGTTATTTTTGGGCTTGATTTTGCAACTCTATAATTTAGGGTTTGGGGCCATTACAAAATCATTGATTTGATGCATCGTATTTTTTTACAATTAGCGTCAAGTCGTTGAAAGAGCAATTTAGGTTCGAGATACAAGGATGATAATGATAATGATAGTGATAACAATGACAATAATAATAATAATAATAATATAATAACAATAACAATGATAACAATAAGAATAATGAAAATATATGATGTATCCCCACTATGTATGTATAAGATATGTTACCCATAAGATCATCCGCGAGAGAATGAAAGAAACAGGGGAAAAAAAGAACTGATGGGGGCGTGTCCGGGAGGTGGTTGGAAAAACAACATTGAGTTAAAGTGCGCCAGTAGGTGATACGTTAACATGCGTAATCGCGCAATGGTGACGCTACAGAGGTTAAAGAGGCATTATTGTGGAATGTATGTATAACTTTACATTAAGCAAAAGGTCAATCGGCTACGCCAAAGATAAATGTAAACATAATACAATGATAATTAAAGATAATTATGTTGTGTAAGTCGAATTTCTCGCAAGTGGAAGGACATTGACGGTCTCTTTCGCTTCGATTTGATAAGAAAAATTTGATGTAGTGAGTGATACAAACACGAGATTATAGCTGGTGTAGCAATCGGGTACAATCAATCAGGGGCGGATTCAGGATTTCCGTAAAGGGGAAGAGGCGCCTTTACAAAATTAAAGGGGGTGTACGACCACCCCCCCCCCTCCATTTTCTCTTTATTTCTTTTGTTTTAACAAGATATAAAGACGGGGGCGCGCGCCCTGTGCGCCCCCTCTTGATCTGCCACTGTCAACATTACCTACTTCGTAGAGAACAAATTCAATCGTGAATCCAAAAAAAAAAACCAATAAAAGATAACCGCGATTTCATGGAAAAAGAATACATAAAGTTATGAATAAGTTTAGTGGTTCCATTCATAAGACATGACATTGCTTAATCGACTAGAGCCCTGTTTTATGAAGAGATAATATTGAATTTAAAGTTGATTTCCATCATAAGTCTATAGTAGCCTGTGTGTTAAGGAAATTTAAATTATTATCTTTTGATAAAACGAAGCCCTGGTATCTTTTTTATGCTGCCAATGCCGTATGATTCGACGGTCACTTATTTTATTGTTAATGCTAAAATAGTTTATGTCTTTTCATTTCGGCCAAATAGCTAGTGATACCCTTCTCTTTTTTTCTCCGTAATAAAATTTTGACGAGAACAGCCGATTGCGTCCGAGAGACCAACGAGTTGGTCAACGTAGAGTTCGAAGTCGGGGTCACCTACCTTGCACCAATGATCGGAGCCGCCAGCGAGGAAGACCTGTGCCATCTGTTGCATACCTGAGGGGATGTTCACCAAACACATGACCGCGTATACCCATCTCTGGTACCTGCCGAACTCTCCGAGGTGCGCCAAGATATCATCAAATCCCATGATGATTGTCTTTAACTGTCTCTCAAGCTATCCGTGAATCTAGCAGCTAATATCAAAAGCTCTCAGGAACTCGTCTTCCTGGTTAATGCATGAATAAATGCTGACTTTGTTTTCTTCACTCAGCCATAGACATGATAGATCCAAAGGTATGTTTGCCCATGCGCAATGTTACATCACGAAACTTTCGTAACGGTAATTCGCGTTCATACTTGCAAACATGTCTATGATCCTGAGAAACCAATGACTACCTTATTCCAAACTACTATTCCTTCCGGCTACATTGCGCTAATCGGGAAGGTGTAAACCATCTCTGACCTTTGTCCTCCAATGCGAGGACACGTTGTGAAGTGGTGTATGGTGCACACGCTGATGAGCGAATGGTATGGCGTGTAGTCTTATTTGTACATTATCTAAGATGTTGCATTACTTATACCACCAATTATGGAGGGTTACGCGGAGTTTGTTTGATGAGAGGCGATGAGAGATTCACCTCCGTATTGGAAAATGGGTTGCGGGATTTGAAAACACACTCCTGGGAGACATTTCATGGAACATTTTGTCAGATATTTTTTTTTTTCTGGCAAACTGTTATAAGTTATTGAAATCCATGCATCTGTCTTCATGAAATGCTCCCCGGTGGATTGGAAATCCACCCTCAAGTTTGGTGAGTTTCGGTTTATTATAAGCTGTCAACTTCGACCTTCTGTCAACTCAGATAAATCTGGGTTCGTTTGCTACATGTCTTATAAAACTCAAACTGTCAATTCAAATTCATTTATTTTCATCATTTTTTCCCCAACAAAACATAACGCAGCAAATCAGGAATTATTATCGGCGAGGATATCCCCCATTATTTTTTCCCTCTGTACACTTTTTTCTTCCATCTAGAACATTATAAAAGAGATTTCAAACAAAATTGAAAGGAGCAAAATCAAGACATTCATAATATCATAGTTCAGGACTCCACATTGCATTGCCGGATCTAATTTCATCTAGACGAATAGAGCATGACATGATATCGCGGAATGTGATATACTTTAAAGTGAGAGTATATAGTATTGGTTGAAGTGACAATTTCAGCTTTTAACCTTTTGCAAGATACCTAGAAACCACTTTATGAGATGTTAATGTTAGAGAGCATTCAATTCTAAGAGGAATTCAGTTTACCTGATGAAAATCAGTTTTGAAATGGCTAAGATATCCAAAAACAAAGTGGGTGTCGGTCTCGTGGGATGACCCAAAAAGGTTGACCCTCTCACTGGAAATTATGAGTGTATGAATTTCTTTTAGACCAAATCTTGACCGGGGCGTGTAAACGGTGATATATTACTTGATTTACTGTACTCCCACTTCGTCTTAAAAAACACCCAACCTTGGACAACCCACAACATGGCCTAATCCCGTTTCATGTACAACCAGTTTGTCTAATGACCGTGTATTCCAGTTGACACTTTGCCCTATTACCAGCTGGTCCACTTCCAGAAGGGCTATGTCAAATTTATTTGCTAAACCATATTTGGTCCACAGCTCCAGTTTGTGTGATTTTGTTCGTTTGTTTCTTGGTTGTCGACGCATTGGTACAAACAAGTTAGACCACATACTTTACTGAAAGGGTCATTGCAACTTAGTGCCTTCTCTGATGATTGCACGTCTGCACAAGGCGTATCACATTTGCCATGAGAATGGGCCGATGAAAAAAAAAAGAGAGTGAGAAATAAATCTAAACATCCACAAACATAGAGATATATATAGAGAGAGCAATTCCTATATGTGGAAGAAGATTTTGGCAATATTTTAAAGCGGTGTATCCTATTTTGTTACACACAATAACAGTAATCATTCCCATATCTATAATTATTTTATTCTTCCTACTTTTTCCCCTATAACCTCAGAAAATCGATTAATATACGCACAGTGTATCTTTTGATAGAATAAAATAACAGGGAGATGAAAAACAAAGCGAATAATAAAACGATATAAAAAACCAGTCCCAGTGACTTGATTCCCTAGTTGTAGTTTCCCAAATTACTTTGACGTCCCGTTATCTTATTTTCCTGCACTATTCAGTCCTATGTGCTATCAGCAAAGTTTCTAATTTGGTTCAATTGACAATAATACGTGATTGTGTAATCATTTTTTTTTCTTTCGGGTCAAAAGTCAATGTCTCCTCTTTCGGCATTACGATATCTGTGCAAACACTCACAACTTCATCAGACTTCTGCCAACACCTATGACACTGTCAATGTTTATCTGCCGTAAATTCCCATTAAATTACAGATAAAGCACTCTATGTAAACTTCAACATTACATGACACGTACTTTATAATAGCACAATCTCCTTCTTAGATTATAGCAGCAATTACTTTTTTCCTTGTCAATCAACGAACATCACTGTAAAAACATCGGTGTTAGATTTAACACCACGGGTGTTAAATTTAACACCGATCAAACTTCAATAAAGGACCACACCCACAGGTGTTGAAAATGCACTGTGATGGTGTTGAAAAGTGTTCACCTGACACTTCGTGGTGTTAACTTGACACTGTAACTGGTGTTAGTTTGACACTGTACTGGTGTTAATTAAAAAATGACACCACGTGGTGTTGATTTGATATTTGTTGGTGTTAATATCAATGGTTTAACACCCGTCCAGCTTCAATAAGAGACCACACCAGCTGGTGTTACTTTGGTGTTATTTTCACATTTTTTTCAAAAATCTAGTATTTTAATGTAAAATTCTTGATCGTCTTGTTTTTAAAATCAACAAGAAGTGCCGTTACTCAGAAAATAAAATTTGGAAATGACACCCGGAGGTGTTAATTTAACACCATATATGAGCACCGAAAATTTAACACCAGCTCGGTGTTCACTATTTAACACCGGACTTTTTGCAGTGTATTCATTGGCACGGATAGGGTGAAGGGAGAGGTAGTGAGACTAGAATCTCTTCGAACATTCAAAAAATGGCGTGAAATCAATTACTCAAAATATATGATATCATTGAGGGCTTTGAAGTATGTTTCAAATTTATAAAATAAACATGTAGCCATGCAAATTTGAAGGCCCTGTCTACACTAATGTACACCTTTACCATTGTTGTTGTTTTTCATTGCATCTCTCCTTAATGTCGTTGAAGGAAGGTAATATCTCAGAAGCCTGATGATGTCTATAGGCCTACCTTGCAAACAAAAACTTTGCAAGGGGTTGTTAAAGGCGGCCACCCTGTGAGGCCGAACTATCGTTACATTTTGCATTTGCGGGCTAACGTTGGAAGCGCGAGGTACGATTAAACTTGACGGCGCGTTTTATTGTGTAGTATAAAACAAAAACCAAAATCTACGGAACGGCAGGTAAGATATTGAACGTTCTTTCTTGATTATATTTTGTTCAATTTGCTTTCAAGTAAGAAACAATTGGGTCTTTCGTATATTTTGTGCATCGTTTACAGAATCATTTACTTCTTGTGATAGATTTAAGGCTGCAGCGTATTTCACATGAATGTATGGATTCTTTGTATTTTGAGTATTTTCTAAATCCCGCCTGATTTTTCCCTTTTGCAGTTGTGAACATGTTCTCCTGTACCAACCAAAAGGTGAATAATCAGGTGCGAGTTTCTTTACTTTGTCTCCCTCTTCAAACTGAATTTGTTAAGATCGCAACTGCTGATCTGTAAATTAACAAACATGTCGGAAAAAGGAAACAGTGGGACTCGAATCTGTCATCTACTGCTTTCCGGGCAGCGACATTATCACCAGGCTGTCCCTGGTTGCTGGCAGTGACACGAAGAACATGGAACAAATATCCAAGCTCCGAAATTCCGACATTCTTATGTTAAGTAGTCCAAGGCGGATAAGGCATATGAAATGAAAGAAAGAAAGATATTATTCAGCAGTAGATGACAGGTTCGAGTACCACTGGCTATTTTTTTTCCGACGTGTTTGTTAATTTACAGATCAGCAGTTGCGATCTTAACAAATTTGATATGTAGACGGAGACAAAGTGAAGAAACTCGCACCTGAACCTTCACCCCTCTGAATGATATCTTTCTTTCTTTCATTTAAGGTGAATAATCTCTATATTATTTTTTTTTTTGTATTTCCTCCACAGAGTGTTTATTATGATATTTCTTGTAATCATTCCCAATATTACATATGTGCACAATTTAAGAGGAACTGAAAATATTTATGGTTTAGATTTTGTAGTATATAAGTCTAGCCACGTATAGAGAAGTGTGGTTATCAAAATAATGTCCTCATATAAACGGAGTGAAATCATTTGTGACCGTGCATCTGAAACATCGCAAAGGTTGTTGTTCGAGTAGGTCTGGAATGAGGATAACGTTTTCTGGCTATAAAAAAATCAAAGTAGGCTTGCAAAAGATTTGAAAACGCAGTGAAAGGAATTATTTCAGAAATTTCATTAAAACACTTGCTGTGATACTGTATGTCTCATTTTCTGCTCCAGCTGCAGATAAAACGATATGCATGAAATATCTAGGGCAATGTGTGGAAATCATTATCATTGGACACTAATTTAGAAACGATAGTGTTTGTGTCAAACGTGTCCAGAAATACGACGTCTTCATGCATGGACTCGTATACCACTATCTTGCAATCCAGACATGGCGGTTTTCATCTACCGTCTAAAGGAGACCAACCCCCCCCCCCCCCCCAAAAAAAAAAAAAAAAAAAAAAAAAATGTGGATTGAATGAAAGCAGTAACATTAGTAGAACACATCAGTGAAAGTTTGGGGAAAATCGGACAATCGATGCAAAAGTTATGAATTTTTAAAGTTTTGGGTTTGGAACCGTTGGATGAGGAGACTACTAATTGTGATGTCATGTGTGGACAACAATATGAAAAAACATAAAGGGAATTCCACAAAAATTCATATTTCATGAATAATACACATCTCATCAACTTGATCCTGACAAAATATTATCTTAAGGACAGCAATCATTCGCCCTGCTTTCTAAAAGCGGTTAGTCAATCACTCTTTCATTATGCTAGAAAAGTTAATTCTATAACACAATTCCCTTTATATTTTCTTTATATTGTTGTCCATACATGACGTTACTGTAGTATAACCTCTAGTAGTCTCCTCATCCAGCAGTTCCAACACCAAAAATTGAAAATTCATATTTTTTTGCATCGATTGTCCGATCTTCCTCAAACTTTCACTGATGTGTTCTATAATTATGTTGTTGCTTTCACTCAATACACCTTTCTCTTTGGGTTTTGGTTTCCTTTAAAGATAGTGGTTGCAATGATAAAAATGACAATCATACGTAACGGAGTAAGCGCAGTAATTATTGTAAGGTTGCAATGTCCTCGCAGGCTTTGTGTCATTCGGAAAATTATACAGTTTCCTAAAAAACAAATGACAGAAATCAATGAAAAATATAGACAATGCACTTATGTATTGAAGGGTAGATGGATTACACCAAAAACTGGCGTGTATAGAACTCCACCGTGTTATATCCATGCGCTTTGTTTGAGCGTGGGTGCTAATTGACGTTTGCCATTGCTCCGCAAGGCCGTCATAAATGATATCGATACAGTTGAAGACACTAATAATCACGTACAGCGAAACACGATGAATAATTAAAGAAGATATTCGAGAATACCCTGCGGATAGGTGCAGTTAAGCTCCAAAAATTGGTGCATGGGGATATAATAGAAAAGACATGTAGAGACTAAGAGATGTGGAATAAGAAAGAACTCTCGTTACCACATTGTGCAGATGCATGCTTCACACATGTTTCATGTTTCTTAAGATATTGTGAACAGTTTCATAATCTATTATACTTTATCATTGATTTCATCCTACTTCAGGATTTGAGATGTACAATGAGACCAATAATCTATTTAAAAAATTTGACATATCTGGTGAGTGCCTCCCAAAGAATTGAAGTCGATGGAATGCACTACAAATTGTGAGCAAAATCTACATGAGAAATCCTTTGTTACTTGTTTTATTTTGCATTTTCATGCCTGTGTGAAAAGAAAATTCTTCAAAATGTTCATCTTAATTTTGAAGTTAGAATGTCATTTAAGCCACACAAGATATCATAATCATTGATGTTGAACTTGTAATTTAAGATTGACATAAATTTTTCCAGTGAAAGTCTACAAAACGTTCTCCATATCACGCAATTATCCCTCCTTCTTACAGACAACTAGACAATGTATAGATTCTGGCGCAATTATAACCGGTTGAAAAATAGAATCAAATATCGTTATTGTCTCGTTCATACTCGTGTAAGAATTCGTAAAAATCTACATTTTGCTAACTTTTTACTCATTTGTTGTTTGTAAAATAATGTGTAATCAACTAAAAATATTTCCAAGGATTATCAAAACCCAACTCCGACTATCATTGCATTCCCAAGGTTATTTAAAAGAAAATTTTTCGTAGTTGCATTATCGACCACATTATGCAACATTGCAAAACATTCGACCTATAATTTTTTTTTCTCTCTCTCTTGCTTGCACTTGGACACAACATGTAATGCGATGCTAATTCTTCTCCTCCTTCTCCCCCAGAATCCAGAGTACTTCAATGACCAAGATGCAGGTTTTTAAACCATTTCCTCTCCAAATGGTCTTATATAATATACTCGCGTTTCAGAAAAGTAAGTATGATTTAGTATGAAGTATGATGTTCCCAAGAAAAACAAAATGGATACGAAAATGCATGAATTAACTTTACTAACGTCAAGGTTTTTAGAAAGTGTGTTCTTTTTAAAGTTAAGATAGAGTAACAATTATTTATCAAAAACGGGTGTAAAATGAATGGAGCCGAAAAAGAAATGAGATTTCGTACTATTGATTTATGGTGATTTGTTCGTTATCAGCCATCGTCATCATAATTCTTCGTACAACTGGGTTTCAATAAATTTTTATCCTTTGAACTCCTGTTTTTCTGCGGTAGATGATAATCGCCATTGAAGATATTGTTTAACTTTGCTGTGCGTTTTCTTAATGTCACTGTGGTTTACACGTGATGAAAAGGGAACAATCATCAGTGTGCTCAAAAGACAGTTCAGTGTTAAAAAAAAAAAAATCCTTCTTACAGAAGTCTGAAGCAAAGACAGGTAATCGCGATGACTGATTAATATCAAGCTTTTAACGCTTTACTTCATAATTTGTAGATTTCTTCGCTGAAACAGCCGTACCTGAAAGAGATACATGCCAGACCGTGGTACCAGCGTCTGAAAATGCTTGTCCAAAGATTTTCTCCGAGAAAACGGGCGGCTTTGTCCGATCGACACCCAAATACGTCCCCCGTGACCATCCTCAGTATGACGTCATTGTTCCCGAAGAAGCAAGAGGAAGGACCAACTTATACTGTGCCCATCCGGGTAAAGATGTTTCTTTTTTAACCTGCTAGTAATTTTCTAATGAATTGGGCTGTCATTGAAAGGTTACCAAATCACTAAAAAAATGGACTATCCTAAACCTTTTTACGATAAGGGTCCTGTTAAAGAACAGCTAGTTTGCATAAACGTGCGTGTAATATCATAATATGGCAGACCTATTGCTCACCCTAATGTATATGAACTGATAAGTCTCCTGAGCACTAGTGAAGTTTGTACATTATTGTGATGTTGACCTGAGGTAACTCTCGTGTGTTAAGCATATTAAGAGAGAAAAAAAAATGGGGATGCATAAATGCATTGTTTTGGTCGGTGGATAATACAAAGTTTACAAACATAAGGTTTAGTTGCGGACTCAACGTTACTAAACATAGGCTGTGTTTATCAACTTTCCCCTGTTTAAACGACTTTCGAAAGCCCTTTCGATAGCCCTTTCGAAAGCCCTTTCCATAACCCTTTCGAAAGCCCTGTCCACTCCCTGTACTATTAATGTGCCGCTTGTTTTCGTCGGCTGCGTTTATCAACTTTCCCCTGTTTAAACGGCTTTCGATAGCCCTTTAGAAAGCCTTTTCCATAGCCCTTTCGAGAGCCCTTTCCAAAGCTCTGACTGCCTGTACTATTAATGTGCCGCTTGTTTTCTAAGAAGGGACGGCGAAAAGCAATTACCATCATAACGACATATCTTCCTTTGAGAGTGACGAGTCATGATACAACGGCACATGAATCAATTGTCTTCCTATCTGTGAGGCAGCTCCAGTTTAGCACATACTTCAAATATTTCTGACTCAGGGTGGCGGCATGAGACATGGGATTAAAGGGAATGAGACTGTGTGGGTGCGTTTATCAACTCCTTTTCTCGGCAGAAACAGGTTATCCAAACAGCTTTCAAGGAATTTTTACGAGTTGATAAACGCAAAGCTGTTTTGAAAGCCCTTTAGGAAAGCCTTTTACGAAAGGGTGCGTTTATCAACTCTCCTTTCTCGGCAGAAACAGGTTATCAAAACAGCTTTCAAGGAATTTTCACGAGTTGATAAACGCAAAGCTGTTTTGAAAGCCCTTTAGGAAAGCCTTTTCGAAAGCCCCAAATTTGTGGCGATCCAAACAGCTTTCCTAAACAGGTTTTCAGAAACCTGTTTGTAAAAGCCTTTTGGAAGTTGATAAACGCAAAGCTGTTTTGAAACGGCTTTGTAGTCTTGTACTTCAGGCACGCCTTATGACCTCTTCTCCTCTGGTCGAATTGCGCAATGCAGCTGTGCAGTGACAGGCCAGTTAAAAAAATCGTGTTTGCGAAGACAGTTGATAAACGCAACTATTTTGAAAGCCGTTTCTAAAGGGCTTTTGAAAGGGCTATCGAAAGCCGTTTAAACAGGGGAGAGTTGATAAACGCAGCCAAAGTCGCATGCCGCCACTCAGAAATATTTGAAGTATGTGCTAAACTGGAGCTGCCTCACAGATAGGAAGACAATTGATTCATGTGGCATTGTATCATGACTCGTCACTCTCAAAGGAAGATATGTCTTTATTATGGTAATTGCTTTTC